>JBCEWE010000029.1:426016-578516 GCA_039877035.1 Silurus lanzhouensis
GCATGTTTAACTCGACCGAGAGAGAGACAGAGAGAGAGAGAGAGAGAGAGAGAGAGAGAGAGAGAGAGAGAGAGAGAGAGAGAGAGAGAGGGTGACGGGAAGAGAAGGATATGGATTATTAAGTGTCCCTATTGGTGTATGAAAGTTAATGTCACTGTGCAGTTTGGACTCCGGCAAGACTCGCTATGGCAGCATAACTAAAAGGGAGAACCAGAAGGTAACACAGACATGAGGGATCTCTGGGATAAGAGACAACCCACCACACCACCGTCAACAAACCCGAGTGAACGTGTGAATGTGAGGGGACGACAGCATACAATATACCAGTTCACCAAACACTCTATATCCATGCTCCCTCCAGATCTGAGCCTTTAACTAAGAAAAATCTACTAATAAAAGGTTTGACTAAATAAATAAGTTTTCAACCTCGACTTGAACACTGAGACTGTGTCCGAGTCCCGAACACTGGTTGGAAGGCTGTTCCATAACTGTGGGGCTTTATAAGAGAAAGATCTGCCCCCTGCTGTAGTCTTTATTATTTGAGGAACCAACAGATAGCCAGCACCTTTTGATCTAAGTAGGCGTGGAGGATCATCCTGGTACAGAAGTTCACTCAGATACTGTGGTGCGAGACCGTTAAGTGCTTTATACGTCAGTAGTAATATTTTATAATCAATGCGAGATTTGATTGGGAGCCAGTGTAGACTGATTAAAACAGGGGTGATGTGGTCATATTTCCTAGATCTAGTGAGGACTCTTGCTGCTGCATTCTGGACTAACTGAAGCTTATTTATGCACTTCCTCCAACACCCAGACAGTAAAGCGTTACAGTAGTCTAATCTAGAAGTAACAAAAGCATGAACTAGTTTTTCTGCATCCTGTAACGACATCATATTTCTAATTTTAGCAATATTTCTAAGGTGAAAGAAGGCGATCCTGGTGATATTATTCACGTGAGACTCAAAGGAAAGACTCGGGTCAATAATCACACCAAGGTCTTTGACAGCCGTACATGCTGAAACAGAAACACCATCTAGAGATGCTACGTAATCGGAAAATTTACTTCTAGCTGCATGTGGTCCTAGTAAAAGTACTTCCGTCTTATCTGAGTTGAGCAGAAGAAAGTTATTAAGCATCCACTGTCTAATGTCCTTTACACACTTCTCAACATTGTTTAGCTGATCTCGCTCATCTGGCTTTGCTGAAATATACAGCTGTGTGTCATCAGCATAGCAATGGAAGCGAATCCCATGTTTATGAATGATTTCACCAAGAGGCAGCATATATAAAGAGAAAAGCAGTGGGCCTAAGACAGATCCTTGAGGAACACCAAACTTTACCTCATAGAGTGTGGAGAACTCACCATTTACATCAACAAACTGATAGCGATCAGTCAAATAAGACCTGAGCCAAGAGAGAGCTGTTCCCTTTATTCCAACAACGTTCTCAAGTCTAGCAAGCAGTATAGTGTGATCAATGGTGTCAAAAGCTGCACTGAGGTCGAGCAAAACAAGTAAAGAGACAAAACCCTAATTAGAGGCCAATAACAGGTCATTTACCACCTTAACTAGCGCCGTCTCTGTGCTATGATGAGGCCGAAATCCATTTCAAAAATGTTATTCATAAGTAGGTGTGAGCAGAACTGCTGTGCTACAACCTTTTCTTAAATTTTGGATATAAAGGGGAGATTTGATATTGGTCTGTAGTTGGACAACTGACGTGGGTCAAGGTCAGGTTTCTTAATAAGGGGGTGGATAGCTGCCAGTTTGAAAGATTTTGGTACATGACCAGTGCTAATGGAAGAGTTTATTATTTTTTAAAACAGGTTCAATTCCCTCTGGAATGATCTGTTTAAAGAAACTTGTAGGCGAGGGATTGAGAATGCAGGTTGATGATTTTGATGAGGAAATTAATGAAATAAAGTCATTCTCATGAATAGGAGTGAAGCTTTATAGTTGATTATCTGCTATAATTACGCTGCTGTCTACAGGGTTACTTGTAAAATAATTTGGATTTATATTTACCGTCTGGATTTCTTGCCTAATCTTTTCAATTTTATTATTTAAAAAGTTCATGAATTTTATAAAAAAAAAACTACCGCCGTCCACACAAATAAATGTGCTAACGACACGGAGAACAAGTCTATCCTAAGCAAAGAGATGGCTCCAGCAGATTTAACACAACATAAATTATGCGCAACTATATCTAGTTCATGGCTACTCATCCCCGGTCTACATAAACATATAAACGTTAAATGTTTCTAGAGGAAAATAAATTCCCAACATAAATCGACCAAGCGTTTATGAAACAAACATTAAGTTTTCAGGATCACTTACACTTTGATTCCCGTAAAAATAACAAAAAAAAAAAAAAAAAAAAAAACCACAAAGTGCGTAAAGTTAAAGACTAGCATCACCACGCGGAGTTCGTGAACAGTGCAGTGATATGAAAAACAAGGGAGTAAACATCACGTCCAACAGCGACAAAAAAATATGTTCACACTTTAGACAGTTTGGATAGTTTTTATATACTTGGTGGCTTCTTCTCACACCATTGTGCCTCCGAGCTGCCGCCGCACCTCGTTGAAGGCAGCCTGTGCTTTTGAGGTTTTTACCCTATGGTCGGGAAAAATAGAAATGTTCAGTCCCTTAAACTGAATTCGCTGTAATTCTCTGGCACGCCGTAAGACATCAAGACAATTTGGCCACAATGGCTACAAACAACAAGGGTAAACCAAGGGATTGATAGCAGAAATAAAAGTAAAAAGTTCAAAATAATAACATTTATAACAATAAACCACCGGAGCCCCCTAACACCACGTCCTACTCTATGACAAGCTTGATAGCGCCCCTCCGGGCCTTCATCACCAGGGTGTTGGTGTGAACACCTAGGTCCGTAAACTGTCCACTCTCTCCACTGGGGTCCCGTTGATGTTTAGCAGTTGGTATGACCGTTCCTGCTTCATGCTGAACTCCACTATCAACTCCTTAGTATTGCTGACATTAAGGAGAAGGTTGAAAAGGTTGTAGCACAGCAGTTATGCTCACACCTACTTATAAATAACATTTTTGAAATGTATCAGTCAGGATTTTGGCCTCATCATAGCACAGAGACGGCGCTAGTTAAGGTGGTAAATGACCTGTTATTGGCCTCTGATCAGGGTTTTGTCTCCTCCTTGTTTTGCTCGACCTCAGTGCAGCTTTTCACACCATTGATCACACTATACTGCTTGCTAGACTTGAGAACGTTGTTGGAATAAAGGGAACAGCTCTCTCTTGGCTCAGGTCTTATTTGACTGATCGCCATCAGTTTGTTGATGTAAATGGTGAGTTCTCCACACTCTACGAGGTAAAGTTTGGTGTTCCTCAAGGATCTGTCTTAGGCCCACTGCTTTTCTCTTTATATATGCTGCCTCTTGGTGAAATCATTCATTAACATGGGATTCGCTTCCATTGCTATGCTGATGACACACAGCTGTATATTTCAGCAAAGCCAGATGAGTGAGATCAGCTTAACAATGTTGAGAAGTGTGTAAAGGACATTAGACAGTGGATAGTTAATAACTTTCTTCTGCTCAACTCACATAAGACGGAAGTACATTTACTAGGACCACATGCAGCTAGAAGTAAACTTTCCGATTACGTAGCATCTCTGGATGGTGTTTCTGTTTCAGCATGTACGGCTGTCAAAGACCTTGGTGTGATTATTGACCCGAGTCTTTCCTTTGAGTCTCACGTGAATAATATCACCAGGATCTCCTTCTTTCACCTTAGAAATATTGCTAAAATAAGAAATATGATGTCGTTACAGGATGCAGAAAAACTAGTTCATGCTTTTGTTACTTCTAGATTAGACGACTGTAACGCTTTACTGTCTGGGTGTTGGAGTAAGTGCAGAAATAAGCTTCAGTTAGTTCAGAATGCAGCAGCAAGAGTCCTAACTAGATCTAGGAAATATGACCACATTACCCCTGTTTTAATCAGTCTACACTGGCTCCCAATTTAATCTCGCATTGATTATAAAATACTACTACTGACGTATAAAGCACTTAATGGTCTCGCACCGCAGTATCTGAGTGAACTTATGTACCAGTATGATCCTCCACGCCTACTTAGATCAAAAGGTGCTGGCTATCTGTTGGTTCCTCAAATAATGAAGACTACAGCAGGGGGCAGATCTTTCTCTTATAAAGCCCCACAGTTATGGAACAGCCTTCCAATCAGTGTTCGGGACTCGGACACAGTCTCAGTGTTCAAGTCGAGGCTGAAAACTTATTTATTTAGTCAAACCTTTTATCAGTAGATTTTTCTTAGTTAAAGGCTCAGATCTGAAGGAAGCATGGATATAGAGTGTTTGGTGAACTGGTATATTTGTATGCTGTCGTCCCCTCACATTCACACGTTCACTCGGGTTTGTTGACGGTGGTGTGGTGGGTCGTCTCTTATCCCAGAGATCCCTCATGTCTGTGTTACCTTCTGGTTCTCTCTTTTAGTTATGCTGCCATAGCGAGTCTTGCCGGAGTCCAAACTGCACAGTGACATTAACTTTCATACACCAATAGGGACACTTAATAATCCATATCCTTCTCTTCCCGTCACCCTCTTCTCTTTCTCTCTCTCTCTCTCTCTCTCTCTCTCTCTCTCTCTCTCTCGGTCGAGTTAAACCACTGTTCCTGTTCCTGCCCCTCTCCCCTCTGTGGATCTTCACACCTCTGTGCAGCTTGGGACGGTCTCTCATCAACACCTTGGGTGGTTCCATGTAATTCCGGAGTAGAACGGGTGCTTTGAGGTTTTGGATTGGACTGTAGTTGGTGTCGGCGGTCTGTACCGCTGTATCATCACTGTACCCTGCAGCATTGTATATCTGCTTCAAATGGACATTTGGTGCAACCCAGATGAGGATGGGTTCCCTCTTGAGTCTGGTTCCTCTCAAGGTTTCTTCCTTATGCCATCTCCGGGAGTTTTTCCTTGTCACAGTTGCTTATCATGGACAAACATACTTACAAAGAACATATTTATGTTTAATCACCACATTATCTGTGTAAAGCTGCTTTGAGACAATGCTCATTGTTAAAAGCGCTATACAAATAAAAATGAATTGAATTGAATTGAGAGTTGTTCTCCTGGCACCATCTCTCCAGGTTTTTAACCTCCTGTAGGTAGGCCGTCTCGTCTATGTTCAAGATCAGGCCCACCACAACAGTGTTATCAGCAAACTTGATGATGGTGGTGGAGTTGGAAGTGGCCACACAGTCGTATTTGTACAGTCAGGACAGCAGGGGGCTCAGAACACAACCCTGGTGGGCTTGTGGTCTGTCTGTCAGGAAGTTAGAGATCCATTGGCACAGCAGCAGGCTGAGTCCCAGGACCTCCAACTTAGAGGTTAGTGTGAAGGGAATTATTGTGTTAAATGCTGAACTGTAGTCCACAAACAGCATCTTTGTATAATTACCTTTTCTGTAGTCCAGGTGGCTCATTGTAGTGTGAAGGAGATGAGCAATGGCATCCTCAATAGAGCAGTTCTGTTGGTATCTGAACTGTAGAGGATCAGTGTGTCTGGTAGTGATGCAGTGATGAAGTCTCTGACCAGTCTCTCAAAGCACTTCATCACTACTGAGGTCAGGGCTACAGGGCGATAGTCGTTGTGGTAGGCAGGCTGGGGTTTCTTTGGGACAGGAACAATGGTGGACTGTTTGAAGCATGAGGGGACAACAAACTGTTCCAGAGAGAGGTTAAATATCTCAGTGAACACCGGTGCTACCTGGTCAGCGCAGGCTTTTAGAACACGACCTGTAATGCCATCTGGTCCTGCTGCCTTCCTGATATTTACTCTCTTAAATGCCCTCCCCACGTCATGCTCCGAGATGGTGAACGTGTTTACCTCTCCAGCTTTTTCAGCATGCATGCTGTTTTAGCCATTAGCACTGCTAGCGTGGTTAGCTGCAGCCTCGAAAGAAGCATGAAAGATGTTTAGCTCGTCTGCCAGAGAAGTGTCCGCATTCCCCATTATTGAAGATGGTGTTCTGTAGTCCGTGATTGTTCTTAGTCCCTGCCACAGGCTCCTAGAGCCACCATGTTGGAACTGTGACTCTAGTTTCCTCCCGTTGTGCCGCTTTGCATCCTTCACCACTCTGCGAACACTGTAAGACGCAGCCTTTTACTCGTCCATGTCCCTGGTGGCAAGCCCCGTGTTGTAGGCAGCGGAGTGGGATCTTAGCGCCTCACGGATAGTTTTTTCCACCCACGGCTTCTGGTTGGGAAACTTTCTGATGGTGGTTTTCTGCACCGTATTATCCGCTAGTTTCCCGATGAATCCCACAACCGCTTCCGTTAACATGTTGACGTCACCAAAGCTGGCCTAAACATCCCAGTCTGCGTCATTCAAAGCGTCCTGCAGAGCGGCTACCGATTGGTTAGTCCAGCACGACCTCCCTCTGAACTGGAGCTTCCTGTTTCAGCCTTTGTTTGTAAACAGGCATGAGGAAGATGGTGGCATGGTCCGATTTCCTAAACGGTGGACATGATTGTGCCTTGTAACTGTTCTTAAATGTTGTGTAACAGTGGTCCAGTGACCTTTCGCCCTTGGTGGGGCAGGTGATGTGCTGCTGAAAGTTCGGTAGTGCATGCTTGAGGTGGGCACTGTTAAAATATCCCACCACAATGAGCGCAGAGTCCCGATGCTGTGTTTGTTTAAGTGTTATTGTCCCATACTGCAGTGTCCGTGTCTACTTGAGGTGGAATATAAACGGCACTGACTATGACCAAGCTGAATTCTCAAGGTAGATAGAAGGGCCGACATTTGATGGTCAGTAGTTCCAGATTTGGTGTGCAGGAGCGTGAAAGGGGAACGATGCTCGTGCTGTCGCACCAGTGGTTGTTCACCATCAGACACACTCCACCTCCTCTTGACTTAGCCGACTCCAGTGTTCTGTCCTTGCGGTAAACTGAGACAAACTCGGCAGGCTGGATTCAGCCATGTCTCGGTGAAGCAGAAAAGCTTGCAGTCCCGAATGTCCCTCTGGAACTTGCCCCTTGCCCTGAGGATACTGGGTAAGGGAGCGCAGGAGTCCCCTCAGCCTGTTCCTGACGCCGGCTCGTTTCCCTTGCGGACGCCGGTACAGGTCGCATCCTTTGTTCTTTCTCAGGATCTCGCTCGGCCAGCATGGGTCCAAGTTTAAAAACGGCGAAAGGTGAGTGGATTGTACACTAATAGATATAAGAGTGGTGCTGTCATATCTAATGATGTCCATCTTGTGTAGATGGAACTGTAACTAAGTAAATAATAATATAAAATAATCAAAAGAGAGAAAATGTAACCGGAGCTGTCGTGACGGCAGCCGACCTCACCGGCACCATCTTGATTTACATGAGTAAATTAAGAATTACAGAGTAAGAACAGGGGCTTTGAGGATGGATTTGGAATGTAGTTAATGACAACAATCCGCTACACTTGACTCAGAACTACAGTTTTCATCTGATCATCATCACTGCACCCCGCAGCATCGTTTATCTGTAAAAACTGGACATTTGTTGCAACCCAGATGAGGATGGGAGTATGATTTTTCTTAAGGTTTCTTCCTTATGCATCTCGGGAAGTTTTTCCTGGCCACAGTCGCCACCAGCTTGCTCATCAGGGACAAACTTACACTTATGAAGAACATCTTATTCATTTTTGTCACTACATTATCTGTGTAAAGCTGCTTTGAGATAATGTTCATTGTAAAAAGTGCTATCTTCTTCTTCTTTTTCTTTCGGCTTCTCCCATTAGGGGTTGCCACAGCGGATCATCCGTCTCCATACCACCCTGTCCTCTACATCTGCCTCTTTCACACCAACTACCTGCATGTCTTCCCTCACCACATCCATGAACCTCCTCCTTGGCCTTCCTCTTTTCTTCCTACCTGGTGGCTTAATCTTCAGCATTCTTCTACCAATATAATTCATGTCCCTTCTCTGCACATGTTCAAACCATCTAAATTTCGCCTCCCTCACCTTGTCACCAAAACATCCTACATGTGCTGTCCCTCTAATAAACTCATTTCTAATCTTGTCCATCCTCGTTACTCCCAACGAAAACCTTAACATCTTCAGCTCTGCTACCTCCAGCTCCACCTCCTGTCTTTTACTCAATGCCACTGTCTCTAATCCATACAACATCGCAGGTCTCACCACAGTCCTATAAACTTTCCCTTTCATTCTTGCAGATACCCTATTATCACAAATCACTCCTGTCACTCTTCTCCACCCACTCCACCCTGCCTGCACTCTTTTCTTTACTTCTCTAACACACTCTCCATTACTTTGCACTGTTGACCCCAGGTATCTGAACTCCTCCACCTTCTCCACCTCTTCTCCCTGCAACCGCATCACTCCACTGCCCTCCCTCTCATTCACACACATGTACTCTGTCTTACTCCTACTGACTTTCATTCCCCTTCTCTCCAGCGCATATCTCCACCTCTCCAGGCTCTTCTCAACCTGCTCTCTACTCTCACCACAAATCACAATATCATCTGCAAACATCATAGTCCAGGGAGACTCCTGTCTGACCTCGTCCGTCAACCTGTCCATCACCACTGCAAACAGGAAAGGGCTCAGGGCCGATCCTTGATGCAGTCCAACCTTCACCCTGAACCAGTCTGTCGTACCTACTGCACACTTCACTGCCGTCACACTGTCCTCATACATGTCCTGCACCACCCTCACATACTTCTCTGAGACACCTGACTTCCTCATACAATACCACAACTCCTCTCTTGGCACTCTGTCGTACGCTTTCTCTAAATCCACAAATACACAATGCAATTCCTTCTGTCCTTCTCTATACTTCTCCATCAACATCCTCAAAGCAAATAAGGCATCTGTGGTGCTCTTCCTCGGCATGAAACCATACTGTTGCTCACAGATGGTCACCTCTTTTCTCAGCCTGGCTTCCACTACTCTTTCCCATAACTTCATGGTGTGACTGATCAACTTAATTCCCCTGTAGTTACTGCAGGTCTGCACATCTCCCTTATGCTTAAAGATCAGTACCAGCACACTCCTTCTCCATTCCTCAGGCATCCTCTCCCCTTCCAGAATCCTGTTAAACAATCTGGTTAAAAACTCCACTGCCATCTCTCCTAAACATCTCCACGCTTTTACCGGTATGTCATCTGGTCCAACCGACTTTCCATTCTTCATCCTCTTAATCGCTGCTCTCACTTCCTCCTTACTAATCCTATCTACATCCTGCTTCACCAACTCCACATCCTCCAACCTTCTCTCTCTGTGATTTTCCTCATTCATCAGCTGCTCAAAATACTCCCTCCACCTTCTCAACACACTCTCCTCACTAGTCAACACATTTCCCTCTCCATCCTTTATTGCTCTAACTTGCAGTACATCCTTCCCAGCTCGGTCCCTCTGCCTGGCCAATCGGTATAACTCCTTTTCTCCTTCCTTAGTGTCCAACCTCTTATACAGCTCCTCATATGCCTTTTCCTTGGCTTTCACATCCCTTTTTACCTGCTGCCGCATCTCCTTGTACTCCTGCCTACTTTTCTCATCACTCTGTCGATCCCACTTCTGTTTTGCCAACCTCTTTCCCCTAATGCTCTCCTGCCCTTTCACATTCCACCACCACGTCTCCTTGTCTTGCTTTCTATTTCCAGATGTCACACCAAGTACTTTTCTAGCTGCCTCCCTCATCACTCCTGCAGTAGTTGCCCAATCATCCAGCACCTCTTCACCACCACCAAGCCCCTGTCTGACCTCTTCCCTGAACCTCACACTACACTCTTCCTCCTTTAGTTTCCACCGTCTTATTCTTCTTTCAATCCTTACTTTCCTCCTCTTCTTCTTCGCCTCCAAAACCATCCTACAGACCACCATCCGATGCTGTCTAGCTACACTCTCCCCCGCCAACACCTTACAGTCTCCAATCTCCTTCAGGTTGCATCTCCTGCATAGCACATAGTCCACCTGTGTGCACCTTCCTCCACTCTTATACGTCACCCTATGATCCTCCTTCTTCTTAAAATACGTGTTCACCACTGCCATTTACATCCTTTTAGCAAAATCTACCACCATCTGCCCTTCCACATTCCTCTCCTTAAAACCATACCTACCCATCACCTCCTCATCACCTCTGTTCCCTTCACCTACATGCCCATTAAAGTCTGCCCCAATCACCAATCGTTCTTTCTTAGGTACACCATTTACCACTTCATCTAATTCACTCCAGAATCTTTCCTTTTCCTCCATCTCACAGCCAACTTGTGGAGCATAGGCACTGATGACATTTATCATCATCCCTTCAACTTCCACCTTCACGATCATCACCCTATCAGAAACTCTCTTCACCTCCACTACACGCTTACTGTACTCTTCCTTCAGAATCACCCCTACACCATTTCTCTTCCCATCCACACCATGATAGAACAGTTTAAACCCACCTCCAATGTTCCTGGCCTTACTCCCTTTCCACTTGGTCTCCTGAACACACAGCATATCTACCTTTCTCCTCTCCATCATATCAGCTACTTCTCTCCCATTACCCGTCATAGTACCAACATTTAAAGTACCAACCCGAACCTCTACTCTCCTACACTGCTCCTTTTCCTGCCGTCTCTGTAGACATCGTCCTCCTCTCCTTCTCCTCCTTCGGCCAACAGTAGCCCAATTTCCACCGGTACCCTGTCGGCTAACGATACCTGTGGTGGTCGTTGTTAACCCGGGCCTCGACCGATCCGGTATGAAATTCTCATTTGTGATCCGCATATTTGATTTGGCACATGTTTTACACTGGATGCCCTTCCTAACGCAACCCTCCCCATTTACCCGGGCTTGGGACCGGCACTAAGAGTGCACTGGCTTGTGCCCCCCTAATGGCTGGGTTAAAAGTGCTATACAAATAAAAATTAATTAAATTCAATTGAACTGGTCTCTACCATCTTGGTGAAGAGACCGGAGTCTAGGAAATGCTTCAGAGCTAGAATTATGGCCAGCATCTCTAGGCAATTGCTCTGCCACAGCAGATGGAGCCCTACCCAAAGACCTTAAGCAGAGCAGCCACTCATAACCGCTCCCTATCATGTGAGGGAAGTGTCTATCGTTAGCATTACTTGGCAACCAGGAACTCCTAGCACAGGGCCCTGAGACAGGAACCCAGGACCTTTTCACACATCTAAGGCACGTAGGGCGTGACCTTGATTCTAAGGAGTGGTTTGTCCCTCAGAGAGAACCCTTGGGTCCTGAACCACCACTGAAGGGTTTCATGTGCAGGAGGCCAAATGGAACCACATTGGATGCTACTGCCATTAGCCCCAGCAGTCTCTGTAACTGCCTGACAGTGAGTGACTGGCCTTCTTTAATTCTCCTGATTACTGTAAGGACAGACACAATGCAAGCAGAAAATGACTGCGCACGCATAAGGGCCGCATCCACACACTTCATGACGGTGCGGGATGAGAGAGCAAGACCGAACAAAAGGACCCTATATTAGTAAGCTTCAGCTCCGAAAGTGAACCTCAGGAACTTTCTTTGAGATGGAGGGATAGATATATGGAAGGATGGAAACATCTATCGTGACAAACCAGTTCTCGGATCTGATTTGGGACATGACTTGATTCAGGGTCAGCATCTTGAACGTGAGTCTCAATAGTGATCTGTTCAGCTGATGTAGATCTAATATAGGACATAACCCCCCCCATCTTTTTTGGGAACTATGAAGTACTGGCTGTGAATTATGAACCCAGACTCTCTGTCTGATGGAGGGACCACCTTGATGGCCTCCTTCCTCATGAGAGTGTCTACTTCTTGTTCCATGACCAAAGGCTGCTCGAGCCCCACCAGGGGGGGGCACACCTTGTTGAACTAGTGCAAATGAGACCCGAACTGAATCGTATAGCCTCTGTCTGCAGTGCACAGGACCCACCGAGACATGTCTGGCAGAACCCACTGAGACACATCTGGCAGAGCTTTCCAGGCTGCCAGATAGTCTCTTAAGGGAATCAGTCTCTCGAGACTGACCTCTGGTGAGCCTAGAGCCAGAGCTACGCTCTACCCCCTAAAATTGCTATGCTGATGACACACAGCTGTATATTTCAGCAAAGCCAGATGAGAGAGATCAGCTAAACAGTGTTGAGAAGTGTGTAAAGGACATTAGACAGTGGATGCTTAATAACTTTCTTCTGCTCAACTCAGATAAGACGGAAGTACTCTTACTAGGACCACATGCAGCTAGAAGCAAACTTTCTGATTACGTAGCATCTCTGGATGGTGTTTCTGTTTCAGCATGTACGGCTGTCAAAGACCTTGGTGTGATTATTGACCCGAGTCTTTCCTTTGAGTCTCACGTGAATAATATCACCAGGATCGCCTTCTTTCACCTAAGAAATATTGCTAAAATTAGAAATATGATGTCGTTACAGGATGCAGAAAAACTAGTTCATGCTTTTGTTACTTCTAGATTGGACTACTGTAACGCTTTACTGTCTGGGTGTGCGAGTAAGTGCATAAATAAGCTTCAGTTAGTCCAGAATGCAGCAGCAAGAGTCCTCACTAGATCTAGGAAATACGACCACATCACCCCTGTTTTAATCAGTCTACACTGGCTCCCAATCAAATCTCGCATTGATTATAAAATATTACTACTGACGTATAAAGCACTTAACGGTCTCGCACTGCAGTATCTGAGTGAACTTCTGTACCAGTATGGTCCTCCACGCTTACTTAGATCAAAAGGTGCTGGCTATCTGTTGGTTCCTCAAATAATGAAGACTACCGCAGGGGGCAGATCTTTCTCTTATAAAGCCCCACAGTTATGGAACAGCCTTCCAATCAGTGTTCGGACTCAGACACGGTCTCAGTGTTCAAGTCGAGGTTGAAAACGTATTTATTTAGTCAAGCCTTTTATCAGTAGATTTTTTTTCTTAGGTAAAGGCTCAGATCTGGAGGGAGCATGGATATAGAGTGTTTGGTGAACTGGTATATTTGTATGCTGTCGTCCCCTCACATTCACACGGTCACTCAGGTTTGTTGACGGTGGTGTGGTGGGTCGTCTCTTATCCCAGAGATCCCTCATGTCTGTGTTACCTTCTGGTTCTCCCTTTTAGTTATGCTGCCATAGCGAGTCTTGCCGGAGTCCAAACTGCACAGTGACATTAACTTTCATACACCAATAGTTACACCTAATAATCCATATCCTTCTCTTCCCGTCTCTCTCTCTCTCTCTCTCTCTCTCTCTCTCTCTCTCTCTCTCTCTCTCTCGATCAAGTTAAACATGCTCCTGAGGCTCCAGTGACCACTGTTCCTGCCCCTCTACCCTCCGTGGATCTTCACACTTCTGTGCAGCTTGGGACGGTATCTCATCAACACCTTGGGTGGTTCCATGAAATTCCGGAGTAGAACGGGTGCTTTGAGGATGGATTGGACTGTAGTTGGTGTCGGCGGTCTGCTGCACTGACTCGGGAGTGCAGTTTGCTTCTGATCATCATCACTGTACCCCGCAACTTTGTATATATGCTTCAAATGGACATTTGGTGCAACCCAGATGAGGATGGGTTCCCTCTTGAGTCTGGTTCCTCTCAAGGTTTCTTCCTTATGCCATCTCGGGGAGTTTTTCCTTGCCACAGTTGCTCATCAGGGTCAAACATACTTACAAAGAACATATTTGAATTTAATCATCCACATTATCTGTGTAAAGCTGCTTTGAGACAATGTTCATTGTTAAAAGCTCTATACAAATAAAAATGAATTGAATTGAATTGAAATTAGCGGAGGCACGGCGGAACACACAGACAGAAAGAGTGCTTCCTCTTACTGCTTGCTTTAATTAAAAAAAATTTTTTTTTGGACATTACTTCTTAATATTGAAAAAAAAAAAAATAGAGCACTTCCTTAACAAACATAAGCTAGCACTGTCTTTATTCCATGATCTTTTTATAGCTTCCTGATCATAATATCACCCCGCCGGTGATGCCACGCTTTCCATTGGACTGTTTACACACGTGATTGAGAGTGTGGACAATGCGAAAACGCTCCCAAAGCGTTGTTGACGTAACTTGAGTTCCTGAAGAGTATCCAGATTTTAAAGGAACCCATCATCATCTGGGTGGCACTGAATGTCCATTCATGAAGAACTGTTCATGCAATCTGCGGCCCTAAGTCAATCCTCAAAGTTCTTGAGTTGATCAACAATCCTCTCACTCCCGTCTCTCTCTCGTTCAAGCTACACATACTCCAAGCTACACATCTTAATGTCCCTTTCTACTCTCATAGATATACATTTTATAGTTTTTGAAATTATATATTTGTAATGTATATATGTCTGTACAAAAACAAATCTGCTTTGGGACATTGTTCACTGTTAAAAATGGCGTACAAAAAATGAATAACATTTTTAAATGTAATGCTTTTCTTAAATTTCAGCTCAGCATGCATCACCACTATTCCTCAGCACCTTCACACATTGGGAAGCTATGCTTGGTAGGCCTGAACACCTCCCTCTGAGAGACCCCTGGATCAACTCCACCACAATGATCACTGGGCCCCCCAGGGCTGTGTGCTCAGTCCCCTGTTGTTCACTCTGCTGTCTTAAAGCTGGGCAGGAACTGAGTCTGCTGATGACATGACTGTGGTGGATCTCACCAGTAAGAAAGATGAATAAGCATTCAGAGAGAACATGCAGAGGTAGACAAACTGGTTTAAAACATGTCTGACTCTAACTTAATCCCTAATTATAAATGGTTGTGGATTTCAGGTGCACACAAAGTGACCAAATGAATGAATAAATAAATGAATGAATAAATCAACACTGGTTCACTCGGTTACAGACTCAGGATACCATTAGCCTTAAACTCTGTTAAGAGGAATAATAGCACACTTTTTTAAACATATAAAGACATAAAACAAACAGAAACTCAGTGCTAGTTTAAGTGTTTCAGGAAGAGGAAGATCTTCACCTGTCAGTTGAAGATAGACAGTGACTCTGCTGTTCAGACATATAGGGGAAGTTCATTCCACAACCTTGGTGCCAGAACAGAGAAGAGCCTTAATGTATATCTACCTAAGTCATACAGCTGCATTTTGGATCAGGCGAATAGTGTTAGAAGGTCGACCTGCCAGCAGAGAGCTCCAGTATTTCAGTACTGAAATGGCAAGAGACTGAACAAGTACCTAAACAGCCTGTGTGGATGAAAATGGTCCAATCCTTCTGATGTTGTAGAGAATGAACTGATAAGAACGAGTCACAGTAGCAACATGTGAGGAAAAGGACAGCTGATTTCACACGCAAACACATAAACCTCCTGAGATTCAGTTCTGACAACCAGACTGTGTTACAGTTTCTTCCCAAAAGCAGCAGACTTCGTCATAGATAGATGGCTAGATACAACTTTGTCATTGTACAGGTACACTGCAAGGATATAGATAGATAAATGGCTTTATTTATAACAGAGGGAAATTACACAGTTGTGCTGTTTACCATTTCCCGGAACTGAAAATATTAGCATTGTGCAAATGAGTATAGTTAAATATGTAAATATATGTACAAAGAATAAATAGGCTAACTGGAGTGAAAATGTGCATAAGTTATTAATCAAATAGCACAAGGAAAATGGCACAAAGAGATCCGACTGACACACACACACACACACACACACACACACACACACACACACACACAGAGTGAACACTTTCTTTATTTTTAAAGTCATAAATGTTTACATATTCAGTGCTTATTATAATTTGGAAAATGCCTTTATTTAAATTTATCGATTGATATGTTTGATTATTTCTACAAATGTTGTTTGCATGTGTGCATATTATTTAGTCATGTTTGTAGGTCTGCTTTAACCTCAGATATCTCTGTGTTGTCTCATATAACTCACTGTTGTCTTATGAAATTATTCACTGTGTACTGTTCCAACTGTGCATAGGGAGCTGGTAGCTTAGTGGTTTAGGCGTTGGACCTTGGATCTGAAGGTCTTGAGTTCAAATCCCATCCACACCAAGGTGTCACTCCTAGGCCACTGAGCAAGGCACTTAACACCATAGCTGCTCAGATGTTTGAATTAGATAAATGCCATAAATGTATATAGTTGAATTGATGATCAAAGCCACTTGACCTAAACTTGTAGGTAACAAAACATCACATAATGAAATTATATATCATATTTAAGTGATATTTCAGACATTAAAAAATAAAACAATTCTAGCAATATTATCTACACAAGCTTTTAATAACAGTCTGGAGTTCATAATCACACCCAGGCCTTTCACTGCCATACATAATGTAACTCTGAACCTCCTGAATTACCACATAATCACCATTAGCAAATCTACTTTTAATAGTGCCCAAGTTCCAAAACCTTTTCCTATAAATGGCCAAAAATCAAACTTGATTGAGGGTTGTGTGCTGAAAGTAAATGTTGCATTATACCAAACTGTATTATTGCCATGGTTTCCCTAATTTAAGATTTTATAAACAAACAAACAAATAGAAAGCAGTACTCTGTTTAACTAGAGCAGTTTTACTTTTAAAGTTTCTTATTTTTAAAGTTTTCTAGTTGAGTGCAACTAAAAGTACAATCAAAACATAAAAACAGTCCTATAGTACAGCAGGGTTCAATGCCTAATACAGCAATTCAAGCTATAAGCAATACAACCATATCCTTGTAATATCAGTGACCTGTAATGAGAGACATAAACTTGGTTCTGCTCACACAGGGAGGTCTACCGAAGTTTTTGCAGCTTAAAATCAAATAAAATTAATAGGTTAAATGTTAAATTAGAATTGAAGTTCTGTGTCTAAGTGATGTTTTTTCCCTTTTTCTCCCCTCTTTCCAAATGCCATGGCAGACCAGATCAAAGGTCACCATGTGGCAACTTTACTGCTAAATTAACCCACGTCAATGTAAATGTCAACAATATTTAAACTTCAAGCTTAAATGTTTATTGTTTTAATTGATTTAATAAAAATGTATTTGTTGGTGCTTCCTAATCTAATGAGAAAACCACCAAAAGTTCTAGATATTAAAACAAAATATTATATATTAACTCTAAATAGCAGTTTTATCTCAAGGTTCTTATGTAGGTTTTGATTTCCTACACATAAATATTTAATAAAGTACAGAATTATTCTGCTATTGTATAAATGCAGGTCTATGTTTAATAACCTCTTGGCTTACACAAAGTTTACTTTTCCAAACAATTTTCTTGATTCTACCCATAATCTCTTTTAGTTTCATTCCATATATGATGGGATTTAATAGAGGAGGAATAACCAGATTTTCCATTGACATGATCATGTTAAAAATGTGAGGTGTGCTTCCTTCTAATCTAGTATTTATAATTTCAAAACATGACGTAATTGAGAAACTGATGAAAATTAAAAGATGTGGAAAGCAGGTTTGTAGAGCTTTTCTTCTAAAATCTTTAGAATTTTTTAAACAGACAGAAAATATTCTGATATAAGAGAAAAATATAAAAATTAGTGGAGGAAAGACAACAATGCTTAAAATAAAGAGTCCATATAAATTACTTACAGTAAAATCTCCACAGGTCAACTTAATTATTGAACTGTTATTACAATATATTCTATTTAATTTAAATTTACAGAGCTTATTGTGATATGTTAATATAACACAAATGCCTATTTCACAGGAAGGAACAAACCAACAACAAAATAAGAGTTTTTTAACAGTGGACATTTTTACAATTGTTGCATATTGTAATGGTTTACAGATGGACACATACCTATCGTAGGCCATAGCTGTTAACAGCGTGAACTCTGATGCTGCATATGTGTAAATGCAAAATGACTGAAATATGCAGGACTCAAAAGAAATAACCTGAGTGTTAGACATTAAATCAATGAGCAGTTTAGGATAAAGGGCAGTCACTCCAAAGAGAGTATTACAAAGCAAAGCAGCAATAAAAATGTACATGGGCTCATGGAGATGTTTGTTTGTTTGTATGACAAAAATTACAAGAACATTACAACTAATAATCAACAAATAAAGCATGAAAACCATTACAAAATAAAAATATCTGTATTTCTCCAACTCCACATGGCCCTCCAAGGTTAAGTACAATACAGAAGAAATATTAATTAATTCATTCATAATTTTTTGCTGTAAAAATCAACAGTATGTAAGAACTGAAGCTTGCAGTGATCTCATGTGAAGAAAAATATTACCTTCTGAAGACAAATAAAAGTTAAACTCAACACAGTTGGCTCCAGAGTGATATGTTTGTTTTCATTACATCTGGAACAGAAGAGTTTCGACAACTAAACACACAATTAAATAGTTCACTGCACAGGGCAAGTGATTGGTTCAGTGCTTGATGATTGGTTAGAGGTAAACAATTAACTTCATGCTTATTGGCCAAATCATCACAGTATTATAATAAATTATCATAAAAGATAAAATGATCGACAGAAATGAAAGTCCATATGTATGGAAGTCAAGAATATGGTGAAAATTTAATGCGCCATTGTGAGAATTACTTTATTTCAACTTAAAGACACAGGCACAGTATATTCATTATACATAAGCAGACATAAAAAAAAGCATACTTCATATCTCCTCATAGTCCTGATTCAATGCCTTTCACTTTTTCTACAAAGAAACACTTTTTCACACAGTTTTTCTTAGTTGCTTTTTAGCATCAGTTCATTGTATCATGTCATCTCAAATTTCTATTACACTTTTCCTTAGTTGTTTTGCAGCATTTCTCAGATCAGAAATGAAATTCTGAAAACTACTTGTTCAACCTCATTTAGTCATTTTAGCTATCAATATAAATCAAATGTGCTTTCAAATAAATACATTTGTGCTGCTGAAATTCATAGATGACATAAAGAAGAAATTTCATTTTGTGCATTTTCAATAATTGTAATCCAAACTGTAGTTTATATCAAGTACTAAACTGTGCAGCGTCATACTGACAACATGCCTAAACATTTTGATGATCTTGTTTGTGAACAATGACAAAGGGACTTTTCATTCTGATGGGAATGAGATGTTCATTGACACAAATACTTACTTTTGAGAGATGAATTGAGGATTTTAAGAAATTTCAGGCTTTTGCAAGAAATCCAATGTGCTGTGCTGTTTGTACAAATAGTTTTGAGAATGCACGCACCGGTTTGCAAATATTAAGGATGATTCGAGAAATGCTCCAAAGCAACTGAGTAAAACTGTAATACATTCTGAATCCTCTATTTACCTTATCATACTTATCATAATATAATACAGTAATACCCCACTTTACTGCGGTTAAAATTTCACGCCCCGGTTTCTTGCGGAATTGCATTTGCCACATAACTAATTAGTTTGCCTTATTTTCCCGGTCTCTCGCAGAGAGCACCATAGACCAAAACAACTGGTCTTTTTTTTGTTTTTATGGAGTTTCATGTTGAAATAATGAAATTTTTAATACAAATATTATTACTATATTCTTGCAAATATTTTCTGTGTGTTTAAAGTGTGTGGGAGAAGGATTTACAGCTCAAACTATAAAAAAATAGCATTTTTTGAAAGGCGTCCGTTTATTTTATTTTTTTTGGGGGGGGTTAAACGTATGATTACTGTAATTTACTTTACATGTGACATGTAATCCAGCCATTAAGGTTATCGTCAACCATTTTTATGTTCTCACAATATGTTTATATGTATTTTGTTGCCATTAGTAGTTATAGTAAGAAAAGAGAAAGAATAACCTTTTTGTATGCTTCTGTTGAGCATACCCTGAACTATCTTTTTGTGGCATGTGTTACTTTGCTCGTACACACACAGTGGTTCCTGTATTTCTCGTGTGTTTCATTGAGACTTCCCCAAGCACTTGTAAGAGAGCAGAAATCGAGAGGAAAGGCTGAATTCGATGGTATCCTGTCCACGCAACAGAGGATAAAACCACTTCCTTATAGTGGCAAATCAAATATGTGCATCATGAACCAGAAATTCATACCGGGTTGGTCGAGGCCTGGGTTACCAACAACCAAGACAGGTATTGAAGGTCATTGTGGTAAAGGGAACAGAGGTGATGAGGATTTGATGTGTGATGGGTGATTTTGCTAAAATGTACACTTATTTAAAGAAGACAGTGTGACAGCAGTGAAGTGTGAAGTAGCTCTAAGGCTCTAAGCCCTTTCCTGTTTGCAGTGGTGACGGACAGGATGAAAGACAAGGTCAGACAGGAGTCTTTGTGGATGATATTGTGATTTGTGGTGAAAGTAGGGAGCAGATGGAGAAGAGCCTGGAGAGGTGGAGGTACACGTTGGAGAGCAGGGGAATGAAAGTCAGTAGGATTAAGACAGAGTGCATGTGTGTGAATGAGAGGGAGGGCAGTGGAGGGGTGCGGTTGCAGGGAGAAGAGGTGGAGAAGGTGGAGGAGATCTGGTACCTGGGGTCAACAGTGCAAAGGAATGGAGCTTCCTTTCACAAAGCATTAATTGTTGGTGACTTTAATATTCATTTTGATAATCAGGAAGACTCCTTAAGAGCAGCAATTGTGTCCATTCTAGATTCAGAAGAAATTAATCAGAATGTTGTAGGAGCCACTCATAGTGGAGACACATTCTTGATTTGTTATTAACATTTGAATTCAAAATTGAAAGTTTAGTCATAATTCCACAGTCTGAAGTTATTTCAGATTATTACCTCGTCTCTTTTTAAATCTGCCTCAGTCACTGCATTACTACCTCACTACATTACCGTGTTAAACACATTCACGTCAACGTCTCTAGGTTACGAATGTAACCCTAGTTCCCAGAGGAAACGAGACGCTGCATTGACGCGTTTTGGGAACGCCCCTGCGTGTGAAATCTAGCCAATATGCAAGCCGTGACATCATAGACAGGCAACGTCGCATAAACCAGGAAGCTACAAGATGGCTGTGCGGTGGTAGCGACATTAGCTTCTGCAAAGAGAGAAGGTAAGTGCCGCAGGGATGCAGGGAGTGTGGCACGGAGACGCAGCGTCTTATTACCTCAGGGAACTAGGGTTACGTTCGTAACCTAGAGACGTTCCCCTTCAGGAACTCGAGCTGCGTCGAAACGCTTTGGGAACGAGTGTCCAATCACGCCACACTGACCAGACCCTGCCCAGTGTGTGAGGGCCTCGGCACCTGCCTGGGCCTCGGAACCAGCCTGCAGCGCTGTAATGTCCAGGAGTGAACTCCAGCAGACCAGGCCGTAGAGGCCGCCACACCCTGGTGGAGCGAGCCCAGACCCCGATCGGAGCTGGGAGACCGGGTTCGTAGCTAAAAGGATGGCATCCACTAGCAACCTGCTTAACGTCCGCCCATCCGCCAGGAACCTTTCCTATTAGGAAACAGCAAACAGCTGCACGGACCGCCTCCAAGGACTCGTCCTGTGGAGACAAGCATCCAGTGCTCACACTGGACACTGCCGGTCCTGTAACCCCTGGTCGGGGGCTATAAACATAGGAGGGCAGAATGCCTGTAACAACACATCGCCTTAGGTACCCTCGTGTATAGAAACACTCTGGCCATGCCAGGGGCAAACTCCAAGCAGGACAGGGCAACTGCCAAGTCCCAGACAGGCACTCTGGGTCGCGTCCCGGGCCTCAGCCTCTGGGTGCCGCGGAGAAAACGTGTCACTAATGGGTGCCTACCCAGCAACCGCCCTGCAGGGGGACACGGAACCTTCAGGGTCGAAGGGTTTAACCCTGCGGCAAACTGTTCCCGTAAAAACTCCAGAACTGAACCGACTGGGCAGTCAACTGGGTCTAAGACATGATTCTCACACCGTGACGCGAACAGTCACCATGGTGCGGTGTACGACCACCTCATGGGGGAGCTCTGGAGTAGAGAAGGGCCCCTACTACCTCGGTAGAGAGACCAGCTGCTACGAACGGCTCATCGTAGGCAAACCGAAAGCCTTCACAGAAGCAGCACTCGGGGAGAGATAGCTAGCTAGCATCTCTACCACAAGCAGCATCGTCCCGCAGCCGCGCTACTTAGTCCCAATAACATCCGCGCACGGCAAAAAAACATTGGAAAAGCACGCACGCACACAGGCTTCAAAGGACCCAGACACCTCGGTGCGCAGATCAGGGAAGGCGCTGAGGCTGTGACACAGGGCGCAGGAAACGCTCATCCAGTTCACTGGGTGTGCGCTGCTTCTGCTACACGACAGGCCAAGCTAGATCCAGCATGGACCCAGCCCATGCCACGACCACAAGGAGCTCCTCGTACAGCACTGGCTGGCATCGCTAGCATCCATCATCTCATCCTCCTCGGAGAGAGAGACATGTAACGCCGCGCCACCTGCACCAGGAGAAGAAGCAGCCGCCAGGCATGCTTCCCTGAATTTTCCGAAAATTCTTCCACCTTGGAGGAAGAAATACGGAGCACAGCTTCACACGTATCGTAGAAGGAACCGCCAAACGAGCGCTCTCCCCGGGGAATGGGAGCTCGGCTAGCAGCCGGTAGCACATAGCCACACGGCTAAAATGTTAACAGCCGATACCCTCGAGAGCTGAATAAGCACGCTCCTAAGCTAAGCAAACAACACTTCGGCTGCGTGTCACCCCCCCCCCCCCGAAATGAATCGTGCAAGCAGGAAACACGCAGACAGAATTCTGTCTGAATTTAAGCTCGTGACTGCACAGATAACACACACAAAGCACTTACCTAAACGAGCAGACGCTAATGTCGCTACCACTGCACAGCCATCTTGTAGTTTCCTGGTTTACACAACGTCGCCTGTCCATGACGTCACGGCTTGCCTATTGGCTAGATTTCACTCGTGGTTCAGAGCGTAGACAACGCAGGGGCGTTCCCAAAGTGTTTCGACGCAGCTCGAGTTCCCGAAGGGGAACTACAGCAGCAAGTTTTATCAATAATCTTCCGGAAATGTTGATATTAAATAGATCCCTGACCCCTCAGAGCTCGACTGGGCCACTAAATACTTGAATATGTTCCGTTACACTCTTGATGATGGAGATCGCCTTAAGACCAAAATGATCAGGGAGAAAAAATAAGCACAGTGGTATAATGATTATACACACACCTTAAAACAGACCACTCGGAAATTAGAACGTAAATGGAGTCAAACCAAATTGACAGTATTTCAAATAGCATGGAAAAGAATCTCCTGAGTTCTATAAAATCTCTTAGTGCTGCTGATCAGCATATTTCTCCACCCTCATAGAAAACAACAAGCAGAATCCTAGATTTTTATTCAGCAAGGTAGCAAAATAAACAGGAAATAAAAGCGCTGCACTCACATGCACACCATCAATAGGTAGTAATGATTTCATCAACTTTTTTAATAATAAAGTTGAAAACATCAGGCAAAAAATCCAGACAGTTAAAATAAATCCAAACTATTTTATAAATAACCCTGTAGACAGCAGTGTCATTATAACAGACAATCAATTCCAAAGTTTTACTCCTATTCAAGAGAATAACTTCATTTTATTTATTTCCTCATCAAAATTATCAACCTGCATTCTCGATCCCTCACCTACAAGTTTCCTCAAACAGATCATTCCAGAGGGAATTGAACCTGTTTTAAAATAATAAACTCTTCCATTAGCACTGGTTTTGTACCTAAATCCTTCAAACTGCAGTTATCAACCCCCTAATTAAGAAACCTGACCTTCACCCTGTCAGCTGTCCAACTACAGTCCAATATCAAACCTCCCCTTTATCTCCAAGATTCTATAAAAGGTTGTAGCACAGCAGTTCTGCTCACATCTACTGAGGAATAACATTTATGAAATGTATTAGTCAGGATTTCAGCCTCATCATAGCACAGAGACGGCGCTAGTTAAGGTGGTAAATGAATGTTATTGGCCTCTGATCAGGGTTTTGTCTCTTTACTTGTTTTGCTCGACCTCAGTGCAGCTTTTCACACCATTGATCATAATCTCCTGCTTGCTGGACTGGAGATTGTTGTTGGAAAAAAAGAAACAGCTCTCTTCTGGCTCAGGTCTTATCTGACTGATCGCTATTACTTTGTTAAGGGAAAATGGTGAGTTCTCCACACTCTCTGAGGTATAGTTTGGTGTTCCACAAGGATCTGTCTTAGGCCCACTGCTTTTCTCTTTATATCTGCTGCCTCTGGGTGAAATTATAAATAAACATGGTATTCGCTTCCAGTGCTATGCTGTTGATACACAGCTTCATTACTTCATTACATGAAGAGCTGCCGGATGTATCTCCATGGGTCCTGCATACAATAGAGGTGGGTTACGCGATTCAATTTGGCCCCTTCCTCCCCTGTTCAATGGCTCTGGTACTGGAATGGAAGGTTCCCTCCTTTGGTCAGAGAGTCTGGGTGATACGGCCAGTAATTTATCGTTCCATAGCGGGACGGCGGATTGAGGCCGATCCTAGGTTTACGCTCCTTGCCATGCTCACTAATGAGATTTTGGTTCAGGATGCTTACCCTTTGGTTTGTCAAGGTAGATCTATGAAACACCTGTTTCCACATGTGTGTGAACCAGTGTAAGAACCATCTTAACACTAACATGTTTGAAACCTTCACTCCCTCTGGTACAGCCAGCTACCGCTTCAACCTTTTCTCAGCCTTTCATGTGTGGACAACCATTTTGCAGCCTAATTTGTCTTCCTACATCTGCAATGTGTGAGTGTTCTACTTTTATTCTCTGTTTTAATTAAATTATATTAAATTATGGTTTTCCTGCCAATGTGCAGACTCTCAGTATATGCATGGTGGATGCAATTTTGGTTGATTATGAATCCTCTGGTCTTCCCACCCCGTTCGGGGTCAAGGCTCATTCGACCCGGAGTATGGCGGCCTCTATGGCCTGGTCCGCGGGGGTGCCCCTGCAGGACATATGCAATGCTGTGGGTTGGTTCACACCGTTGACCTTTGTCGGGTTTTACGACCTTGACATCAGAGCCACTCCAGGCTCCTCTGTCCTGCACGCTGTTGTTGCCCAGACACTCTAGGCAGGGACTGGTCAGTATGGTGCGATGGCATACCCGTTTCCAAAGCGTTTCGAAGCAGCGAGTTTCGAGTTCCTGAAAGGGAAGCAACATAAAGTGCTTCGAGTGCAACCGAGTGCAAACAGTGCAGATAAAAAACAGTACAGACAGACAGTGCAGACAGACAACACAAGACAAAACACATAACCCACGATAGCGCCGACCAGTAAACCTACTGTATACTATGATTATACAGTACTGTGCAAAGAAAACTGTAAAAACTATAACTGGGAGTAAATATAAACAAACACAATGCAGTGCAAAAAACAGCATGTAAACAGTATAATGAAACACAAAACACGGCATTTTCACATTTAGCTCCTAAACTCTGGAATAGTCTTCCTGACAGTGTTCAGGGTTCAGACACATTCTCCCAGTTTAAATGCAGATTAAAAACATAACTTTTTAGCAAAACCTACACATAACACATCTATTCAATTCAATTCAATTCATTTTTATTTGTATAGCGCTTTTAACAATGAACATTGTCTCAAAGCAGCTTTACACAGATAATGTGGTGATTAAACGTAAATATGTTCTTTGTAAGTAAGTTTGTCCCTGATGAGCAACTGTGGCAAGGAAAAACTCCCCGAGATGGCATAAGGAAGAAACCTTGAGAGGAACCAGACTCAAGAGGGAACCCATCCTCATCTGGGTTGCACCAAATGTCCATTTGAAGCAGATATACAATGTTGCGGGGTACAGTGAAGAAGCAAACTGCACTACTGAGTCAGTGCAGCAGACCGCCGACACCAACTACAGTCCAATCCGTCCTCAAAAGCACCCGTTCTACTCCGGAATTACATGGAACCACCCAAGGTGTCGATGAGAGACCGTCCCAAGCTGCACAGAAGTGTGAAGATCCACGGAGGGGAGAGGGGCAGGAACAGTGGTCACTGGAACCTCAGGAGCATGTTTAACTCGACCGAGAGAGAGAGAGAGAGAGAGAGAAGGATATGGATTATTAAGTGTCCCTATGGGTGTATGAAAGTTAATGTCACTGTGCAGTTTGGACTCCGGCAAGACTCGCTATAGCAGCATAACTAAAAGAGAGAACCAGAAGGCAACACAGACATGAGGGATCTCTGGGATAAGAGACGACCCACCACACCACCGTCAACAAACCTGAGTGAATGTGTGAATGTGAGGGGACGACAGCATACAAATATACCAGTTCACCAAACACTCTATATCCATGCTCCCTCCAGATCTGAGCCTTTACCTAAGAAAAATCTACTGATAAACGGCTTGACTAAATAAATAAGTTTTCAACCTCGACTTGAACACGGAGACTGTGTCCGAGTCCCGAACACTGGTTGGAAGGCTGTTCCATAACTGTGGGGCTTTATAAGAGAAAGATCTGCCCCCTGCTGTAGTCTTCATTATTTGAGGAACCAACAGATAGCCAGCACCTTTTGATCTAAGTAGGCGTGGAGGGTCATACTGGTACAGAAGTTCACTCAGATACTGCGGTGCGAGACCGTTAAGTGCTTTATACGTCAGTAGTAATATTTTATAATCAATGCGAGATTTGATTGGGAGCCAGTGTAGACTGATTAAAACAGGGGTGATGTGGTCGTATTTCCTAGATCTAGTGAGGACCCTTGCTGCTGCATTCTGGACTAACTGAAGCTTATTTATGCATTTACTCGCACACCCAGACAGTAAAGCGTTACAGTAGTCTAATCTAGAAGTAACAAAAGCATGAACTAGTTTTTCTGCATCCTGTAACGACATCATATTTCTAATTTTAGCAATATTTCTAAGGTGAAAGAAGGCGATCCTGGTAATATTATTCACGTGAGACTCAAAGGAAAGACTCGGGTCAATAATCACACCAAGGTCTTTGACCGCCGTACATCGCCGTACATCTCACATCATAACCTTGTGCTCCAGAACATCTGATCACATGCACATTATCAACTTGTGCTGTTAATATCATGAACAGCAGCTATGCTAATTCCTCTCCACTGCTTCTCTTTCTCTCCCCATACCGAGGCTTCCTGAGGTTTAGCCAGCTCCAGTCCCGTCCCACCTCATG
This sequence comes from Silurus lanzhouensis, assembly GCA_039877035.1. Lineage (NCBI taxonomy): Eukaryota > Metazoa > Chordata > Actinopteri > Siluriformes > Siluridae > Silurus > Silurus lanzhouensis. The sequence continues at coordinate 453,026 of JBCEWE010000029.1, forward strand.
AAGATTATTTACATTTACATGTACATTTACGGCATTTAGCAAATGCCCTTATCCAGAGCGATGTACAAAAGTGCTTTAAATCTCTAGTAATGAATAAATCTACACTGGTACACAAGATTACAAACTTAATATAAATATAACTCGAATTCTACAAACTTGGAAAGTGCTAATTTAGGTATTTCAGGAAGAGGTAGGTCTTCAGTCATCGCTTGAAGATAGTCAGGGACTCTGCTGTATGGACATCTAGGGGAAGTTCATTCCACCACCTCGGTGCCAGAACAGAGAAGAGCCTTGAAGTGTACTTACCTCTCATTCTGAGAGAAGGTGGTACCAGTCGAGCAGTGCTGGAGGATCTCAGACAGCGAGGTGCAGTGCAAGATGTGATGAGGTCACTGAGGGAAGATGGTGCTGGTCCATTTTTGGCCTTGTAGGCAAGCATCAGTGTTTTGAATCTGATACTTGCAGCCACTGGAAGCCAGTGAAGGGAGCGCAGCAGTGGGGTGGTGTGGGAGAACTTGGGCAGATTGAACACAAGTCGTGCAGCTGTGTTTTGAATCAGCAGTGGACGAATAGCGTTCAGGGGAAGACCTGCCAGCAGAAAGCTGCAGTAGTCCAGTCTTGAAATGACAAGAGACTGAACAAGCACCTGGGCTGCCTGTGTGGACAGAAATGGTCGAATCCTTCGGATGTTATAGAGAAGAAATCGACAAGAACAAGCAACATTAGCGACATGTGGGAAAAAAGACAGTTCATTGTCCATAGTTACCCCAAGGTTACGAGCAGTGGCTGAAGGGGAGAGCAGAGAGTCATGAATTGTTATTTGGAGATCTTGACCTGGAGATTAATCACCTGGGATGACCAGCAGTTCTGTTTTGCTGGACTTTTGCTGGACTTCTGTTTTGTTATGGACTTTAAAGAAGTAGATGCCAAACTCGCAAACATCCTGAACCATCTAGAGACGTACCAGTGCCAATTGGATCCCACTGCATGTGTGGCGTTTTAAATGCTCTGGCATGGAGAAGCTGATGCTGGATCTGTGATGATCACAAATGTTGAGCTCAGTAGCTCCTACTTTTATACCAAAAACTGTAGAAAGAACATTTACTTATAATCTTATACTCCAGTGCTCATGTTAGTTCTCACTCTCCAGTGTTCTGTATTGTTGAAAGATTTATGATCAAACTCTTGATGTCACCCAAATGAGGATGGGTTCCCCTTTTGAGTCTGGTTCCTCTCAAGGTTTCTTCCTCATAACATCTAAGGGAGTTTTTCCTTGCCACAGTCGCCATGGCTTGCTCATCAGGGATAAATGCACACCATTCACCTTGACTGTTGATTTCTGTAAAGCTGCTTTGAGACAATGTCTGTTGTGAAAAACGCTATACAAATAAACTTGACTTGACTTGAATGACTGAGGCAGATTTTAAAAGAGATGAGGTAATGATCTGAAATAACTTTAGACTGTGGAATTATGACTAAATTAGTTATTTTTAATTCAAATGTTTAATAACAGATCAAGAGTGTGTCTCCACTATGAGTGGCTCCTATAACATTCTGATTAATTTCTACTAAATCTAGAATGGACACGACTGCTGCTCTTAAGGAGTCTTCCTGATTATCAAAATCAATATTAAAGTCACCAATAATGAATGCTTTGTGTAAGGAAGTAACTAAATTTGTTATAAAATCTGCAAATTCTATGAGAAAATCACAGTCGTGCCCCTGGGGGTTTATAAATAATAATTAATGGAATTGACTGACTAGACATACTTCTGGACACTAAATATTTTATGTCGGTTTAAAGAACTTCAAATGTTTTCATTTGTGTTTAGTCTTTTGTGTGATGCTCAGATTATTATTATTATAAATAGCTGTGACTCCGCCTCCTCTGCCATTTAGACTGGGCTGGTGTATGCAACTATACCCAGGAGGACTCGCTTCATTTAATGCTACATATTCATTTGGTTTAATTCACGTTTCTGTCAAACACATTATATTAAACTCCTAGTCAGTAATAATTTTGTTCATAGTCAGCGCTTTTGACGTGAGAGATCTTATATTCAACAATCCTATCTTTAGATCAGAGGTGCTGATGTGCGTTCACTTCTATTTAATTTAATGTTAATCAGTTTACTTAAACAGACTTTCTGAGAATTCCTAAATTTTGGTTTCGCTCGGGGGACAGACACAGTCTCAATTTGGTGGCTCCTGAGTGACGACTCAGTGCAGCTTGCAGAAGGTCGGTTTAGCCTGTTGGTCTGCTCCCTGGCCTTGGCTCTAGACAGTCATTTGTTGTGACCTGAGACTATGACCTATACTAGTGCGTGCTTGAGGTTGGCACTGTTGAAATCTCCGACCACAATGAGCACAGCGTCCCGATGCTGTATTTGGTGTTGCGTTAGTGACTCATGTAAGCCCCATACTGCAGTGTCCGTGTCCGCTTGAGGTGGAATATAAACGGCACTGACTATGACCGAACTGAATTCCCGAGGTAGATAAAAGGGCCAACATTTGATGGTCAGTAGTTCCAGGTTTGGTGTGCAGGAGCCTGAAAGAGGAACAATGCTCGCGCTGTCGCACCAGTGGTTGTTCACCATCAGACACACTCCACCTCCTCTTTACTTCCCTGAATCCAGTGTTCTGCCCATGCGGTAAACCGAGAAAAAATTTGGCCGGCGGGATGGCGCGGTCCGGTACCGCTGGGTTCAGCCATGTCTCGGTGAAGCAGAGAAGGTTGCAGTCCCGAATGTCTCTCTGGAACTTGACCCTTGCCCTGAGGTCATCGAGCTTGTTCTCCAATGACTGGACGTTGGCTAACAGGATGCTAGGTAAGGGAGCGCGGTGTGCGCGTGCCCTCAGCCTGTTCCTGACGCCGGCTTGTTTCCCTTGCGGACGCCGGTACGGGTCACGTCCTTGTTTACTTTTTTTTTTATTCAGCTCCAACTTGCAGATGTTCTGGGACATCTCTTAGGAGCATTCTGAGCAGACAGTATCGTCAATTTCAACTCTGCTCTCTCACCACTCAGGTTGCTCGATTTATTGAACACCTCTCTACACCAACTATTCCAGAGAACCCCTGTCTGCCTAATCGCTTTGTGCAGCATACTTTTACACGTGATATGTTCACACAGACCCTACTCTACTGTATTTATTAGTATATTGATTATTATTGCTTAAAAAATATAGGCTAATTAGGTTTAATCAAGCTACTTCTATCATATCTAATAGGTTCTATACTAATTATTAGGTAAATTTGTTGGATTGATATTAGTTTGATTAAAACACAGGCTAGATAAGGTTGATTAGAATATTCTTTTTGACAGGTGCAGGCTATTTGAAAATACCTCAAATAATGATGACTTCAGCAGGGGGCAGATGTTTCTCTTATAAACCCCACAGTTATGGAACAACCTTCCAAACAGTGTTCGGGACTCAGACACAGTCTCAGTGTTCAAGTCGAGGTTGAAAACGTATTTATTTAGTCAAGCCTTTTATCAGTAGATTTTGTTTTAGGTAAAGGCACAGATCTGGAGGGATCATGGATATAGAGTGTTTGGTGAACTGGGATATTTGGTTGCTGTCGTCCCCTCACATTCACACGTTCACTCAGGTTTGTTGACGGTGGTGTGGTGGGTCGTCTTTTATCCCAGAGATCCCTCATGTCTGTGTTACCTTCTGCTTCTCCCTTTTAGTTCCCCTTCAGGAACTTGAGCTGCGTTAAAACGCTATGGGAACGCCCCTGCGTGACCGCGCTCTAAACTACGTGTAAAATCTAGCCAATAGGCAAGCCGTGACGTCATAGATAGGCAACGTCGCGTAAACCAGGAAGCTACAAGATGGCTGTGCGGCGGTAGCGACATTAGCTTCAGCTCTATCAGGTAAGCGCTTTGAGTGTGTTATTTGTGCAATCATGAGCTTATATGCAGGCAGAATTCTGTCTGCGTGTCACCCCCCCGAAATGAATCGGGGCAAGCAGAAAACACGCAGACCGATGTGTTGTTTGCTTAGCTTAGGAGCGTGCTTAGTCGGCTCTCGAGGGTGTCGGTTGTCAGCATTTTAGCCGTGTGGCTATGCGCTCCCGGCTGCGTGGCGAGCTCCCGTTCCCCAGGGATTGCGCTCGTTTGGCTGTTCCTTCTCCGGTGTGTGTGACGTGGTGCTCCGTATTTCTTCCTCCGAGGTGGGAGAATTTTCGGAGAGCGCTCTCCGAGGTGAGCGCTCTCCCTCGCAGCTTCGGCTCTCGAAGGTTTCAGCTGTTAGCATTTTAGCCGTGTGGCTATGCGCTCCCGGCTGCTAGCCGAGCTCCCGTTACCCGGCGAGAGCGCTCGTTTGGAAGCGGTTCTTTTCCCGGTGTGTGTGACGCGGTGCTCCGTATTTCTTCCTCCGAGGTGGAAGAAATTTCGGGAAATTCGGGGAAGCATGCCTGGCGGCTTGCTTCACGATGTGTGTTGCAGGCATACCAGGCTGGCCTGCTATAGGGGACGATGTGAGCTTCCTTCTGTGCGCCACGGTGACCCCTCCTGGCCTGACCTGGTGACGCTGTAGGTGAGGGCGATTGCCGGCGGGTTCAGGAGACCGCGGTGGCGTTTCAGTGGTAGTTTCTCGCTGCTCCGATGGGGCTGCTGGGCGGTAGCCTCGCCCTGGTACGTCCAGGCACATCGAAATAGCCCGGTGAGAGAGCGTTGCCACCGGATTCCCGCGGGGAGGTCCTAGCGACACTCTAGCAACACTCTAAGCCTGAGGAGGGGCTGGACGACCTGAGGTTCGTCCTCGCCTCTAGTGTACAGTCTGTGGTGCGTAAGCCTGATGGCTTGCATCTTGGAGGGCAGTGTGCTATGGTGCCTGTCCCTCCCCGGCACTACCAGGAGTTTGGTGTGCTGGCCCTGCCACAGGGTGTTCAGGACGCTGCCTCCCTCCAGCGGTTAACCCTCTTATTCCACCCGAAAGTTTGTTGCAGATGGGGGTCATCTGCCGCCTCTCTGGAGGCTTCAACGGCCGCAGTACGCTGCTCCTGCCATTCGGGTTCAGGAGGACTGTTTGCTAGCCCTGCCACGGGTTGTGTTCAGGGCGCAGCTTTCTCCAGTGGTTTGCTACCCGTATTCCGCCCATATAATCACTGCGGATGGGGGGATCCGCCGCCTCTCAGGAGATGTAATCGGCTGAAGAGCACCGCTCCAGCCACTCTGAGTGGGTCGGAGGCCAGCCCCGAGGGGTTGGTTCTCCCTGTGGAAACTTTCTGTCAGTCTGGAGGGCTGCCAGGGTCTCTCCAGGGTCCTGTGTACTGTGGAGAAGGGCTGCGCGATTTAGTTTGCGTCTTCTCCTCCCCGGTTTAATGGGGTGTGTCCCACCCTGGTGGGACCCATGCAGGCTCTGGTCCTGGGACAGGAGGTGCGTGTTCTCCTGTGGAAACGGGCCATCGAGGTGGTTCCCTCCTCCTTGTTCAGAGAGTTAGGCTGCTACAGCCCGTGCTTCATTGTTTCGAAGAAGGGCGGCGGGTTGCATCCCATTCTGGATCTCCACTCCTTGAACCACTCACTTTTGAGGCTCGGGTTCAGGTTTCTTGTTTAGAGCGGTCGTGTCTCAGGTCGAGTCCGAGGACTGACTTGTTAGATCTGGTGGTCGCATGCTTCCACGCAGCCGTCCTTCACCACACATGGGAGGTTCCTGAGGTTGCTTTCGGGGCGAAGCTTACCAATATCGGTCCTTCCGTTCGGCCTAGTGCTCTCAACCCATGCCTTTACAGAGTGCTTGTACGCGGCACTGACCCCGCTGCGGCTTCAGGGCATCCGCATTTTGTATTATATCGACAATTGGTTGATTTTGGCTTGTTAAAGCACCAGGCAGTTTGGCATTGAGATGCTGTTCCCATTTGGCAGTTTGGCATTGAGGTACTGGGTTTCACAGGGTGGGAAGCGGTCATGAGTGGCCACTCCGCCCAGGGTCTGTGAAGCGGCCTACGTCTCTCGTGGCACATAGATTGTTGAGAGATGCTGGCAGTGTTGTTGGGGTTACAACACTTCCTCCCAGTCCTGAGAGATCGCCATGTGTTGGTCCACACGGACAATACTGCGGTGGTCTCGTACATCACCCACCTGGGGGGCCTCTGGTCTCGCCCCTTGCAAACGACTGGCGCGGGAGGACGGTTGGATGTCTGAGCAGACGCCCTGTCGAGACAGTGGCTGCCATGGGACGGTCTTGGCCGTCCCATGGAACGGGAGTTCTGGAATGAGTTCGCCAGGAGGGAGTCTGTCTCCTCCTGGTAGCACCTCGATGGCGGGCAAAACCCTGGTTTACCCACGCCCAGAGTTGGGGAGGCTGTGGCACCTGAGGGGGCACAGTTCGTAGCGGCTGTTCTCTCTACCGAGGTAGTAGAGGCCCTTTCCACTCCAGAGCTCCCGCCATGATGAGGTCGTACGCCGCACAATGGCGACTTTTGGACCCAGTTAACTGCCCGGTCGGTTCAGTTCTGAAATTTTTGCAGGTACAGTTCGCCGCAGGGTTAACCCCTTCGACCCTGAGGGTTTCTGTGTTTGCTGGGTAGATCCCATTAGTGACACGTTTCCTCCGCGGCGCCCGGAGGCTGAGGCCCGGGACGCGACTCAGAGTGCCTGTCTGGGACTTGGCAGTTGCCTCGTCCCACCTGAAGTTGCCCCCTGGCATGGCCAGAGTGTTTCTTTACACGAGGCTGGGTGCTCCCACACGATGAGTCATGTTACAGGCATTCTGCCCTCCTCTGTTTATAGCCCCCGACCAGGGGTTACGAGGCCCGGCTGTGTCCAGTGCGAGCACTTGGTGCTTATCTCCACAGGACGAGTCCTTGGAGGTGGTTGGTGCAGCTATTCGGCTGCGAGTCCTGGTCCCCGCTCCGATCGGTGTCAGGGCTCGCGCCACCGGAGTGTGGCGGCCACTACTGCCGGGTCCGCTGGAGTGTCACTCCGGGACATCTGTGACGCTGCGGGTTGGTCCACCCCACTGACCTTTTTCAGGTTCTATGACCTTGACCTCAGAGCCACCCCGGGCTCCTCTGTCCTGCGTGCTGGTGCCGAGGCCCTCACTCTCTAGGCAGGGTCTGGTCAGTGTGGCGTGATTGGACTAACCCTAACCCTAACCGTAACCCTAACCCAGGCCTGCCTCTGAATAGTGTTCTCTCCGACTGGAGGTGACTCTGTGCAGCTTGGGATGGTTTCTCATCAACCTCTTGGGTGGTTCCATGAAATTCCGGAGTAAGAACAGGCGCTTTGAGGATGGATTGGACTGTAGTTAATGTCAACAAACTGCTACATTGACTCAGGACTACTTTTCGCTTCTGATCATCATCACTGTACCCCGCAACATCGTATATCTACTATAAATGGACATTTGGTGCAACCCAGATGAGGATGGGTTCCCTCTTGAGTCTGGTTCCTCTCAAGGTTTCTTCCTTATGCCATCTCGGGGAGTTTTTCCTTGACACAGTCGCCACTGGCTTGTTCATTGGTGACAAACTTACACTTATAAAGAACATATTCACTTTTATTCACCAAATTATCTGTGTAAAGCTGCTTTAAAACAATGTTCATTGTTAAAAGCATTATACAAATAAAAATGAATTATAATTATTTAATTAATTCTGTGTTTTGCTCTGTATACAGACCGTCTTAATCTGGACTCACACATATCTGGTTATTATGTCTTCTTATCCAATAAGGAACAGTTTTTGCTCAGGTTTTTTCCAGTGTGTATATATACTTGTATGTTATCTGCTTCAAACTGATGAAGAACATTTGCGCCATTCTGTGTGCTGTGTGATTCTTCCCTGATCAGAAAAGGCACCACAGGCATCGTAGATCACATGGGAAACCTCTCCAAGAATTAAGTTTTGTCTGGGCATGATAAAAATCTAACAAATAGTTTCACCTAAATAGTCTCGAGTCATTAAATGCAAAATGGTTGTCACTATTTAGGTGAAACCAGTATAATATTTTTGGATCAACAATACATTTTTAAATTCAAATATTATTTGTAACATACACATACACACAGAGTACGACATACAGTGAAATGCTTTATACAACCGTCCGACATTCAAGCATGAAAAAAAGGAATAGAATATAAGGATAAAAAAATAAAGATAAGTAGATAAATAAAAATGTATAAATAACAGAAAATATATGTATATACATGAATCAATATGGGGATGGATGCATGTGGCAGATATTGACAGTACAAATTAAAGTGTTTTAGTGATTGTCCATGTGCATTATGGTGTGGTATAAAGTGACACTGTGCTGTTCAGAGTTGAAGTGACAGTCCAGAGTGTCATATAATAGTGCAGGAATAAGTGAAGATGGAGAGAGAGGTCAAGTACTAGATCCTGGGTGTTTCCTGGTTTCAACTCTGAATTGTTTTGCGGAAAGAAGCTCCTCCTCATTCTCTCTGTGTTTGCTTCAAAAAAGCAGAAGCAACAAAGAAAAGAGTTTATTGTTGGGATGGCTGAGGACCTTCACAATCTTCCTGGCCCAGCACCACGTGCTGTAGATGTCCTGCAGGTTAGGGAATGGTATGTCCGCAACACACTCTGGAGGGCTCGCCTGTCCTGCATGGTGCTGTTCCCGAAACAGGAAGTGATGCTACCCGTCAGGACGCTCTCAATGGTGCAAGTGTAAAAGCACTTGAGATGGTAGTTTAAAGTCCCTTAAGCGTCTCAGATGGTACAGACTCTGCTGGGCTTCTTCACCAAACTTGATGATACTGGTTGAATTGGAAGTGGCCACACAGTCATATGTGTACAGTGAGGGCTCAGAACACAACCCTGGGGTTAGGGTTAACAACACTGTGGAAACAGCAGACAATTGTACACAATGAATTAAATTAATATACTAAAGCATTTGCAATTTGATCAAAGCAACAAGAAATTGTTTTTATGATGTGCACAAGTGATTAAATGAAATGGAGGTTAAACAAGTAGTTTTGAGAATTTAGTTTCTTAATTTAATTAATTAAATTGATCTTATCCACCTGTCTTAGAATCATCTTTTTATAATAGCACAAGTTTCCAAAAAAGTTTTTGTATTGAATGTCTTTTCACTTTCTTGGCTTTAAATAGAAATCATTTAAAGGTGTGATTTTGCTGCCTTTTTGACCACCCTGACAGTGTGTAGCTAAAATCACAGCAATCACAATGACAAACAATGACACATTATACTTTTAGATATATAATATACTTTCATATACTGTTAACATCATAGAAACCAATCATTTCCCATACTCAGTTACAACCAGAATTCAGCAAATGTTGGGATGGTGTTATACATACTCAATTCAATTCAATTCATTTTTATTTGTATAGCGCTTTGAACAATGAACATTGTCTCAAAGCAGCTTTACACAGATAATGTGGTGATTAAATGTAAATATGTTCTTTGTAAGTATGTTTGTCCCTGATGAGCAACTGTGGCAAGGAAAAACTCCCCGAGATGGCATAAGGAAGAAACCTTGAGAGGAACCAGACTCAAGAGGGAACCCATCCTCATCTGGGTTGCACCAAATGTCCATTTGAAGCATATATACAAAGTTGCGGGGTACAGTGATGATGATCAGAAGCAAACTGCACTCCCGAGTCAGTGCAGCAGACCGCCGACACCAACTACAGTCCAATCCATCCTCAAAGCACCCGTTCTACTCCGGAATTTCATGGAACCACCCAAGGTGTTGATGAGATACCGTCCCAAGCTGCACAGAAGTGTGAAGATCCACGGAGGGTAGAGGGGCAGGAACAGTGGTCACTGGAGCCTCAGGAGCATGTTTAACTCGATCGAGAGAGAGAGAGAGAGAGAGAGAGAGAGAGAGAGAGAGACTGTACTGTATTGTACTGTATTGTTTTATTGTTACACAATTACCTTTTTAATGCTGTCCTTGCTAATGTGTATTTTAAATAAACCACAAAGGAAACACATTCTTTCTTGTAGTACTGTTCTTCTCAATCAGATCCTGGCTCAGTGATCCACAGCTCATTATGTAATCGACAACTCATTATGCGACCCATTGTATACAAAGCTGTCAGTCACAGCATGTCGATGCTTCTTTGCATATGGCCTTTCAAAGTAAAAAGTGTCTTTTACATTTTAAATTAATGTATTGTTTAATGTGAATGAGCAGGCAGGATGATTTTCACATGATTAAAAAAACCTACATTAGAAGATCTGTTCTGCAAAAAAATGTTGTGAAAACATGTTTACTATAGGTTTTGTGGCCTTATTTCAGTGAGGTTTTTTTTTTTTTTTGCTTTTTCAAAAACTACGCATAAACCTTATTTTTCAAAAATACAAACACACACATATAAGTTGTTTACATATTATGGTAACCAAGTTTGTGCTGAATACAGTGTAATAAGTCTTTTGTCAATAATATATTTTAAAAGCAACTAAAAAGAACCAAATGTAAGAGCATGTCAAAATCTTTCAAGTGACCAAAAACACCCTCAGACTACAGAGGGTTAAATGTTGGTACTATGACGGGTAAAGGGAGAGAGGGAGCTGATATGATGGAGAGGAGAAAGGTAGATATGTTGTGTGTTCAGAAGACCAAGTGGAAATAGAGAAAGACCAGGAACATTGGAGGTGTTTAAACTGTTCTATCATGGTGTGGATGGAAAGAGAAATGGTGTAGGGGGGATTCTGAAGGAAGAGTACAGTAAGAGTGTAGTGGAGGTGAAGAGAGTTTCTGATAGGGTGATGAACGTGAAGCTGGAAATTGAAGGGGTGATGATAAATGTTATCAGTGCTTATGCTCCACAAGTGGGTTGTAAGATGGAGGAGAAGGAAAAATACTGGAGTGAAATGGATGAAGTGGTAGAAGGTGTACTTAGAAATGAAAGATTGGTGATTGGGGCAGACTTTAATGGACATGTAGGTGAAGGGAACAGAGGTGATGAGGAGGTGATGGTAGGTATGGTTTTAAGGAGAGGAATGTGGAAGGGCAGATGGTGGTAGATTTTGCTAAAAGGATGGAAATAACAGTGGTGAACACAGTTTAAGAAGAAGGAGGATCACAGGGTGACGTATAAGAGTGGAGGAAGGTGCACACAGGTGGACTATGTTCTATATAGGAGATTGGAGACTGTAAGGTGTCGGCAGGGGACACAGTAGATAGACAGCCTCAGATAGTGGTCTGTAGAATGGTTTTGGAGGTGAAGAAGAAGAGGAGGAGAGCGAGGACTTAAAGAAGAATAAGATGGTGGAAACTGAATGAGGAAGACTGTAGTGAGAGATTCAGGGAAGAGGTCAGAGAGGAGCTTGGTGGTGGTGAAGAGGTGCTGGATAATTGGGAAACTACTGCAGAAGAGATAAGGAAGACAGCTAGAAAGGTACTTGGTGTGTGTCAGGGATCCCCCTGCCAAGCCCGCCTTGGTAGCTGTCAGGGATCCACCTGCCACGCCCGCCTCAGTAGCAGCTGTGGCTCGTTAAGAAGATGACTATATAAACATTCTCGAGTCACATTCTGTCGGTTCGTGACGGTAATGCTGGTAATCTCGTGGATCCTCGACCGCCAGCCTTCCCTGCTGGTTCCGTCTTTTTTGTGGATTATTCTTAGCAGTTCCATCTACACAAGATGGACACCATTAGATATGACAGAGACACTCATATCTATTGGTGTACAATGTACTCACCTTTTGCCGTTTTTTAACCCAGACTCATGCTGGTCGAGAGAGATCCTGAGGGAAAACAAAGGACACGACCCGTACCGGCGTACACGAGGGAAACGAGCCGGCATCAGGAACAGGCTGAGGGCACGTACCGCATGGGCAGAACACTGGAGTCGGGGAAGTCAAGAGGAGGTGGAGTGTGTCTGATGGTAAACAACCACTGGTGCGACAGCGTGAGCATCGTTGCTCTTTCACGCTCCTGCACACCAAATCTGGAACTACTGACCATCAAATGTCGGCCCTTCTATCTACCTCGGGAATTCAGCTCGGTCATAGTCAGTGCCGTTTATATGCCACCTTAACCGTTTGGGAAATCGGACCATGCCGCCATCTTCCTCATGCTGGTTTACAAACAAAGGCTAAAACAGGAAGCTCCGGTTCAGAGGGAGGTCGCGCACTGGACTGACCAATCAGTGGCCGATCTGCAGGACGCTTTGGATGACACAGACTGGGACATGTTTAGGCGCAGCTCTGATGACGTCAACATGTTTACGGAAGCAGTTGTGGGATTCATCGGGAAACTAGCGGATGATACAGTGCAAAAAAACACTATCAAAACGTTTCCCAACCAGAAGCCCTGGGTGGATAAAACCATCCGCGACGCTCTGAGATCCAGCTCCGCTGCCTACAACACGGGGCTCGCCACCGGGGACATGAACGAGTACAAGGCTGCATCCTACAGTGTTCGCAGAGCGGTGAATGGTGCAAAGCGGCACTACGGGAGGAAACTAGAGTCACAGTTTCAGCATGGTGGCTCTAGAAGCCTGTGGCAGGAACTAAGAACAATAACAGACTACAAAACACTATCTTCTAAAATGGTGAATGCGGACGCTTCTCTGGCAGACGAGCTAAACACTTTTTACGCTTGTTACGAGGCTGCAGCTAACCAGGCTAGTGGCGCTAGCGGCACAAACAGCATGCACGCCGAGGGAGCAGGAGAGGTTAACACGTTCACCATCTCGGAGCATGATGTGAGGAGGGCATTCAAGAGAGTGAATACCAGGAAGGCAGAAGGACCAGATGGCATCACAGGTCAGGTTCTGAAAGCCTGCGCTGACCAGCTAGCACCGGTATTCACTGAGATATTCAATCTCTCACTGGAACAGTCTGTTGTCCCCTCATGTTTTAAACAGTCCACTATTGTTCCTGTCCCGAAGAAACCCCAGCCCGCCTGCCTTAACAACTATCGCCCTGTAGCCTTGACCTCAGTAGTGATGAAGTGCTTCGAGAGACTGGTCAGAGACTTCATCACTGCATCACTACCAGACACACTGGACCCATTACAGTTTGCGTACCGTCAGAGCCATTCTACTGAGGACACCATTGCTCATCTCCTCCACACCACGATGAGCCACCTGGACCAAAGAAACTGGAATTATGCAAAGATTTTGTTCGTGGACTACAGGTTAAAAGTTTAACACCATAATACCCTTCACACTCACCTCTAAATTGGAGGTCCTGGGACTCAGCCAGCTGCTGTGTCAATGGATCTCTAACTTCCTGACAGACAGACCACAAGCAGTATTGGTGGGAAAACACACCTCATCCACCCTCTCCCTCAGCACTGGAGCTCCCCAGGGTTGTGCTTTAAACACCCTGCCATTACTTAATGTACACATATGACTGTGTGGCCACTTCCAACTCCACCACCATCATCAAGTTTGCTGACGACACCGTTGTGGTGGGTCTGATCTCCAACAACGATGAGACGGCCTACCTACAGGAGGTTAAAAACCTGCAGAGATTACTAGGAGAAACTAGGAGAAACTAGGAGCTACTAACCATATAGACTGTATAAGACTGTAGAAAGAACATCACTTATAATCTTATACTCCAGTAATCATGTTAGTTCTCACTCTCCAGTGTTCTGTATTGTTGAAAGATTAATGATCAAACTCTTGATGTCACCCAAAATGAGGATGGGTTCCCCTTTTGAGTCTGGTTCCTCTCAAGGTTTCTTCCTCATAACATCTAAGGGAGTTTTTCCTTGCCACAGTCGCCACGGCTTGCTCATCAGGGACAAATTCACACCATTCACCTTCACTGTTGATTTGTGTAAAGCTGCTTTGAGACAATGTCTGTTGTGAAAAGCGCTATACAAATAAACCTGACTTGACTTGACTTGACTTCATACCAACCGCTAAACATCAGCGGGACCCCAGTGGAGAGAGTGGACAGTTTCCGGTTCCTAGGTGTTCACATCACACAGGACCTGTCTTGGTCCTGTCACACCAACACCCTGGTGAAGAAGGCCCGACAGCGTCTGTACCATCTGAGACGCTTAAGGGACTTTAAACTTCCCTCTCAAGTGCTTAAGACTTTCTACACCTGCACCATTGAAAGAGTTCTTACGGGTAGCATCACTTCCTGGTTTGGGAACAGCACCATGCAGGACAGACGAGCCCTCCAGAGGGTGGTGCGTTCAGCTGAATGTACCATCCACACCGAGCTCCCTAACCTGCAGGACATCTACAGCACGCGGTGCAGGACCAGAGCCAGGAAAATTATGAAGGACATCAGCCATCCCAACAATGGACTCTTCTCTCTGTTGCGTTCGGGAAAACGCTTCTGCTCCCTGAAAGCGAACACAGAGAGAATGAGGAGGAGCTTCTTCCCGCAGGCCATTCAGGGTTTAAACCAGGAAACACCCAGGATCTAAACACTGGCCCACTCTCTCCATCATCACACTTCCTCTCTATATATATATCTCACCTTTCACACCACGACACTTTAAACTCTGGACTTGCACAGCACAGTGCACATTATATTTTATTTTATTTTATTTTATACCACACTATAACGCACACGGACACTTTATGGTCATTGTTATAACACACCATACTACACATGGACACTTTTTGGACACTTTACACCACACCATACCGCACACGAACACTTACAGACATTTCTTACACCACACAAAAACGCACACGGACACTTATGGACTTTTTACACCACACCATACCACACACGGACACTCTATGGACAATCTAAACCACCAAAAATTGTCTATTGTCTACTGTTTATTGTTCCACTGTATGCCATAAGCATCTTTTTCTTTTGTCTCACATACATATCTTTATATCTTTTATATCTTTATATTTTTATATTTTTTTTATTTATCTGCCTTCTTTTTCTTTTTCCACATCCTATTCCCTCATGCCGGACCGTCGTAGTAAGCATTTCACCTCATGTCGTACCCTGTATGTATATGTATGTGATGAATAAAACTTGATTTGATTTGAGAAGGTTGGGTGGTGTGGAGTTGGTGAAGCAGGAAGTGGATAGGATTAGTAAGAAGGAAGTGAGAGCAGCAATTAAGAGGATGAAAAGTGGAAAGTCAGTTGGACCAGATGACATACCGGTAGAAGCATGGAGATGTTTAGGAGAGATGCAGTGGAGTTTTTAACAAGATTGTTTAACAGGATGTTGGAAGGTGAGAAGATGCCTGAGGAATGGAGAAGGAGTTTGCTGGTACCGATATTTAAGAATAAGGGAGATGTGCTACCTTCAGTAACTACAGGGGAATAAAGTTGATTAGTCACATCATGAAGTTATGGGAAAAAGTATGTTTTTTTGCAGAGGAAGACAACAGAGTAGAGAGACGAGTTGTGGTATTGTATGAGGAAGTCAGGTGTGTTGAAGTATGTGAGGGTGGTGCAGGACATGTATGAGGACAGTGTGACAGCAGTGAAGTGTGCAGTAGGAACGACAGACTGGTTCAAAGTGGAGATTGGACTGCATCAAGGATCGGCTCTGAGCCCTTTCCTGTTTGCAGTAGTGATAGACAGGTTGAAGGACAAGGTCAGACAGGACTCTCCATGGACTATGATGTTTGCAGATGATATTGTTATTTGTGGAGAAGGTGGAGGAGTTCAGGTACCTGGGGTCAACAGTGCAAAGTAATGGAGAGTGTGTTAGAGAAGTGAAGAAAAGAGTGCAGGCAGGGTGGATTGGGTGCAGAAGAGTGATAGCAGGAGTGATTTGTGATAGAAGAGTATCTGCAACAGTGAAAGGGAAAGTTTATAAGACTGTGGTGAGACCTAAGATGTTGCATGGTTAAGAGACAGTGGCACATTTTCTTGGGTAAAAGACAAGAGGTGGACCCTAGAGGTAGCAGAGCTGAAGATGTTGAGGTTTCCGTTAGGAGTGACAAGGATGGACAGGATTAGAAACGAGTTTATTAGAGGGATAGTGCATGTAGGATGTTTTGGAAACAAAGTGAGGGAGGCGAGATTGAGATGGTTTGGACATGTTCAGAGGAGGGACATGGGGTATATCGGTAGAAGAATGCTGAGGATGGAGCCGTTTATGGATGTGGTGAGGGAAGACATGCAGCTAGTTGGTTTGAAAAGAGGCAGATGTAGAGCACAGGGGGGTATGAAAACAGATGATCCGCTGTGGCGACCCCTAATGGGAGAAGCGAAAAGAAGAAGAAGAAGAAGAAGGGTCAAGGCCGAAGAAGTTTGTTGGACGCCCTTAGACGACACTGCATCACTCATCATGATGTGTCATTGGCGTTATTAAATGGGCCCAGGAATACTCCTAGAAACCACTGTCAGTAAACACAATCCACAGTGCCATCAGCAGATGTCAACTAAAGCTCTATCATGCAAAAACAAAACCATATGTGAACATAGTCCAGAAGCGCCGTCGTATCCTGTCAGTCAAGGCTCTTTTAAAGTAAACTGTTTCAAAGTGGAAAAGTGTTCTATGGTCAAACGAGTGCAAATTTGACATTCTTGTTGGAAATCATGGAAATCCGGGCTAAAGAGGAGGGGGACCTTCCAGTGTGTTATAAGCGTTTGCGTCAGGCAGCTTGCATGTTTTAGAATGTCAAATTTGCACTCGTTTGACCATAGAACACTTTTCCACTTAGAAACAGTTTACTTTAGAAGGCACTATGAATGCTGAAAGGTATATAAAGGTTTTGTAGGAACAGCATGGCTTCATGGTAGAAGAGTCTGGGTGCTGAATTGGCCTGCCTGCAGTCCAGATGTTTTATCTATAGAGAACATTTGGCACATCATTAAATGAAAAGTACACCAAAGACAACCATGGACTCTTCAGCAGATAGAAACCGATATTAAACAAGAATGGGACCAAATTGCAAAATCAACTGAAAAGAACAGGGAGATGCTACACTTTGGTTAATATGCCCCATTGCAAACTTTTTTGAGCTCATTTTGTGTATAAAACTATCAAATTTCTCACTTTAAACATTTATGTTTTTTAGGTTTAATAGTGAATCACAAGATGTCCCTAAATTTCCGGAATTCGGGTTGTAAATTATAGAAGCTATAAACAGGCATTCCCCAATCAGCCTCTCTTTACATAATTATTGATTGATATTAATCATAGCCCCTCTGTGAGAAAGTTGCTAAAACTAAGATCTATCTATCTATCTATATATCTAATATATATATATATATATATATATATATATATATATATATATATATATATATAATCAGAGTAACCCAATCCACTTATATGTGGAATATACCAAACCCTAATTCTAATTACAGAATTTCATCCTGTGATGTCTAACTTATATGGTGTGTTTTTGTGCATAAATGGCAGGTTTTTAACAAATAAAACATTTTCTTACACAAAGCTTTTAAAAGCATGTTAAATAATAAACATAATAATAATAATAATAAATCATAACTAAATAATCTTCAATATTATGTAAATGTTTTACACAGAGATCAAAAAGAATCCTGGTCTGCAAACACCAGGCATTCAGAAAAATTCCCAGGAGACAGTTTCCTTATCCAGGTCGGTTATTATGTGATAAATGACAGATAAACATGTTTGTAAGAGACTATGGGCAGTCGTCCAGCATGAGGGACTTCAGTCCCTTAATCTCTCTGGGAGGGTGAGACACTTTTCCCCAGACATCTTATAACAGCACATTAAAACAACACTCATAATTAAACCCCCTTAGAGTAAAAATCATATGTTTTTAATATGTTAATATGGATATAATTGTAAGTAATAAACAATTATTAATTTTTGTTTCTTATATCCAGAATATTCAGTAGTTTGTTTTTATTTATAGTAAAATAACCAGTAGTGAGGATTTGTGTTTTTGCTGAAACAGCATTAACATTCAGCCATTAAAGGAAATCTGTATAACTGCTGATGGATATTGAATATTGATTTGTAATGGCTGCTGTGATGGTGATCTATTATGTGTCTTCTCTTTATACCAGTGGAGCTTTTACAAATGTATTTTATGACAGACAGACAGATTTAGAGAGATTTAGAGATTCCATGGAGAATTATGGAATTGTGCTAAAAAAAAATCAAACTTAAAGTTTCAGTCACAGACTTGAACGTATATAAGTGGGGATGACAGAATCCAGATATCCCATTTCACCAAAACTCTCTATAACTGTAAATCCTTTCAGATCTTCTTCTTTACCCAAGAAAACCCTATTTACAAAAGACTTGTAAGCTGTGAAATTGTTCAATTCAATTCATGTTTTATTTGTATATTAATTAAGTACAATCCAAATCTATCTTCAAAGCTCCTGTATTACTCCGTAATTTCATGGATACCCAGGCCCTAGATGTAAAACCATCCCCAGCTGAACAGAGTAAGAGAAGTCATCATTAATATCAACTGATAACGATCAGTCAGATAAGACCTGAACCAGTTCTCTTAAATCCAACAACATTTTCTTCCTGCACTGAACCATATTATATTGTAATATGAAGTATTACAACAACAAAACAAAAACATTAACAGTAACAAGTTATGGTGCTGTGTGCAAATGCAAAATTGCAATGCAGGAGTATTGCCCGAAGACACAGCATCTCGTTCCCTCAGGGAACTAGGGTTACATACATAACCTAGAAACGTTCCCTGTCAGGAACTCGAGCTGCAACAAAACACTTTGGGAACAAGTATAACATCACACCATATTGACCAGTCCCTTCCTAATGTGTCTGGGCATCACCAGCGTGCAGGATGGAGGAGCCGGGAGTGTCTCTGAAGTTCGAGGTCATAAAACCTGACAAAGGTCAAAGGGTTGGACCAACCCGCAGTGTTACATATGTCCTGAAAGCGCACCCCCCGCGGACCAGGCCGTAGAGGCCCCCATACTCTGGGTCGAATGAGCCTTGACTAGGAGTGGGATGACCAGAAGACTCATAACCAGAGAAGATCGCATCCACTATCCATCTGCTGAGAGTCTGCTTATTGGCAGGAAAACCTTTTCTATGAGGGCCATAGCAGACAAACAGTTGCTCCGACTTTCTCCAAGGACTCGTCCTGTTGAGGTACGTATCCAGTGCTTGCACTAGACACAGTCTATTCTGCTTTTCCTAGTCTGGAGCTAGGAAGGGAGGAGGGCAGAATGCCTGCAACATGACAGGTCATGAGAGAGCCTTAGGGATCTTAGGTACATACCCAGCTCTAGGGTAGAGGAAAGCTTCAAGGTGGACGGGGCCAACCCTGTGGCAAACTGTTCCTGCAAGAACTCCAGAACCAACCCAACAGGCAGATGACTGGGTTTAACCGGTGGTGCTCACACCACGTGCAGAACAGCTGCCACAGCATCGCCTGAACAGGCCAGAAGGAGCCAGCGGGGTTCAGAAGGAGAGCCCTGTCCCTGTCGGTATCTTTGCTTACAGGGTGAGCCACAGAAGCCTTTCTGTGGCTATTAGAGCTGACAAGGACCAAGCCACAGCCCACACCATACCTTGGTGACCCTGAGGGTTAGGTCGCAGCACGACATAACTACTAACAGTCATCCCCAGAGCTGAATTCCTCATATATCTCAAATCTAATTTTTTCAAATAAAATTTTATTAGTCCCATTCACATACATAAAGGGTACAACCTGCAGTGAAATGTTTTTTTAGGATAGTTTAAAGAGCCTTAAGCGTCTCAGATGGTTCAGACGCTGCCGAACCTTCTTCACCAGGGTGTTGGTGTGACAGGACCAAGACAGGTCCTGTGTGATGTGAACACCTAGGTACCGGAAACTGTCCACTCTCTCCACTGGGGTCCCGCTGATGTTTAGCAGTTGGTATGACCACTGCTGTTTCGTGCTAAAGTCCACAATCAACTCCTTTGTCTTGCTGACATTCAGGAAAAGGTTGTTCTCCTGGCACCATTGCTCCAGGTTTTTAACTTCCTGAAGGTAGGCCTTCTCATCGTTTGTTGGAGATTAGGCCCACTACAACAGTGTCGTCAGCAAACTTGATGATGGTGGTGGAGTTGGAAGTGGCCACACAGTCGTATGTGTACAGTGAGTACAGCAGGGGGCTTAAAACACAACTCTGGGGAGCTCCAGTGCTGAGGGTGAGTGTAGATGAGGTGTGTTTGCCCACCCACATGGCTTGTGGTCTGTCTGTCAGCAAGTTAGGGATCCATTGGCCCAGGACCTCCAAATTAGAGGTGAGTGTGGAGGGAATTATGGTGTTAAATGCTGAACTGTAGTAAACAAACAGCATCTTTGTATAATTCCCATTTCTGTGAGCAATGGCGTCCTCAGTAGAACGATTCTGATGGTATGCGAACTGTAATGTAATGGGAATATCTTTCATAGCAGGTCAGCCTGGTATGCCTGCAACACACTCATCATATGGAGGCAACCCCTGGCCTGACCTGTTGCCACACAAGCCCTACCTACTACAGCCGAAGTGGCTTGTGTAGGCAGTACCGGAGCATTTCACGATGCATCACCTGGGGAGAGATAGCCATTGCTAGCGTCTCTTCAACCCTAGTCATCTTCCCATAGCCGCACTCCCCGAACCCTACTCTATTCACGTATAGTGAATGGGGAAAGGTACGGGCCATATATGGGGTCTCCCAGGACCCAGACACCTTGGTCGGGAAAAAAACGGTAAGTCTCGGGGCGGAGACTGTTCCGCGGGACGCAGGAATGCTCATCCAGCTTGCTGGGAATGCATTGCTTCCGCTTCTCATCGGGCCAAGCTATCTCTAGCTTAGCGACGGCCCATGTCACTACCTCTAGGAGCTCCTCGAACAGCACAGGCTGTAAGGAATCCGTGGGCTCACCAGCATCCAAATGAAGCAAGGCAAAAAGGAACACACAGTCAGAATTCTGCTTGCATTTAAAACTTATGGCTGCACAAATTTAAACACAAAGCGCTTACCTGAACAACAGAAGCTAATGCGGCTACCATCGCTCAGCCATTTTGTAGCTTCCTGCTTTACGCAATGTTGCCCGCTGATGACATCACCACTTGCCGGATTTTACACGTGATTCAGAGCGTGGACAACGCGGAGCGTTCCCAAAGCATTTTGACGCAGCTCAAGTTCCTGAAAGGGAAGTGAGCTAGACCTGTTTACCACATTTCTTTATCTATCATTATTTTTGCCCTCGCCTTATTTTTAGAAGTTATCAGTAACAGTAGTTTCAATGAGTCAATGTAAATATTAATTTATACTTTAGTTTGAATTCTTTTTTGGAACCCAGCTTTTTATTTTAAATTACTGAATGACTTTCTATTTAAAAGTTGCCTCAAACAAAATGTGTATTTCAAGCCTTTGTTACTAGTTTTCTTTTTTTAGAAGTGGTATTGTTTTCAGCTACTGTTTATTACAATTACAAGATGATATATTCACTAGTCACTTTATCGAGATTATTCAGAATAACAACAGTAGCAGTGTTCATTCGGTAGGCAGAGACAATGTCCTCATGTCCCACCACATTTCCTGTAGAGGAGTGTGTCCCAACACACACTCCTCTACAATTACACACACACACACACACACACACACTACTTTACACTCACCCCTAAAAGGGAGAGTGTAAAGTAGTGTGTGTGTGTGTGTGTGTGTGTGTGTGTGTGTGTGTGTGTGTGTGTGTGTGTGTGTGTGTAAGTGTGTGTAAGTGTAGAGGAGTGTGTGTTAGCGGTTGGAAATGTGGTGGGACATGAGGACATTGTCTCTGCCTACCGAATGAACACTGCTACTGTTGTTATTCTGAATAATCTCGATAAAGTGACTAGTGAATATATCATCTTTCTTAAAATCTGCCTCAGTCATTGCATTAGTACCTCACAACGTTAACGTGTTGAACACGTTTACGTCAGCTACAGCAGCGAGTTTTATTAATAATCTTCTTGATCTGTTGATATTAGAACATGGTATTCGCTTCCATTGCTATGCTGATGATACACAGCTGAATATTTCAGCAAGGCCAGATGAGAGAGATCAGCTTAACAATGTTAGTTATTAACACGCTTATACTTTCACCTTAGACATATTGATAAAATTAGAAATATGATGTCGTTACAGGATGCAGAAAAACCAGAAGGTTACACAGACATGAGACATCTCTGGGATAAGATACGACCCACCACACAATTGTCAACAAACCTAAGTGAACATGTTAGAGTGAGGGGATGACAGCATCTAAGATCTAAGTAGGTGTGGAGGATCATATTGTTACAGAAGTTATATATATAAATACTGCGGCTTGAGAGCATTAAGTGCTTTATACATCAGTAGTAGAATCAGGGTGAGATGTAATTGGGAGCAGTGTAGATGATTAAAACAGGGCTGATGTGCTCATATTTTCTAGATCTAGTGAGGACTCTTACTGCTGCATTCTGAACTAACTGAAGCCTATTTCTGCACTTACCCTAACACCCAGACAGTAAAGCGTTACAGTAGTTTAATCTAGATGTTAGAAAAGCAAGCTCTCAGTCGAGTTAAACATGCTTCTGAGGTTCCAGTGACCACTGTTCCTGCCCTTCTTCCCTCCACGGATCTTCCCACTTTGTCCAGGCCTGCCTCTGGATAGTGTTCTCTTCAAATGGAGGCAACTGCAGCTGGGGACGGTTTCTCATCAACGCCTTGGGTGGTTCCCTGAAAATTCGGAGTAAGAAGGGAAGCTTTGAGGATGGATTTGGACTGTAGTTAATGTCAACAGTTTGCTACATTAACTCAGGACTACAGTTTGCTCTGATCTCCATCACTGTACCCTGAAACATCGTATATCTGGAATAAATGGACATCCGGTGCAACCCAGATGAGGATGGGTTTCCTCTTGAATCTGGTTCCTCTGAAGGTTTCTTCCTTATGCCATCTCCATGGTTTTTATGGTTTTAAATGAAGGTCTGGAGGAACTAAATGTGGTATTTGAAATCCGGATTTATGGCAGAAATAAATGTTTTTAAATGTGGTCAAATAGGACTTCTTGCTCGTGCCTGTCCGGAAAGACAGAGTGACCCCAGTGTTTCCAAGCGACCGGGGCAGCTTTGCCATTCCCCCTGCAGCTACAGCTAGGCCTTTTGCTTTAAGCCCGACAACTGCTGCTGCACCAGGGCCCAGGGAGCGTGTGCCCTAATGATGAACTGGTCTCCCACCAGTCTTTCAGAGCACTTAATTACGATTGAGGTCAGGGCTACAGGCTGGGCTGCGGCTTTTTCTGGACAAGAACAATGGTGGACTGTTGGAAGAGGTTAAATATCTCAGTGAACATTGGTGCTAGTTGGTCAGTGCAAGCTTTCAGAACCCGACCTGTGACGCGATCTGATCCTGCTGCCTTCCTGGTATTCACTCTCCTGAATGCCCCCCCACGTCATGCTTTAAGATTGTGAACATGTTTACCTCTCCGGGTCTCCCATTAGCATGGTTAGCTGTAGCCTCAAAGCGAACGTAAAAGATGTTTAGCTTATCTGCCAGAGAAGCATCCACATTCCGAATGCTGGAAGATGCCATGATGGTTCTTAGTCTCTGCCACAGGTTCCTAGAGCCA
The DNA here is from genome assembly GCA_039877035.1 of Silurus lanzhouensis. Taxonomy (NCBI): domain Eukaryota; kingdom Metazoa; phylum Chordata; class Actinopteri; order Siluriformes; family Siluridae; genus Silurus; species Silurus lanzhouensis. Next base: position 476,452 of record JBCEWE010000029.1, read on the forward strand.
CCATTTTGAAACTGTGACTCTGGTTTCCTCCCATAGTGCCTCTTTGCTTTCTTCACTGCTCTGCACCCACTGTAAGATGCAGCCTTGTACTTGCCCATGTCCCCGGTGGTGAGCCTCGTGTTGCAGGCAGTGGAGCGGGATCTAAGAATATCGCGGATAGTTTTATTCACCCATGGCTTCTTGTTGGGAAATGTTCTGATGGTGGTTTTCTGTACTGTATATACGCTAGTTTCCCGATTAATCCCACAACCACTTCAGTAAACATGTTGACGTCATCAGAGCTGCTCCTGAACATGCCCCAGTCTGCGTCATCTAAAGCGTACTGCAGAACGGACACCGATTGGTCAGTCCAGATAAATGGGGCGACATTTGATGGTGGGTAGTTCCAGATTTGGTGTGCATAAGTGTGAAAGAGGAACTATGCTCATGCTGTCGCACCAGTGGTTGTTCACCATAAGACACACTCCACCTCCCCTTGACTTCCCAGACTCCAGTGTTCTGTCCATGCGGTGAACTGAGAAAAATTTGGCTCTGATATGATGGCCGGCTGAATGGAGTGGTCCGGTACCGCTGGGTTCAGCCATGTCTCAGTGAAGCAGAGAAGGTTGCAGTCCTGAATGTCCCTCTGGAACTTACCCTTTCCCTGATTTTGTCGAGATTGTTTTCCATAGACTGGACATTGGCTAACAGGATACTAGGTAAGGGAGCACGGTGTGCACGTGCCCTCAACTTGTGCCCTTGTTCCTGATGCCGGCTCATTTTCCTCGTGGACGCTAGTACAGGTCACATCCTTTGATTTCCGGTTTAAAACTGGCGAAAAGTTAGTTGATTGTAGACCAATAGATATAAGAGTGGCTCGGTCATATGTAATGATGGCCATCTTATATAAAGAGAACAGTAGATACAAAATAAAAAATAAATAAAGCAAACAAAGTGTAGCAGGAGCAGTCATGATGGTATTTTTATCTATATAAATCCAGATTGCGAGTTTTAACATAAATGGAGCAAGGTAACAAGTACAGAGAGCAGTTTTAATAAGCAAGTTTTATGAGCTTATTAAGCAGAAATGTCTTAATGTCATGCTGCAGGAAATTCACAGCGATATTATTTTATTATTATTTTTTTTTTATTTAACCTTTATTTTTTCAGGAAGGTCCCATTGAGATTAACAGAAATCTCTGCTTCCAGGGAGTCCTGGCCAAGGTGGCCGTATAAAAGTTTCACATAAACACATAACATACAAAACAAATTCTAAACAAACAAAGGGAAAAAAACCCAATTTATTAAAACAGTAACATACTTCACTCGTTTTACATTGCAGTATATTTTTAAACACATTCAAAGAAGGAATTATTTCTAGTGGAGTAATAGCTTGAAATTCATTCCACAGCCAAGGAGCACAGTAAAAGAAAGCAGATTTTCCGTGTTCCGAGTGTACTCTAGGTACATCTAATGTAATACCAGTTGACGATCCGGTGCTGTAGTTCTTTTTACGCAAACATAAAAGCCTAGTAATCTAATTTGGAAGCATACCGAGCAGTGCCTTTACAGCATATACTAATATACGTGATTTCCTTCTTTGATATAAGGAGGTCCAACCTACACAGCAAACAATGATGATTACGTGAACAAGCATTAGTTATAAAACGCAATGCAGCACGATAAACACAATCAAATTTTTTTAATAAATATATAGAGGCATGCATATAAATAATATCACCATAATCTAAAATGGGTAAAAAAGTACTCTGTATAATTTTCTTTCTAGCTCCAAAAGAAAAACATTTTTTTTTGCCTAAAGAGAAAACCCAGTCTTGGTTTTAATCTTTTTACCAAGTAATCAATATGAACATCAAATGTCAACTTCTCGTCTATCCATATTCCTAGATATTTGTAAGTTGTTACTTTATCTATATGCACGCCATCAATAGAAAGGATAGACGGAGCAGTGATCATAGAACGACTACGCAAAAAAATAATATACTTAGTTTTTTTGTCATTTAAAACTAATTTCAATTGAAGTAAATTATGCTGAAAAGTATTAAAAGAATTCTGGAGAATTTTAATATCTTGTGACAAAGAGGATGCAGCTGAATAAATAATTGTATGGTCAGCATAAAAATGTAGCTTTGCGGATTTTATTCCCTGCCCTAATTAATTTATAAAAATACAAAAAAAAAAAGTGGTGCCAATAAAGAACCTTGAGGAACACCCTTCTTGACTGTTAACACGGATGAAATATAATTATCTACAGCAACACATTGCGTTCGATCAAATAAATAAATTTTAAACCAACTCAAAGCCGAATTACAAAGACCTATATATTTAAGTCTCTGTAACAGTAAGTCATGATCCACTAAGTCAAACGCTTTTGTCAAATCAACAAACAAGGCAACACAATGCTGTCTTTCATCAAGAGCAGTTATTAAATCATTTGTAATAAGTGTAGTAGCTGTTATTGTACTATGACCCGCTCTAAAACCTGACTGAAATGCATTTAGAATATTGTGACTACCTAGATATTCTTTCATTTGATCATTTACTATAGATTCAAAAACTTTTGCTAAGATCGGTAGTTTAGAAATAGGTCGATAATTATTCAAATTACAGGTATCTCCTCCTTTTAATAATGGCATAACCATAGCTGATTACCAAGAAGTTGGAATTACATTAGTGGATAGACTCAAATTAAAAATTGATGCAATAAGTTCAGCAATAATATCTGCAGACAATTTTAAAAAACTAGTTCAATTTTATCAGATCCACCAGATTTCTTACCGTCTAAATTTGAGAGTAGTTTATAAACTTGGCTGGGCAATATAGAGGTAAAGGAAAATAAATCTGATTCATTATAATTTGTCGGCTCTTCAATTTCCTGTTTGCCAGTGACCAACGAATTACTGGTATCTGTTATCAAACTAGCTGAAATAAAATTATTATTAAACATATTAACAATATCAGCCTTGTCTATAATTAATCTTTGGTCCACTTTTAAAAGTTTTGGAAGATCAGTAGATTTATTCGACCCTACAAGAGATTTTGTTAATTTCCAAAATTTAAAAGGATTGTTCATGTTGTTGTTAATTAAATTATTAATAATTATTATTATTAAATTAAGATAATACTGGCTTTTGGAATTTTTTATACATTTTGTACACTTATTTCGTAATAATCTATAATTTGACCAGTCCTCATCTCTATTTGTTTTCTTTGCTTTGGACCAGGCTACATTTCGTTGTTTAATAAGATTAGAAACAGATTCATTAAACCAAGGATTTTTTTTCCCACTCACCCGATATCTACGTAAAGTAGCATGTTTATCACAAATTTTCAAAAAAGTTGATTTAAAATAATCCCAAGCATCAACCACATTAGGTATAGACGAAACCAACTGTAAGTCACTATTATACACATCATTCAAAAAAGCTTGTTCATTAAAATTTTTAAATTGTCGTTTAAATATAAATCTGGGTGTACTCTTAGGCATCTTAAAATTTCTCACACAAGATATTGCACAGTGATCGCTAAGATCATTACAAAAAACTCCTATCGCAGAAAAAACATGGGGAATATTAGTTAAAATAATATCAATCAAAGATGAATTACTCATACTCTTTCCATTTGGGCGAGTTGGTGAATTTATGAATTGTTCTAGACACAAGGAGTTACAGATGTCCTTAAGTGAATCCGATGACTGAGACAACCAGTCCCAGTTTAAATCACCCATTAAAATTAAATCAAAATTAGACCAGTTATGCAACCTGTCTGTAAGCAATGAAATTGCCTCACTTGAAGCTGAAGGCGGGCGGTAACAACTGACCACCATCATATCAGACCCATTAGGTAAAAATACTTTAATAGCTATAAGTTCAAAACATTTTAAAATACTAACTGACTCAATACAAATACAATTCATATTTTCCTTAGTATAAACTGCAACCCCTCCTCCTTTTTTACTACACATTATATCCATAATATGCACCATGGGATCTGTAATCGATTTTTTCAACCAAGTCTCTGTGACAATTATGATGTCAGCATCGGTCGAATCTGCCCAGATTCGAACTGCGTCCACCTCAATTACCAAACTTTTCACATTAAGATGGAAAAATCGTATACCATTACTTAATTTAAGTTCCTTTGGTGTTTGAAGCTGAGCCAACTCTAGGCCTGGGTTGGGATGAATGTTACCTGAAAGCAGTAGCAGAAGCACAAACCACTTTCTCTTTGCCATGCCGCAGCTCGGACTGTTATCGCCGCAAATAGATGTAGCATAATGGGTCAGTTTTCCATTTCCTCTGACCAAGAGGCAGAACAACCTTTGTGGTGGATCACGCATCCAAACGGGCCACCAAGAGGAAAGTTCAAAGCCTCTCAGCGTCACAGCCAAAACACCGGTCCGTTCTGCAGTGGTCTCAGCACATAAAACGCATAGACACAGCACACATGCATGTCCCCCATACCCAGTAGAAGATATGTCATCCTCACCAACCATGAGCGGTTCCCCAATCCAGTCCATAGCGGCCCACGAAGCCCATTGACGTGGCGCAGGTGCGCGTCTCTCCCATTCAACAGCAGAAGGCCCGCTGCCCACACCAACCAATGGCACTCTCCATAGCATGTTAGCAATGCTGCTGACTGGGTGAAGAAATGGGACAGGTTGGCGATTTTAAGCTACAGCACATCACTTAGTGGTGGTGTTGCCTTGCTTTTTACTTGTATTTTTATTCCTGTTTCTTACACAGTGGAAGAAATTTTAAACGGGAGGCTTTTAAAAGTAAATGCTTTTAACAAACAAACTGCACCATCAGTAAAAAGAATATAAAACTATAGGGTGCCTACTGGCATTTTAACACTGCTCTTTTAGAAGATGCTAATTTTAGAGAGTCTTATTTTTTATGAAATTGTTTTAAACTAGAGAAGGCAGCTTTTAACTCCCTACAGCAGTGGTGGGATTTAACTAAAGCACAAATTAAAATTTTCTGTCAACAGTACACTCTCAATGTCACAAGAGACATTGCCAGATCTCTAAAAGCTCTGGAGATAGAGACAGTGGAACTAAAGCAATTGGAGGCCACAGGAAATCGAGGGCATATTAAAGCCCTCAAAAACAAAAAAGCCAAAATGAAGACCTGTTGGACACTTCAGCACAGGTGGCACTGTTCTGCTCAAGCTTTTAAAGTATCGCTGAGATTTATGCTCCTTCTAAGTTCTTCTTCAATTTAGGACAAAAGAATGGACAGAAAAGATTCATGCATGCTATGTGAAAAGAATCAGGGGATCTCGTGTCAGAGCCTTCTGAAATTCGCCAGCAGACAGTCAGCTTCTATTCGAAGCTGTATAGCAGTAAGAGGACACAGGAAGTGGAGGAGATCTTCAATTCAATTCAATTCATTTTTATTTGTATAGCGCTTTTAACAATGAACATTGTCTCAAAGCAGCTTTACACAGATAATGTGATGATAAAACGTAAATATGTTCTTTGTAAGTATGTTTGTCCCTGATGAGCAACTGTGGCAAGGAAAAACTCCCCGAGATGGCATAAGGAAGAAACCTTGAGGGGAACCATTCTTCCATTAGCACTGGTTATGTATCTAAATCCTTCAAACTGGCAGTTATCCACCCCCTTATTAAGAAACCTGACCTTGACCCATGTCAGTTGTCCAACTACAGACCGATATCAAATCTCCCCTTTATATCCAAAATTTTAGAAAAGGTTGTAGCACAGCAGTTCTGCTCACACCTACTTATGAATAACATTTTTGAAGTGTATCAGTCAGGATTTCGGCCTCATCATAGCACAGAGACGGCGCTAGTTAAGGTGGTAAATGACCTGTTATTGGCCTCTGATCAGGGTTTTGTCTCCTTACTTGTTTTGCTCGACCTTAGTGCAGCTTTTCACACCATTGATCACACTATACTGCTTGCTAGACTTGAGAACGTTGTAGGAATAAAGGGAACAGCTCTCTCTTGGCTCAGGTCTTATTTGACTGATCGCTATCAGTTTGTGGATGTAAATGGTGAGTTCTCCACACTCTATGAGGTAAAGTTTGGTGTTCCTCAAGGATCTGTCTTAGGCCCACTGCTTTTCTCTTTATATATGCTGCCTCTTGGTGAAATCATTCATAAACATGGGATTCGCTTCCATTGCTATGCTGATGACACACAGTTCTATATTTCAGCAAAGCCAGATGAGAGAGATCAGCTAAACAGTGTTGAGGAGTGTGTAAAGGACATTAAACAGTGGATGCTTAATAACTTTCTTCTGCTCAACTCAGATAAGACGGAAGTACTTTTACTAGGACCACATGCAGCTAGAAGCAAACTTTCTGATTACGTAGCATCTCTGGATGGTGTTTCTGTTTCAGCATGTACGGCTGTCAAAGACCTTGGTGTGATTATTGACCCGAGTCTTTCCTTTGAGTCTCACGTGAATAATATCACCAGGATCGCCTTCTTTCACCTAAGAAATATTGCTAAAATTAGAAATATGATGTCGTTACAGGATGCAGAAAAACTAGTTCATGCTTTTGTTACTTCTAGATTGGACTACTGTAACGCTTTACTGTCTGGGTGTTGGAGTAAGTGCATAAATAAGCTTTAGTTAGTCCAGAATGCAGCAGCAAGGGTCCTCACCAGATCTAGGAAATACGACCACATCACCCCTGTTTTAATCAGTCTACACTGGCTCCCAATCAAATCTCGCATTGATTATAAAATATTACTACTGACGTATAAAGCACTTAACGGTCTCGCACCGCAGTATCTGAGTGAACTTCTGTACCAGTATGATCCTCCACGCCTACTTAGATCAAAAGGTGCTGGCTATCTGTTGGTTCCTCAAATAATGAAGACTACCGCAAGGGGCAGATCTTTCTCTTATAAAGCCCCACAGTTATGGAACAGCCTTCCAATCGGTGTTCGGGACTCGGACACAGTCTCAGTGTTCAAGTCGAGGTTGAAAACGTATTTATTTAGTCAAGCCTTTTATCAGTCGATTTTTTTTCTTAGGTAAAGGCTCAGATCTGGAGGGAGCATGGATATAGAGTGTTTGGTGAACTGGTATATTTGTATGCTGTCGTCCCCTCACATTCACACGGTCACTCAGGTTTGTTGACGGTGGTGTGGTGGGTCGTCTCTTATCCCAGAGATCCCTCATGTCTGTGTTACCTTCTGGTTCTCCCTTTTAGTTATGCTGCCATAGCGAGTCTTGCCGGAGTCCAAACTGCACAGTGACATTAACTTTCATACACCAATAGTTACACTTAATAATCCATATCCTTCTCTTCCCGTCACCCTCTCTCTCTCTCTCTCTCTCTCTCTCTCTCTCTCTCTCTCTCTCGGTCGAGTTAAACATGCTCCTGAGGCTCCAGTGACCACTGTTCCTGCCCCTTTCCCCTCCGTGGATCTTCACACTTCTGTGCAGCTTGGGACGGTCTCTCATCAACACCTTGGGTGGTTCCATGTAATTCCGGAGTAGAACGGGTGCTTTGAGGATGGATTGGACTGTAGTTGGTGTCGGCGGTCTGCTGCACTGACTCGGGAGTGCAGTTTGCTTCTGATCATCATCACTGTACCCCGCAACTTTGTATATATGCTTTAAATGGACATTTGGTGCAACCCAGATGAGGATGGGTTCCCTCTTGAGTCTGGTTCCTCTCAAGGTTTCTTCCTTATGCCATCTCGGGGAGTTTTTCCTTGCCACAGTTGCTCATCAGGGACAAACATACTTATAAAAAACATATTTACATTTAATCACCACATTATCTGTGTAAAGCTGCTTTGAGACAATGTTCATTGTTAAAAGCGCTATACAAATAAAAATGAATTGAATTGAATTGAACCAGACTCAAGAGGGAACCCATCCTCATCTGGGTTGCACCAAATGTCCATTTGAAGCAGATATACAAAGTTGCGGGGTACAGTGATGATGATCAGAAGCAAACTGCACTCCCGAGTCAGTGCAGCAGACCGCCGACAACAACTACAGTCCAATTCATCCCCAAAGCATTCGTTCTACTCCGGAATTACATGGAACCACCCAAGGTGTTGATGAGAGACCGTCCCAAGCTGCACAGAAGTGTGAAGATCCACGGAGGGGAAAGGGGCAGGAACAGTGGTCACTGGAGCCTCAGGAGCATGTTTAACTCGACCGAGAGAGAGAGAGAGAGAGAGAGAGAGAGAGAGAGAGAGAGAGAGAGAGAGAGAGAGAGGGTGACGGAAAGAGAAGGATATGGATTATTAAGTGTCCCTATTGGTGTATGAAAGTTAATGTCACTGTGCAGTTTGGACTCCGGCAAGACTCGCTATGGCAGCATAACTAAAAGGGAGAACCAGAAGGTAACACAGACATGAGGGATCTCTGGGATAAGAGACGACCCACCACACCACCGTCAACAAACCCGAGTGAACGTGTGAATGTGAGGGGACGACAGCATACAAATATACCAGTTCACCAAACACTCTATATCCATGTTCCCTCCAGATCTGAGCCTTTACCTAAGAAAAATCGACTGATAAAAGGCTTGACTAAATAAATACATTTTCAACCTCAACTTGAACACTGAGACTGTGTCTGAGTCCCGAACACTGGTTGGAAGGCTGTTCCATAACTGTGGGGCTTTATAAGAGAAAGATCTGCCCCCTGCTTTAGTCTTTATTATTTGAAGAACCAACAGATAGCCAGCACCTTTTGATCTAAGTAGGCATGGAGGATCATACTGGTACAGAAGTCCACTCAGATACTGCGGCGTGAGAGCGTTAAGTGCTTTATACGTCAGTAGTAATATTTTATAATCAGTGCGAGATTTGATTGGAAGCAGTGTAGACTGATTAAAACAGGGGTGATGTGGTCATATTTCCTAGATCTATTGAGGACCCTTGCTGCTGCATTCTGGACTAACTGAAGCTTATTTATGCACTTACTCGCACACCCAGACAGTAAAGCGTTACAGTAGTCTAATCTAGAAGTAACAAAAGCATGAACTAGTTTTTCTGCATCCTGTAACGACATCATATTTCTAATTTTAGCAATATTTCTAAGGTGAAAGAAGGCGATCCTGGTGATGATATTAACGTGAGACTCAAAGGAAAGACTAGGGTCAATAATCACACCAAGGTCTTTGACAGCCGTACATGCTGAAACAGAAACACCATCCAGAGATGCTACGTAAACGGAAAGTTTTCTTCTAGCTGCATGTGGTCCTAGTAAAATTATTTCCGTCTTATCTGAGTTGAGCAGAAGAAAGTTATCAAGCATCCACTGTCTAATGTCCTTTACGCACTTCTCAACATTGTTAGGCTGATCTCGCTCATCTGGATTTGCTGAAATATACAGCTGTGTATCATCAGCATAGCAATGGAAGCGAATACCATGTTTATGAATGATTTCACCAAGAGGCAGCATATATAAAGAGAAAAGCAGTGGGCCTAAGACACTTCCTTGAGGAACACCAAACTTTACCTCATAGAGTGTGGAGAACTCACCATTTACATCAACAAACTGATAGCGATCAGTCAAATAAGACCTGAGCCAAGAGAGAGCTGTTCCCTTTATTCCAACAACGTTCTCAAGTCTAGCAAGCAGTATAGTGTGATCAATGGTGTGAAACGCTGCACTGAGGTCGAGCAAAACAAGTAAGGAGACAAAACCCTGATCAGAGGCCAATCACAGGTCATTTACCACCTCAACTAGCGCCGTCTCTGTGCTATGATGAGGCTGAAATCCTGACTGATACATTTCAAAAATGTTATTCGTAAGTAGGTGTGAGCATAACTGCTGTGCTACAACCTTTTCTAAAATTTTGGATATAAAGGGGAGATTTGATATTGGACTGTAGTTGAACAACTGACATGGGTCAAGGTCAGGTTTCTTAATAAGGGGGTGGATAACTGCCAGTTTAAAGGATTTAGGTACATAACCAGTGCTAATGGAAGAGTTAATTATTTTTAAAACAGGTTTAATTACCTCCGCGAGCGCGAGGGGATTTCTTGCTCGTTTCTCCGGGAAAAGAGACGAATTGGGCAGGTTCCTGCGGAGCATCGGCGAGTATGTGGAGGGAAATTTTTCCCAGTTTCCCTCTGAACGAGCCAAGATTGCCTTCTGTATTTCCCTTCTGTCTGGTGACGCCCTCTCCAAAACCAGCAGATTGTGGAGCGCCAAAGGGGGCAGTTTTGGCTCACTCGCCGAATTCAGCGAGCTTCTTTTGGGAATGTGTAGTATAGAAGTGGCGGATCTCCATGACCGTCCCCTCGAGGATGAAGACGCTTCGTTCCATGGTTCTGCAGAGCACGCAGCTCAGTTCCAGGACTCTCCAAGGTGCTCGGCTTTGTTCCATGGTTCTACAGAGGGCGCAGCGCCGTTCCAGGATGCTCCCAGGGACGCGGTTCCGTTCCAGAGCTTCCATGTGCACGCGGCTCTGCCCCTGGATCTGTACAAGCGCGCTGCTGTGTTCCGGGGTTCTCGTGGACGCTCTGCACCATCTCAGAGCGTCTGCAAGCGCGCCAGGGCGTCTCAAAGTGCCCACGAGCTGACCGTGCCGCCACAGACCCGTCACGAGCGCCTCTCCGCCACAGACCCGTCACGAGCGCGCCTCTCCGCCACATTGTCTCCACGAGAGCACCGCGCCTCTCCGCCACATTGTCTCCACGAGAGCACCGCGCCGCCACAGAGTCGTCACGAGAGCGCCGCGCCGCCACAGAGTCATCACGAGAGCGCCGCGCCGCCACAGAGTCGTCACGAGAGCGCCGCGCCGCCACAAAGTCGTCACGAGAGCGCCGTGCCGCCACAGAGTCATCACAAGAGCTCAGCCCCGTTCCAGAGTCCCCAAGAGAGCTCAGCCCCTTTCCAGAGTCCCCAAGAGAGCTCAGCCCCGTTCAAAGGCCGCGAAGGGGACGTCGTAACGCCGCCTGGCCGCGAAGGGGACGTCGTACCGCCGCCTGGCCGCAAAGGGGACGTCGTACAGCCGCCTGGCCACGAAGAAGGCGACGGCTCGCCCCCGGACTCCACAGAAGGCGACGGCTCGCCCCCGGGCCCCACAGAAGGCGAAGGCTCACCCCCGGGCCCCACAGAAGGCGAAGGCTCGCCCCTGGGCTCCACAGAAGGCGAAGGCTCGCCCCCAGGTCCCCCGCCGGACGACGTCTTGCCCCCAGGTCCCCCGCCGGAGGACGTCTCGCTTCCAGGTCCCCCGCAGGGCGACGTCAGGCCTCCAGGTCCCCCGCAGGTCAACGCTGGTCCTCCAAGCTTCCCACATGACGACGTCAGGTCCCACTGACGATGGCAAAGCTCTCCAGAGGCCCTCCGAGGGTGTCATTACGGTTCAACGCCCAGCCGAGGGTGCCCCTGTGTTCCTGGTCTCTGCCGTGGACGTCGCTCGGCCTCTGGTCTCTGCCGTGGACGTCGCTCGGCCTCTGGTCTCCACCGTGGAAGTCGTTCGGCCTCCGGCCTTCGTTGTGGACAGCGTACGGTTCCAGTTCCACGCCGTGGAGTTCGCGCCACCGCTGGTCTCCGCCAAGATCTTTGCTCGGCCTCCGGTCTTGTCGAGGGCCATTGTCCCGTTCATAATCCCGGCCAAGGACGCCGCTTCGCCTTGGGCCACTTCCGATCTTCCCCTGTTCTGCTGCAATGCTCACGGAGCCTCCTTTGTCCCGGGTCGGTTGGAGAGGCCTTCCTCAGAGTGCCCCGGCCCGCCTGGCATTGGTGGGTTTTGGGGCGTCAGGTGCCGCCCCTGGAGGGGGGGGTACTGTCAGGGATTCCCCTGCCACGCCCCCCTCAGTAGCTGTCATGGTTCCTCGTTATCCCATGCCTGCCTGAACAACCGACAGCTGTGGCTCGTTACGGATCAGACTATATAGACTCACGTTCTCGAGTCACAGGCTGTCGGTTCTTAAATGTCATGCTGGTGATTCCCCGTGGCTGCTCGACCGCCAGCATTCCCCGCTGGTTCCGTTTCCCAACCCCGTATCGTGGTGGACTACTCTTGACCATAGGAGGTTTACTTTCGTTTTGCTTTCCGTTGGACTTTAACTTCCGTTGTGGATTACTCGTCTCGAGCGGATATCTTAGTTTGCTTCTCTCCTCGGCATATGTGAGTGTTGTTTGGTTGAACTGTTTTCAATAAACCATGATTGACTTACTTCCGCTTCCGCGTCATGGACGTCAGCCTGACAGTAGGGCCCTGGGGGTCTATAAATAATAATTAGTGGAATTAACTGACTTGACCTGCTTTCGGACACTGAATATTTTATGTTGGTGTAAAGAACTTCAAATGTTTTACATTTGTGTTTAGTCTTTTGTGTGACGTTTAGATTATTATTATAAATAGCTGCTACTCCACCTCCTCTGCCATTTAGACGGGGTTGGTGTATGTAACTATACCCAGGAGGACTCGCCTCATTTAATGCTACATATTCATTCGATTTAATCCATGTTTCTGTCAAACACATTATATTAAACTCCTGGTCGGTAATAATTTCGTTTATAGTAAGCGCTTTTGGCGTGAGAGATCTAATATTCAACAATCCAATTTTTAGATCAAAGGTGCTGGCTGTGCGTTCAGTCCTATTCAATTTAATGTTAATCAGGTTACTTAAACAGACTTTCTGATAATTCCTATATTTTAGTTTTGCTCGGGGGACAGACACAGTCTCAATATGGTGGATCCAAAATGACGACTCTGTGCAGCTAGCAGACGGTTGGTTTAGCCTGTCTGTCTGCTCCCTGGCCTTGGCTCTAGACAGTCACTTGTTAACTAGTGCTGTTCTAAAACTATTACCTATACTACAAGAAATGAGAGCAGCACCTTCCCGGGTGGGATGGATACCGTCCTGCCCTAACAGGCCAGCCTTGCCCTCAAAAATGCTCCAATTATTAATGAAGCCCACATTATTTTTGAAGCACCACTCGGACATCCAGCAGTTCAGCGACCATAACCTGCTGTAGGCTACATCGCCACGTCGCATTGGGATGGGGCCAGAGCATATTACAGCATCGGACATTGCCTTCGCTATTACACACCTCTATAATATTATTCTTAGTAACCTCTGACTGTCGAAGGCGTATATCATTAGCTCCTGTGTGAAAAACTATCTTAGAGAACCTGACCTGCTATGTCCGGCGCCCTGGCTCCCGGTATACACATAACCTGTGCTGCTGGTGCCCCTAAAGGTCTAGCTAATTTCATGTGCCTCAGAATGGAGTCTCCTAAAACTAGAGCTCTTTCAGGTTTCTCAGCGGGTGCTTTACTGAGGAGAGCAAACCTGTTGGACACGCGAAGCGGAGAGGAATGGTGCTCCCATGGGCGAGGCTTAGCGTTAGCTTTGGCTTTGCGAGTATGCCGCCGAGTCGTCACCCATTCGCCCCGCTGCGAGGGCTCTAATGCCGGAGTCGGGGGAATAGTACCTTCACCTAGGGCATCCAGACTTTCCCCTGCAGAACCTGGACTGCTCTCACACTCACTAATTCTCTCTAGACTCTGGATGCGCTCCTCTAATGCTAAGACCTTCTCCGTCAAAGAGCAAACTAGCTTGCACTTCTCACAGATAAAATTATCGCTAACAACGGAGAAAGACTGACTAAACATGTCACACTTCACACACTGAGTGAACTGGATGTTCGCCATAGTAGAGAAATTACGTACCTTAATGTGGTTACTGTAGTGTGTGTTCGTAGTTCTGGTAAATGTCCTCCACTCACTGCTTTCAAACCCTCAAACAGGGAAAAAAGCGCTCTTCCGAAAGCAATAATAGTCGAGACGGAGCCAACGGAAAGTGAAGGATGCAGGAAATCAAAACGATATTTTATATATTTTAAAGCGATGAAAGCGAGAAAAAACGAACTGTAAAAAATTTTAAACGGCGATACAAACAAAATTCCCGGTGAACAGTTCAACAACAGGAAACAGGAACTGACGTCAGGTGACGTCGCTTGTGCTCTTCCTCAAAGACCTGCCTAAGCTCCCAGAGTCAGTGGCCAGAGAGTTGTGCAGGGAGCTGACGCAGGCTGAACTTCAGGAGGCTCTCCAAGGCATGAAGAACTGGCAGGTGCCAGGTATAGATGTCTCCCCATTAAGTACTTCAAGGCATTCTGGGCAGTAATAGGGCAGGACGTGCTGGAGGTCCTAATGGAGAGTGTGAAGGGTGGTCAGATCCCTTTGAGCTGCAGGAGAGCTGTCCTGACCCTGCTGCCAAAAAAGGGAAAAGTAGGCAGGAGTACAAGGTGATGCGGCAGCAAGTGAAGACGGATGTGGTGAAAGCCAAGGAAAAGGCATACGAGGGGCTGTATAAGAGGTTGTACACTAAGGAAGGAGAAAAGGCTGTGAAATGGAGGAGAAGGAAAAATTCTGAAATTAACGATTGGTGATTGGGGCAGACTTTAATGGGCATGTAGGTGAAGGGAACAGAGGTGATGAGGAGGTGATGGCTAGGTATGGCCTAAAGGAGAGGAATGTGGAAGGGCAGATGGTGGTAGATTTTGCTAAAAAGGATGGCAATGGCAGTGGTGAATACGTATTTTAAGAAGAAGGAGGATCATAGGGTGACGTATAAGAGTGGAGGAAGGTGCACACAGGTGGATTATGTTCTATGTAGGAGATGCAACCTAAAGGAGATTGGAGACTGTAAGGTGTTGGCAGGGGACAGTGTAGCTAGACAGCATCGGATGGTGGTCTGTAAGATGGTTTTGGAGGCGAAGAAGAAGATGAGGAGAGTGAGGACTGAAAGAAGAATAAGATGGTGGAAACTGAAGGAGGAAGACTGTAGTGTGAGGTTCAGGGAAATGGTTAGACAGAGGCTCAGTGGTGGTAAAGAGGTGCTGGATGATTGGGAAACTACTGCAGGAGTGATGAGGGAGGCAGCTAGAAAAGTACTTGGTGTGACACCTGGAAATAGAAAGGAAAACAAAGAGACATGGTGGTGGAATGAGGAAGTGCAGGAGAGCATAAGGGGAAAGAGGTTAACAAAACAGAAGTGGGATTAACAGGGTGATGAGAAAAGAAGGCAGGAGTACAAGGAGATGCGGCAGCAAGTGAAGAGGAATGTGGCTAAAGCCAAGGAAAGGGCATACGAGGAGCTGTATGAGAGGTTGTACACTAAGGAAAATGTGTTGACTAGTGAGGAGAGTGTGTTGAGAAGGTGGAGGGAGTATTTTGAGCAGCTGATGAACGAGGAAAATGAGAGAGAGAGAAGGTTGGATGATGTGGAGTTAGTGAAGCAGGAAGTGGATAGGATAAGTAAGGAGGAAGTGAGAGCAGTGATTAAGAGGATGAAGAGTGGAAAGTCAGTTGCACCAGATGACATACCAGTAGAAGCATGGAGATGTTTAGGAGAGATGGCAGTGGGGTTTTTACCCAGATTGTTTAACAAGATTTTGGAAGGTGAGAGGATGCTTGAGGAATGGAGAAGGAGTGTGCTGGTACCCATCTTTAAGAATAAGGGAGATGTGCAGACCTGCAGTAACTACAGGGGAATTAAGTTGATCAGTCACACCATGAAGTTATGGGAAAGAGTAGTGGAAACTAGGCTGAGAGAAGAGGTGAACATCTGTGAGCAGCAGTATGGTTTCATGCTGAGGAAGAGCACCATAGACGCATTATTTGCTTTGAGAATGTTGATGGAGAAGTATAGAGAAGGTCAGAACGAGTTGCATTGTGTGTTTGTGGATTTAGAGAAAGTGTACAACAGGATGCCAAGAGAGGAGTTGTGGTATTGTATGAGGAAGTCAGGTGTGTCAAGTCAAGTCAAGTCAGGTTTATTTGTATAGCGCTTTTCACAACAGACATTGTCTCAAAGCAGCTTTACACAAATCAACAGTTAAGATGAATGGTGTGAATTTGTCCCTGATGAGCAGCCGTGGCGACTGTGGCAAGGAAAAACTCCCTTAGATGTTATGAGGAAGAAACCTTGAGAGGAACCAGACTCAAAAGGGAAACCCATCCTCATTTGGGTGACATCAAGAGTTTGATCATAAATCTTTCAACAATACAGAACACTGGAGAGTGAGAACTAACATGATTACTGGAGTATAAGATTATAAGTGATGTTCTTTCTGCAGTCTTATACAGTCTATATGGTTAGTAGCTCCTAGTTTTATGAGCTCAGCATTTGTGATCATCACAGATCCAGCATCAGCTTCTCCATGCCAGAGCCTTTAACACTCCAGGAGGTCCAATGCCAAACTCCACACATGTAGCGGGATCCAAATGGCACTGGTACGTCTCTAGATGGTTCGGGATGTTTGCGAGTTCGGCATCTACTTCTTCAAAGGTCCGTAATCATCAAGATGGTGGGAGGTGACTGGAGCTGGCCAAACCTCAGGGTGTCTCGGGATGGGGAGAGAAAGAGAAGCAGTGGAGAGGAATTAGCGTAGCTGCTGTTCATGATATTAACAGCACAAGTTGATAATGTGCATGTGATCAGATGTTCTGGAGCACAAGGTTATGATATGTGATGTGTGTTATGTGTAGGCTTTGCTAAAAAGATATGTTTTTAATCTACACTTAAACTGGGTGAGTGTGTCTGAGCCCCGAACACCGTCAGGAAGACTATTCCAGAGTTTAGGAGCTAAATGTGAAAAAGCTCTACCACCTTTAGTGGACTTTGCTATTCTAGGAACTACTAGAAGCCCAGAGTTTTGAGATCTTAGGGAGCGTGGCGGATTGTAGCGAGTTAAAAGACTGGATAGATACATGGGAGCCAAACCATTTTGTGCTTTATAAGTGAGAAGTAATAGTTTGTAATCTATTCGAAACTTAACAGGAAGCCAATGTAGGGACGATAAGATCGGGGTTATGTGATCATATTTTCTTGACCTTGTAAGAACTCTGGCTGCTGCATTCTGGACTAACTGAAGCTTGTTTATTAATGACGCAGGACATCCACCTAGTAATGCATTACAGTAGTCTATTCTGGAGGTCATAAACGCATGGACGAGCTTCTCTGCATCGGATATAGACAACATGTTTCTTAATTTAGAAATATTTCTAAGGTGAAAGAAGGCTGTTTTGTAACTTGGATGATGTGATATTTGAAAGACAAGTTGCTGTCTAAAATAACTCCCAGGTCTTTTACCGTTGAACTAGTGGTTACAGAACATCCGTCTAAATGCAGGTTGAGATGCTGGAGCTTCTGTATACTAGTTTTTGGGCCGATGAGCAAAATCTCAGTCTTATCGGAATTTAAAAGTAGAAAGTTATGGGTCATCCAATCTCTTATTTCCTTAACACACTCAGTTATCCGAGTTAATTGAGCTATATCGCCTGGTTTAGATGAGATATATAGCTGAGTATCATCAGCATAACAATGGAAGCTAATTCCATGCCTTCTAATAATATTTAGTAACGGAAGCATGTATATTGTGAAGAGCAGGGGTCCTAGAACTGAACCTTGCGGCACGCTATAATTTACTTGCATTAGCCTGGATAGCTCTCCATTTAAATCTACGAAATGGTAACGATCGGACAGGTAGGATTTAAACCAGCTTAATGCCTGTCCCTGAATGCCGATGTAATTTTGTAACCGATCTAGGAGGAGATCATGATCTATAGTGTCGAACGCAGCACTAAGATCTAGTAGAACCAACAGCGAGATAAAGCCTTGGTCTGAAGCTAAAAACAGGTCATTAGTGATTTTAACTAGAGCAGTTTCTGTGCTATGATGGAACCTAAAACCTGACTGAAACTCTTCAAAGATATTGTTCTCTTGCAGGTAGGAACATAACTGGGCAGCGACAATCTTTTCTAAAATTTTAGACATAAATGGGAGATTTGAAATTGGTCTGTAATTCGATAGAGTGTTTGGGTCCAGATTAGGTTTTTTAATGAGGGGCTTAATAACTGCTAACTTGAGGGATTTAGGGACATGTCCTAACAGAAGAGGTTCACCAGTTGTATATAACACATCCTTCAGTAAATTAGTAGGAATTGGATCTAACTGACATGTTGTCGATTTAGCTTTGGCAATAACATTATACAGCTCTTCCTGTCCTGTACATGTAAAACAGTGAAGTTGTGGAGTTGAAGGTAACACTGTCTCAGGAGATGGTGTCAGAGGTTGGACCGCCACAATTGTTTTTCTAATGTTATCTATTTTTTCAGTGAAGAAATTAATTAAGTCCTCACTACTAAACTGTGATGGAACACAATTTTCAGAGCCCTGATTTGTAGTTAGTTTAGCTACTGTACTGAAAAGGAACCTGGGATTGTGTTTGTTATTTTCTATGAGTTTGCTCAGGTGTTCAGCTCTAGCAGCTTTTAGCGCCTGTCTGTAGCTGAGCATACTGTCTTTATACGCAATTCTAAATACCTCCAATTTAGTTTTCCTCCATTTTCTCTCCAGATTACGGGCTGTTCTCTTTAAGGCATGCATATGACTATTATGCCAAGGTGCAGGTACTTGTTCTCTAACCTTTTTTAACCGGATGGGGGCAACGGTGTCTAATGTGCTAGTGAGGATAAGGTCTATGTTGTTAGTTATTTCATCAAGATTATTATCAGTTATGGGTTTAGTGAGAAATTGAGATAAATCAGGCAGGTTATTTATGAATCTGTCCTTAGTGGTCGGAACAACAGTCCTACCAAGTCGATACAACTTGGTATGCAACACGGCTAATCTGCTCTACCGGTAGTGTGTACAGTATGAGATAATGGTCTGTGATGTCATCACTCTGAGGTAAGATATCTATATCAGTGACGTCTGCTCCGTGGGATATTATTAAGTCTAGCGTGTGGTTAAAGCGATGAGTTGGTCTGGTGACGTTTTGTTTAACCCCAAAAAAGTTTAATAAGTCAACAAATGATAATAACATCATCTACATGAATATTAAAATCTCCTACAAGCAGCACTTTATCAAAATTGATCAAGAGATCTGATAGAAAACAAGCAAACTTTTGGAGAAAATCAGTGTAGGGCCCTGGGGGTCTGTACACGGTGACCAGAGCGAGTTTTTTATGTATGTCTAAAAGTACAATTTTAAGGACGAGCACTTCAAATGATTTAAAGCTGAATCCTAATATCTGACTAACATTAAGAGAGGCACTATAAATGGTTGCTACACCCCCCCCACCCCCCCACGACCAGTCTGACGGGGCTCATGCTTATAAACATATCCTGGCGGTGTCGACTCGTTTAGACCCATATAATCACCTGGTTTAATCCAGGTCTCAGTGAGACAGAGTGCATCGAGATTATTATTCGTGATCATCTCATTTATAATCAGTGCTTTGGGTGCAAGTGATCTAATGTTTAAAAGACCAAACTTTAGAACTTTTTGGTGATTGTTTATCTGGCATTTTTCAGTTTTAACTGCAATAAGATTATTTCTGGATCTTGTGTATTTAATTCTTGGTTTTACTACACGAGGAATAGATACGGTTTCTATAAACTGGGCTGTGTGTGAACTTGTAACTATTTGGTCTGTAGTATGCGTGTTCTTATAGTTGAAGATTTCCTGATGTCTTACCAGTCAGATAGTGTGAAGTATACTAGAGATGTTATCTGATAGCACTGCTGCTCCAACTCTGCTGGGGTGCAGGCCATCAGGGCGGAAGAACCTAGGACGCTCCCAGAAACAGTTCCAGTTATTAACAAAGAGAAGTTTATGTTCTCGACACCATGACTGTAACCATTCATTTAGAGCTAAAAGTCTACTAAACTTCTCAGCCCCTCGCTGGTAAGTGGGAAGAGGTCCTGACACTATGATCCTCGTTGTGGGCGATGTGCTGCGTACCGTCTCCACCAGGATCCTGAAGTCCCTCTTTAAGATCTCTGTTTGCCTCAGCCTGGTGTCGTTCGTTCCGGCATGAAGAACAACCGCTCCGAAGTTCTCCTTCAGGATCGCGGGTACCTGCGCAGCGACATCAAGAACACGAGCACCAGGAAAACAGCGAGTGTGCACCTTACCTGTAGCTCCGGTAGCGCGGACATGCCGGACGATGGAATCTCCGAGAATCACAGTGTCGCGTTCCGTCTTACGGAGAGGGGCGAAGCGGTTCTCGGTCGAGATCTCGAAGGCCCGTAGTGGTGGCGGGGGAGACGTCTTCGACCGGGGCTTGGCATGTCTCTTCCGCCGCTGCCGCATCCAGGGTCCAAGTTGCACCTTTGCCGGAGTTGTAGGTGCGCTGGGTCTGGGCAGAGAAACGCGCGGAGTTGAGGTGTGTCAGAGAAGTATGTGAGGGTGGTGCAGGACATGTATGAGAACAGTGTGACAGCAGTGAAGTGTGCAGTAGGAACGACAGACTGGTTCAAGGTGAAGGTTGGACGGCATCAAGGATCAGCCCTGAGCCCTTTCCTGTTTGCGGTGGTAATGGACAGGTTGACGGACGAGGTCAGACAGGAGTCTCCCTGGACTATAATGTTTGCAGATGATATTGTGATTTGTGGTGAGAGTGGTGAGCAGGTTGAGAAGAGCCTGGAGAGGTGGAGGTACATTTACATTTACATTTGCGGCATTTAGCAGACGCCCTTATCCAGAGCGACGTACAAAAGTGCTTTGAGTCTAACCCTAACCCTAACCCTAAGTCTAACCCAAGATTACAAACTTAATATAAATATAACCCTTGAATTCTACAAGCTTGGAAGTGTTAATTTAAGTATTTCAGAAAGAGGTAGGTATCTTCAGTCGTCGCTTGAGGATAGTCAGGGACTCTGCTGTACGGACATCGAGGGGAAGTTCATTCCACCACCTCAGTGCCAGAACAGAGAAGAGCCTTGAAGTGTACTTACCTCTCATTCTGAGAGAAGGAGGTACCAGTCAAGCAGTGCTGGAGGATCTCAGACAGCGTGGTGCAGTGCGAGATGTGATAAGGTCACTGAGGTAAGATGGTGCTGGTCCATTTTTGGCCTTGTAGGCAAGCATCAGTGTTTGGAATCTGATACGTCAGATTGTTTAGTCAGTCTTTCTCCGTTGTTAGCGATAATTTTATCTGTGAGAAGTGTAAGCTAGTTTGCTCTTTGACGGAGAAGATTTTAGCATTAGAGGAGCGCATCCAGAGTCTAGAGAGAAGTAGTGAGTGTGAGAGCAGACACAGGAGCTAATGATATACGCCTTCGACAGTCAGAGGTTACTAAGAGTAATATTATAGAGGTGTGTAAATTAGCGAAGGCAATGTCCGATGCTGTAATATGCTCTGGCCCCATCCCAATGCGACGTGGCGATGTAGCCTACAGCAGGTTATGGTCGCTGAACTGCTGGATGTCCGAGTGGTGCTTCAAAAACAATGTGGGCTTCATTAATAATTGGAGCATTTTTGAGGGCAAGGCTGGCCTGTTAGGGCGGGACGGTATCCATCCCACCCGGGAAGGTGCTGCTCTCATTTCTTGTAGTATAGGTCATAGTCTCAGAACAGCACTAGTTAACAAGTGACTGTCTAGAGCCAAGGCCAGGGAGCAGACAGACAGGCTAAACCGACCGTCTGCTAGCTGCACAGAGTCGTCACTCAGGATCCACCATATTGAGACTGTGTCTGTCCCCCGAGCAAAACCAAAATATAGGAATAATCAGAAAGTCTGTTTAAGTAACCTGATTAACATTAAATTAAATAGGACTGAACGCACAGCCAGCACCTCTGATCTAAAGATAGGATTGTTGAATATTAGATCTCTCACGCCAAAAGCGAAATTATTTCCGACCAGGAGTTTAATATAATGTGTTTGACAGAAACATGGATTAAATCGAATGAATATGTAGCATTAAATGAGGCGAGTCCTCCTGGGTATAGTTACATACACCAACCTCGTCTAAATGGGAGAGGAGGTGGAGTAGCAGCTATTTATAATAATAATCTAAATGTCACACAAAAGACTTAACAAAAATGTAAAACATTTGAAGTTCTTTACACCAACATAAAATATTCAGTGTCCGAAAGCAGGTCAAGTCAAGTAATTCCACAAATTATTATGTATAGACCCCCAGGGCCCTACACTGATTTTCTGATAGAATTTGCAGGTTTCATCACAAATGTAGCTACTTCTTTAGACAAAGCATTAATTGTTGGTGACTTTAATATTCATTTTGATATTTAGGAAGACTCCTTAAGAGCAGCAGTTGTGTCCATTCTAGAATCAGTTGGAATTATTCAGAATGTTATAGGACCCACTCATAGTGGTGGACACACTCTCAATTTGTTGTTAACATTTGGATTAAAAATAAAAAACGTAGACATAATTCCACAGTCTGAAGCTATTTCAGACCATTATCTAATCTCGTTTAAAATTTGCCTAAGTCATTGCATCTCTACCTCACCACGCTACCGTGTTAAGCGTACTTTCACGTCAGCTACAGCACCGCGTTTTATTAATAATCTCCCCGAAATTACGATATTAGATAGATCTCCTTTAGACCCCGCAGAGCTCGACTGGGCCACTGAACATCTAGAAACAACGTTACGTTACACTCTAGATGATGTAGCTCCCCTTAAGACCAAAATGATCAGGGAGAAAAAATTAGCACAGTGGTATACTGATCATACACGCACCTTAAAACAGACCACTCGAAAATTAGAACGTAAATGGCGTCAAACAAAATTAACAGTATTTCAAATAGCATGGAAGGAGAGCCTCTTAAATTATAGAAAATCTCTTAGTGCTGCTAGATCAGCATATTTCTCCACCCTCATAGAAAATAACAAGCATAATCCTAGATTTTTATTCAGCACGGTAGCAAAATTAACAGGGAATAAAAGCACTGCACTCACATGCACACCATCAATAGGTAGTAATGATTTCATGAACTTTTTTAATAATAAAATTGAAAACATTAGGCAAGAAATCCAGACGGTTAACATAAATCCAAATTATTTTACAAGTAACCCTGTAGACAGCAGTGTAATTATAACGGACAATCAACTACAAAGCTTCACTCCTATTCATGAGAATGACTTAATTTCATTAATCTCCTCATCAAAACCATCAACCTGCATTCTCGATCCCTTGCCTACAAGTTTCTTTAAACAGATAGCTCCAGAGGTAATTAAACCTGTTTTAAAAATAATTAACTCTTCCATTAGCACTGGTTATGTACCTAAATCCTTCAAACTGGCAGTTATCCACCCCCTTATTAAGAAACCTGACCTTGACCCATTTCAGTTGTCCAACTACAGACCGATATCAAATCTCCCCTTTATATCCAAAATTTTAGAAAAGGTTGTAGCACAGCAGTTATGCTCACACCTACTTATGAATAACATTTTTGAAATGTATCAGTCAGGATTTCGGCCTCATCATAGCACAGAGACGGCGCTAGTTAAGGTGGTAAATGACCTGTTATTGGCCTCTGATCAGGGTTTTGTCTCCTTACTTGTTTTGCTCGACCTCAGTGCAGCCTTTGACACCATTGATCACACTATACTGCTTGCTAGACTTGAGAACGTTGTAGGAATAAAGGGAACAGCTCTCTCTTGGCTCAGGTCTTATTTGACTGATCGCTATCAGTTTGTGGATGTAAATGGTGAGTTCTCCACACTCTATGAGGTAAAGTTTGGTGTTCCTCAAGGATCTGTCTTAGGCCCACTGCTTTTCTCTGTATATATGCTGCCTCTTGGTGAAATCATTCATAAACATGGGATTCGCTTCCATTGCTATGCTGATGACACACAGCTGTATATTTCAGCAAAGCCAGATGAGCGAGATCAGCTAAACAGTGTTGAGAAGTGTGTAAAGGACATTAGACAATGGATGCTTAATAACTTTCTTCTGCTCAACTCAGATAAGACGGAAGTACTTTTACTAGGACCACATGCAGCTAGAAGTAAACTTTCCGATTACGTAGCATCTCTAGATGGTGTTTCTGTTTCAGCATGTACGGCGGTCAAAGACCTTGGTGTGATTATTGACCCGAGTCTTTCCTTTGAGTCTCACGTGAATAATATTACCAGGATCGCCTTCTTTCACCTTAGAAATATTGTTAAAATTAGAAATATGATGTCGTTACAGGATACAGAAAAACTAGTTCATGCTTTTGTTACTTCTAGATTAGACTACTGTAACGCTTTACTGTCTGGGTGTGCGAGTAAATGCATAAATAAGCTTCAGTTAGTCCAGAATGCAGCAGCAAGGGTCCTCACTAGATCTAGGAAATACGACCACATCACCCCTGTTTTAATCAGTCTACACTGGCTCCCAATCAAATCTCGCATTGATTATAAAATATTACTACTGACGTATAAAGCACTTAACAGTCTCGCACCGCAGTATCTGAGTGAACTTCTGTACCAGTATGACCCTCCACGCCTACTTAGATCAAAAGGTGCTGGCTATCTGTTGGTTCCTCAAATAATGAAGACTACAGCAGGGGGCAGATCTTTCTCTTATAAAGCCCCACAGTTATGGAACAGCCTTCCAACCAGTGTTCGGGACTCGGACACAGTCTCAGTGTTCAAGTCGAGGTTGAAAACTTATTTATTTAGTCAAGCCTTTTATCAGTAGATTTTTCTTATGTAAAGGCTTAGATCTGGAGGGAGCATGGATATAGAGTGTTTGATGAACTGGTATATTTGTATGCTGTCGTCCCCTCACATTCACACGGTCACTCGGGTTTGTTGACGGTGGTGTGGTGGGTCGTCTCTTATCCCAGAGATCCCTCATGTCTGTGTTGCCTTCTGGTTCTCCCTTTTAGTTATGCTGCCATAGTGAGTCTTGCCGGAGTCCAAACTGCACAGTGACATTAACTTTCATACACCAATAGGGACACTTAATAATCCATATCCTTCTCTTTCATTCTCTCTCTCTCTCTCTCTCTCTCTCTCTCTCTCTCTCTCTCTCTCTCTCGGTCGAGTTAAACATGCTCCTGAGGTTCCAGTGACCACTGTTTCTGCCCCTCTCCCCTCCGTGGATCTTCACACTTCTGTGCAGCTTGGGACGGTCTCTCATCGACACCTTGGGTGGTTCCATGTAATTCCGGAGTAGAACGGGTGCTTTTGAGGACGGATTGGACTGTAGTTGGTGTCGGCGGTCTGCTGCACTGACTCGGGAGTGCAGTTTGCTTCTTCACTGTACCCCGCAACATTGTATATCTGCTTCAAATGGACATTTGGTGCAACCCAGATGAGGATGGGTTCCCTCTTGAGTCTGGTTCCTCTCAAGGTTTCTTCCTTATGCCATCTCGGGGAGTTTTTCCTTGCCACAGTTGCTCATCAGGGACAAACTTACTTACAAAGAACATATTTAAGTTTAATCACCACATTATCTGTGTAAAGCTGCTTTGAGACAATGTTCATTATTAAAAGCGCTATACAAATAAAAATGAATTGAATTTAATTTAATTTAATACGTGCAGCTACTGGAAGCCAGTGAATGGAGCGCAGCAGTGGTGTGGTGTGGGAGAACTTGGGCGGATTGAACACAAGGTACGTGCTGTAGAGAAGGGGAATGAAAGTCAGTAGGAGTAAGACAGAGTACATGTGTGTGAATGAGAGGGAGGGCAGTGGAGTGGTATGGTTGCAGGGAGAAGAGGTGGAGAAGGTGAAGGAGTTCAGGTACCTGGGGTCAACAGTGCAAAGTAATGGAGAGTGTGTTAGAGAAGTGAAGAAAAGAGTGCAGGCAGGGTGGAGTGGGTGGAGAAGAGTAACAGGAGTGATTTGTGATAGTAGGGTATCCGCAAGAATGAAAGGGAAAGTTTATAAGACTGTGGTGAGACCTGTGATGTTGTATGGATTAGAGACAGTGGCAGTGAGTAAAAGGCAGGAGGTGGAGCTGGAGGTAGCAGAGCTGAAGATGTTGAGGTTTTCGTTGGGAGTGACGAGGATGGACAAGATTAGAAATTAGTTTACTAGAGGGACCATACATGTTGGACGTTTTGGTGACAAGGTGAAGGAGGGGAGATTGAGATGGTTTGTACTTGTGCAGAGGAGGGACATGAGTTATATTGGTAGAAGAATGCTGAGGATGGAGCCACCAGGAAGGAGGAAAAGAGGAAGGCCAAGGAGGAGGTTCATGGATGAGGTGAGGGAAGACATGCAGGTAGTCGATGTGAAAGAGGCAGATGTAGAAGACAGGGTGGTATGGAGACAAATGATCCACTGTGGCAACCCCTAATGGGAGCAGCTGAAAGAAGAAGTTACAGTTCTATCTACACAAGATGGACACCATTAGATATGACAGAGCCACTCTTATATATATTAGTGTACAATCCACTCACCTTTCACTTTTTTTAAACTCGGATGAATGCTGGCCGAGCGAGATCCTGAGGGAGAACAAAGGACGCGACCCATACCAGCGTCTGGGACGGCACTGTAGAGCACATCAAGGGCAGACTGAGCAGGTGGAAGCAGCTGGTTCCAAAGATGTCCTACAGGGGGCTAAAGCTGGTGATAAACAACCTGGCAGCATCATCTCTGTGACACAATCTGGCATGCATGGATCCACTGCCAAACCTGCAACATCCTTTTACCTCCAGTTCATCCAAAGACTCCTAAACGGGCCCAAGGTCCTGCTATAGAGAACAGCAGCCAGTGGACTTTTGTACATGGTAAAGGACTGGGACTGAACAGAACTTTGTTTTAAAAGCACACTGGATGTGTCTGGATTACCAGTCTTTTACTGTGTACTTTTAAAAATATAGACTTTTAAAAAAAAGCTGCTTATGGGCTGCAGGACACTTCACTGGCTACTGAAGGAACCCCTGGTCAACAGGAGTTGGCTGGACATCTCTGGTGCAACCACCCCTACACTGTCCAGAGATCTGATCTCCTCAAAGATCTTTGAATATGTTGAAACCATTACAAAATACACAGATCTGTATTGTATTCTAGCTGTACATGACCCCCCAAGCTTTAATATGAACAATCTGTATAATCCATGGGCTCTATAAATTCAAAAGCTGTAGATGGTCCCAAGAAGTTTAATTTAATCAGAATATCATGATCTGCACATGGTGAATTAAAACTATGCTGTCCATGAACACTCTGTATTCTGACAAATACCTATCAATTCTTTACTGAGACTCAGACACAGTCTCAGCGTTTAAGTCGAGGTTGAAAACATATTTATTCAGTCAAGCCTTTGATCAGTAGGTTTTTCTTAGGTAAAGGCTCAGATCTGGAGGGAACATGGATATAGAGTGTTTGGTGAACTGGGATATTTGTATGCTGTCGTCCCCTCACATTCACACATTCACTCAGGTTTGTTGACGGTGGTGTGGTGGGTCGTCTCTTATCCCAGAGATCCCTCATGTCTGTATTACCTTCTGGTTCTCCGTTTTAGTTATGCTGCCATAGCGAGTCTTGCTGAAGTCCAAACTGCACAGTGACATTAACTTTCATACAACAATAAGGACACTTAATATTCCATGTCCTTCTTTTCCTGTCACCCTTTTCTCTCTCTCTCTCTCTCTCTCTCTCTCTCTCTCTCTCTCTCTCTTGGTCGAGTTAAACTTGCCCCTGAGGCTCCAGTGACCACTGTTCCTGCCCCCCCCTCCCCCCCGGGATCTTTCCACTTCGTCCAGGCCTGCCTCTGGATAGTGTTCTCTTCGTTCTGGTTGCACTCTGTGCAGCTTGGGACGGTTTCTCATCAACACCTTGGGTGGTTCCATGAAATTCCGGAGTAAGAACGGGAGCTTTGAGGATGGATTGGACTGTAATTAATGTCACCAGTCTCCTACACTGACTCAGGAATACAGTTAGCTTCTGATCATCATCACTGTACCCCGCAACATTGTATATCTGCTACAAATGGACATTCGGTGCAACCCAGATGAGGATGGGTTCCCTCTTGAGTCTGGTTCCTCTCAAGGTTTCTTCCTTATGCCATCTCGAGGAGTTTTTCCTTGCCACAGTTGCCACTGGCTTGTTTATCAGGGACAAACTAACTTATAAAGAACATATTCACTTTTAATCACCACATTATCTGTGTAAAGCTGCTTTGAGACAATGTTCATTGTTAAAAGCGCTATACAAATAAAAATGAATTGAATTGAATGGAGACAAAGTAGGAAAGTAATAGTAAAGTATCTTTTCATGTATTTTAATGCTTTCAATTTAGTGAAAAACAAACACGAGAGTAAAAGTTTACATTGATAAAGACAATGAAACCATTTGGTTGATGTTTTTCACTGAATGAGCAGTGCTGCAGTGACAGTGGCAGCAGCCTCACAGACTTCATAACAAAATTTGGCACTTGTAAATTCTACTGTAAACAAAGCAGATCTTTACATCTTAATTACATATATTATCTCACAGAAGTAATGATGTGTAAGCACCATTATGTAGAACTGCCATCATGTTCTGCCTCAGAATGTCACAGTACATGTTGGAATCCATGTTTCCCTCAATAAGGTGCAGCTCCCCAATACCAGCAGCACTCATGCAGCCCCAGTCCATGATGCTGCCACCACCATGCTTCACTGTAGGCAAGACACAATTATTTTGGTTCTCCTCACCCAGGTGTCACCACACATGCTGGACACTATCTGAGCCAAACAAGTTAATGTATCAACCTAACCTTTCCCTGCAACCTCCACCATGCTTCATCTCCAGCAGTGGTAGCTCAGTGGTTAAGGCTTTGGGTTACTGATCAGAAGATTTGGGGCTCAAGCCCTGGTATCACCAAGCTGCCACTCTTGGGGCCCTTGAGTAAGTCCCTTATCCCTCTGTGCTCTTATTCCATTTTCCTAACATTAGTGGGATATTAAAAGAATGAATTTCACTGGGCTGTAAAGTACATGTGACAAATATAAAGCACCTTTTTTTGTTTTCTTGAAACCTTGCTGCCAAGTCAAGCTAATCTGCCCAGGGCCTTCAAAGTCTGTTCTGCTGGTCTCCTTAATTAATAGCTTTGTTTCTTTAACCATTCAGATTTCATATTCTCCTCACAGGGCAGCTAACTGGCCCAGAATAGCGTCAGCATTTTTCCGTCCTCTGAATGGTTTGTCAGAGGAAAACTGTTACAGCTGAGTTCGACTGGTAAAACATGTGTGTAGCTCTGAACACATTAATACATCTGAGTTAGAATTTTTTGAAGAAAAGCTAGACATGGTGAGGAGGTCGGCCAACCCTGAAGCTAGCTAGTGCGTCTCAGCCTGGGAAAGGGTTTCTTCTCCACTTCCACACCAGTGAATATAAGCGGTACCACTGGATTGCAGCCTTTGGGGGGCGCTGCACATTGAGTCTGCATCTCAGGTGAGTAGGTTGTATTTTATTTACATTTTAAAGTTTTTGTCATGTTATTAGACAAATACTGATTCTGAACTGCTCCAGATGTTGTAGGTGCACAGTTTTGGTTGTAGTGTAGAGGTTTGGAGTCTTAAATGGGTTTGTTGCTTTAGTAAAATGGTTTTCACCCTCCATATGTGAAACGTCTCTCTGTAATGCCACGTGTTGTTATATAGCGTTTTTTATTGTATTGATGGTTTCTATAATTCTGACGTGATAGTGGTGGAATTAAGAGGTGGATTAAGTTGAGTAAATCCCCATTGAAGGCCCAGATACTAACCGCATGGCCTGCCACTGATATATATATATATATATATATATATATATATATATATATATATATATATATATATAATGTATAGTATATAAAGTATATATTTATATATACAGGTTTAAATCATGTAAATGTAAATGTTATAATGATTGCAATACTTTTGTATAAATTAGGCAAAAACCCAACAGCAAAATATTCATTTTCTTAATTATTTTAACACATACAAACCCAATTCCAAAAAGGTTGGGACACTGTACAAATTGTGAATAAAAGCAGAATGCAATGATGTGGAAGTTTCAAATTTCAATATTTTATTCAGAATACAACATAGATGACATATCAAATGTTTTATTTCATGGCATCAACACATCTCAAAAAAGTTGGGACAAGGCCAAGTTTACCACTGTGTGGCATCCCCTCATTTTATTATAACAGTCTTCAAACGTCTGGGGACTAAGGAGACAAGTTGCTCAAGTTTATGAATAGGAATGTTGTCCCATTTTTGTCTAATACAGGCTTATAGTTGCTCAACTGTCTAAGGTCTTCTTTGTATTTATGATGCGCTAAATGTTTTCTATGGGTGAAAGATCTGGACTGCAGGCTGCCATTTCAGTACCCGGATCCTTCTTCTACGCAGCCATCATATTGTAATTGATGTAGTATGTGTTCTGGCATTGTCATGTTGGAAAATGCAAGGTCTTCCCTGAAAGAGACGACGTCTGGATGGGAGCATATGTTGTTCTAGAACTTGGATATACCTTTCAGCATTAATGGTGCCTTTCCAGATGTGTAAGCTGCTCATGCCACACGCCTACATGCAACCCCATACCATCAGAGATGCAGGCTTTTGAACTGAGCGCAAAATGTCTCACTTTCAACATTTGATATGTTATCTATATAAGTTTATGAGATTTGTAAATTATTGCATCCCTTTTTTTCCCAACATTTTTGGAATTGGGATTGTACTACAGACAGTTCTCTCCTGCCAACAGAAAGTGCTCTCACTCACATTTTGTTATTTCTTCCACTTTTGCCTGCCTCACTTTCTGTGTTTGGGTTAGGGTTAAGGGTTAGGGTTAAAAACCTGTTTTTGTCCACCTTATTAGTTCAGTGGATTTGAGTGGGTAGACGTGTGTGTGTATGTGTGTGTGTGTGTGTGTGTGTGTGTGTGTGTGTGTGTGTGTGTGTGTGTGTGTGTGTGTGTGTAAACCTGGATACATAAATATGTACTTTATACACTATACATATGTATTGTGTTTGACATTTTGCATTATCAGTTTTAAATTAATGATGATATCAGTGTTTGATGTCACAGGAATTAGAATTGTCCACAGTGGCACACTGTCAGCTGTACTGAAAACATTTCAAAAGCTTTATCTCTGTTGGGGTTTAATTATGAGCATGTGCTGTAATAAGAGCTTTTGGGAACTGAACCGCACTTCCACTGGGATTAAAGGCCTGAAGCTGGACAACTGCCTTAGTCTCTAACAAACATGTTTATCACTCATTTATCATACCAATGAGTATTAACAATAATTACCACTTTAGAGACAAAACACTGTCTTGGGATGGACAAGGAGAAAAATAAAATCCTCATTATCCTGTTTATTCAATTCATGGATATTGTAAAAAGTTACAGTTATCATAATAATAAATAATATTTTACTGATACATCACATAACATGATACATTTTAGTAATAAAGTGTAATGCCAAAAAATTTTTATATATATATATATATATATATATATATATATATATATATATATATATATATATATATATTTGTTTTTTGTTTATTTTTTTAATATGGATTTAATACAATTTGTGTGTATACAGTGGGAAGATGTAGATGGAACCCAGTATGTATTTAGAGTGTTCTTTGTGTGTGTGTGTGTGTGTGTGTGTGTGTGTGTGTGTGTGTGTGTGTGTGTGTGTGTGTGTGTGTGAGTCAGTCCACTCTCTTTGTATTGAGTCTAATGGCTTAAGGGAAGCAATTGTTATACAGTCTGGACATATGGACCTGAATACTTCTTTATTCAGTATCTAGTATCTAGTATCTTTATTCAGATGGCACGAGTGAAGAGTGTGTTTAAGGTGTGTGTTTGTGTTAATTGCCAATGCTGTCAATGATGGAGAAAAAAGAGACCTTAATGAGCTTCCTGTGTTTGACTTGTTTGCCACGAGTTCAGTGTTTGTATTTCTGTTGCCATTTTCAAACTTAAACTTTACAGTTTATCTTTTTTCCTCCTTAAATAATCCTGAATAGTTTTTGTCTTCCTGACTTGTGCCTGTAGATTGTTAACTGTTTACCACTAGTGTTGACTACATTCATTGCCTCATACTTTATGTTAACTCTATTTGCCTATTAACCTATTAACCTATTGCTCCCAGCACCTCAACTCCACATGTCTCCCTGCCCAGGCCCAACGCACCTGCAACGCAGTTCGTTCACATTGTTCACCCCGGCACCGGGGCACCACGGACCACGAATGCTGCAGCAGCGGAAGACGAGAGATTACGACATGTCCCCCTCCACCACCAAGGTCTCGACCGAGAACGGAACGTGATCCGTGATTTTTGGAGATTCCATCGTCCAGCATGTCTGCACTAACAGAGTCAAGTCAAATCAAGTCAAGTTTATTTGTATAGCGCTTTTCACAACAGACATTGTCTCAAAGCAGCTTTACAGAAATCAACAACAGAATGGTGTGCATTTATCCCTGATGAGCAGCCGTGGTGACTGTGGCAAGGAAAAACTCCCTTAGATGTAATGGGGAAGAAACCTTGAGAGGAACCAGACTCAAACGGGGAACCCATCCTCATTTGGGTGACATCAAGAGTTTGATCATAAATCATAACCCTGAGTCAAAGGTAAGGTACACACTCGCTGTTTTCCTGGTGCTCGCATTCTCTATGTTGCTGCGCAGGTTCCTGTGATCCTGAACGAGAACTTAGAAACTGTTGTTCACCATGCCGGAGTAAACGACACCAGGCTGATGCAAACGGAGAGGACCAGCGAGGAATGTTAGAAGTTTAGTATACTTTTTGCATTAAATGAATGGTTACAGTCATGGTGTCGAGAACACAAACTTCTCTTTGTTGATAATTGGATTTTTTTCTGGGAGCGTCCTAGGTTCTTCCACCCTGATGTACTGTGCCCCAGCAGAGTTGGACCAGCAGTGACATCTCTAGGATGCTTCACACCATCTGACTGAAAGTAAGACATCATGCAAGGACCATCGTAAAAAGCATTTCACTGCATGTCGTACCCTGTATGTATGTGTATGTGACAAATAAAATTTTATTCGATTTGAGAGTTGAACAACCAAATAGGCTCAATTTCCTGATCAAGTACTGATGATCAACATAATGACATAATGATAATGATAAACAACATTAAAACACGTAATATATGGATGAAGGTTTGTAGACAATAAGATTGCTGTGTGCTTATTGGACATCCTTTCAACATTCAGTCCCCATTAGTTGATCAAATAGAGATTTTAAATTGCATTCATAAGGTGTTTAATAGGGTTGAGTACTGAGCTTTATAGCAGGCAACTGATAAACTATCACTCCAAACCATGTCAACCATATCTTCCTGGAGCTGGCTTAGTGCACAGAGGCATTATCATCCCGGACCAGGTTTGGGTTTCCTAGTTCAAGTAAAGGGAAACTTATTAACACACAGTTGTGTGCTTTCAAATGTGTTCTAACAGTGTAGTTGAAGATGAACAAACTGCTATGCACGTGTCACAATATTTTTGTCTATAAATTGTAGGTGTGCTTTTTGTCCAGTTGGGGTGAGAGGCAGATAAAGAAAAAAGAAAACAAAGAAAGGTGCTTTATATTTGTCACATGTACTTTACAGCACAGTGAAATTCTTTCTTTTGATATCCCACTGATGTTAGGAAAATGAAATGAGAGCACAGAGGGATAAGGGCCTTACTCAAGGGCCCCAAGAGTGGCAGCTTGGTGATACCAGGGCTTGAACCACTGATCTTCTGATCAGTAACCCAAAGCCTTAAACACTGAGATACCACTGCTCGAGATGAAGCATTGTGGAGGTTGCAGGGAAAGGTTAGGTTAGGTTGATACATGAACTCTTACTTGAGTCAAGCAAGGTGGGCAGCAGGTTCTTGATGAGCCTCTGGACGGTAATCATTGAGGCAGGTCACTGAAGTTTTCCGGAGAAGATGTTAGTTGGCCATGAAGCATGTTGGAATGACTGCATTAAACAGTGAGATGTTGAAGACCATCAATCAGCTGGTCTGCACATCCTTAGAGCCCTCTTCCAGAAGTGTTGTCTGGTCCAGCAGCTTTCTGTGGAAAGTTTGTAGGAATTAGACTTATAACTAATAAAGATTCTGCTTTGGGATAATAGGCCAAAATATCTAAGCTATTATATAAGCTTCAGACTTAATTCATTTTGATATTTTAATATAGATTAGAAATTATAGAAAATACTCTTTTCTTCAATCTAGATCATTTTGAAAACACAGTATCTCACAAAAGTGAGTACACTCTCTCATTTCTGTAACTATTTTAGTAATCTGAGTACATCTTAAGTGATAACAGCTGTAAGTGGTGTAACGATGCAAAGCCACATGTCCTATTCAATATGTTAATGTTTTTGTCGCTTGACAGAACCATACAAATTTGTGTATCTTTGAGTCGATTATCTCATACTGATCACTGGATGTTCCACATGGCACCGTACGCTGCACACTGCAACAAGTCAGTTTGCAGACCGTCATCCCAGAAGGAACCTTTTCTAAAGCTGGCTCAGAAGAAAACCCGCCAACAGTTTGCTGAAGACAACCTGTCCAGGAGCACAAATTTCCTGGAACAATGTCCTCTGGTCTGATGAGACTAAGATAAACTTGTTTGGTTTAGATGGTGTCCAGCATGTGTGGTGACACCCTGGTCAGGAGAACCAAAATAATTGTCTTGCCTACAGTGAAGCATGGTGGTGGCAGCATCATGGTCTGGGGCTGCATGAGTGCTGCTGGTACTGGGGAGCTGCACTTCATTGAGTGGAAACATGAATTCCAACATGTACTGTGACATTCTGAGGCAGAACATGATGGTAGAATTTACGAGTTCCAAATTTTGTTATGAAGTCTGTGAGGCTGCTGCCACTGTCACTGCAGCACTGCTCATTCAGTGAAAAACATCAACCAAATGGGTTCATTGTGCTTATCAATGTAAACTTTTACCCTCGTGTTTGTTTTTCACTGAATTTAAAGCATTAAAATACACTTTACTATTACTCTTCTACTTTGTCTCAGTAAAGAATTGAATAATTTACGAAAAAATGTTACAGGTGGTACAGATGTGTACAAGTGGCACAGAGATGTAGTCTTTAAAACTGTCAGTGATAGAAGAAGATATTGATATTCTCTATTTTTCTTTTTTTTCAAACTTAACTGAGCAGAAACTTTTTTTTATCTAGGCGTGGCTTACCAGTGTGGATAGTCAGAGAACCAATAAAGAATATGTATGTAAAAAAAAAAAGTATAAATGTTGAGAAATCTGCTTTCTTAAGAACAGAACTGGTTTGGAGGTTTTTTTTATTTTTAATAAATTACCTGAATATATCTGAACTGGCATAAACTGTTCAAGTTTCAAGTTTATTTCTATTGCTCTTTTCACAACAGACATTGTCTCAAAGCAGCTTTACAGATTTTAACAGGTAAGGTGAATGGTGTGCATTTATCCTTTATGAGCAAGCCATAAACTGTTCTTTAATGCTTGGAGAAATTAATGGATTATTCGGGAAATGTTACATATTTAATCCTGACAGGACATGTGGAGCTGGAGAAGTACAGATATGTTTATTTTCTAGTTACACTTTCTATATACCTAATGATCATCTGTTTTAACACTATTGTCATTTATGTTATATACACAAATGAGCGTCTTCATGAGCCCATGTACATTTTTATTACTGCTTTGCTCATGAACACATTATGTGGATCAACTGCATTTTACCCTAAATTTCTGAATGATATTTTATCCAAAAACATAATTGTCTCCTTTGAAGCATGTGTTTTTCAGGCATTTTTCATTTATACTTATGCCATGTCAGAGTTCATGTTGTTGTCAGCTATGGCCTATGACAGATATGTGTCTATTTGTAAACCATTACAATATGCTTCTATTGTAAAAATGTCTACAGTGAAAAAGCTCATATTTTTGTGTTGCTTTGTGCCTAGTTGTGAAAATGGTATCACAATGGTTTTACTCTATCAGCCAAAACGCTGTAATTTCAAGTTAAATAGAATATACTGTAACAATCATGCAATTGCTAAAATGAGTTGTGAAGAAATTTCTGCATATAGTTCATATGGATTGTTTATTTTCATCATTGCTGTATTTCCACAAGTGATCTTCACAATCTACTCATATATACGGATACTTTCTGTCTGTTTAAAGAATTCAAAAGATTTCAGAGCAAAAGCTTTACAGACCTGTTTACCACATATTTTAATTTTCATAAGTTTCACTGTCACTACATGTTTTGAAATTATAAATAGTAGATTAGAAGGAAATATGCCTCACATTATATCGATGATTATGTCAGTAGAAAATCTGGTTATTCCTCCTCTACTGAATCCGATTATATATGGACTAAAACTGCAGGAGATTTTTAATAGGATTAAACAAATGTTGCGAAGGAAGAAATCAGATATCTTTTTAGATTAGCTCTGATAAATGATACATTTATAGGCACTAAACTTATAAATTCAAATTGTAACCTTTTTATCTCTGTAAAGCAGTGTTAAAAGCGCTCTCCAAATAAAACTGAATTGAATTCAATGTGTGTGTGTGTGTGTGTGTGTGTGTGTGTGTGTGTGTGTGTGTGTGTGTGTGTGTGTGTATGAACGCAGCAGAGGCCAAAATAGAAAATGTTGTTATTTTCTGTAACTTTTTTTTTTTGTAACCGAAAAGAAACCGTTAAAAGGAACAGTCTGAAAAGATTAAACTAGTTTGTGATGTCTGTACAGCTGTAGAGCAGATTATTGTATTGGTGTGTGTTCATGTTGTTGTGAGGCCTGCTCAGTGTGTACTGTACATCAGCGGTCCCCAACCTTTTTTGCACCACGGACCGGTTTAATGTCACAATATTTTCACGGGCCGGCCTTTAAGGAGTGGCAGATAAATAGAACAAAATAAAATGATACGATCGGCAAAAAAAATTTATTTTCTAAATCTAATAATAAAGGTGAACTGTGTAGGTCCACTGTGTTGTTTTTTGTTCATTTTGCTCGCTTGGGGGTTTGAATTTAGCGGTAATGTATTATGTGTTAGCGGCCGGAGCTCCTTTAAGAAGGTAGTGGATGAAGGTAAGACAAGTGACCGAGGCATCCTGCATCAAGAGTGAGTCATAGACAGATGTGGAGAAGAAAATCCGGTCATTTTCCAAAATAAAACATCGTTCAGAATCAGATAATAAATAAAACGTAAATAATATAAGATTTGTATGTAATGTAATCTTTCTGTGCGGCCTGGTACCGTTTGACCCACAAACCGGTGCCGGTCCTCAGCCCGGGGATTAGGGACCACTGCTGAATATGACTCTTTGTCTCATATTCATTCTAATTTCATGCCCCTCCATATTGATTTGACTGATTTTACTACTAGTACTAGTGTGCAATTTACATCCGAAAATTGATGATGAGTGACATCAGGACATCAGTTCATCTGCAAGTGACTGACTGAGAACTTCTTCTTCTTCTTTCGGCTGCTCCCATTAGGGGTCGCCACAGCGGATCATCCGTCTCCATACCACCCTATCATCTACATCCCCCTCTTTCACACCAACTACCTGCATGTCTTCCATCACCACATGCATGAACCTCCTCCTTGGCCTTCCTCTTTTCCCCCTACCTGGTGGCTCCATCCTCAGCATTCTTCTACCAATATAATTCATATCATTCCTCTGCACATGTCCAAACCATCTCAATCTCGCCTCCCTCACCTTGTCTCCAAAATGTCCTACATGCGCTGTCCCTCTAATAAACTCATTTCTAATCTTGTCCATCCTCGTCACTCCCAACGAAAACCTTAACATCTTCTGCTCTGCTACCTCCAGCTCCACCTCCTGTCTTCTACTCAATGCCATTGTCTCTAATCCATACAACATCGCAGGTCTCACCACAGTCCTATAAACTTTCCCTTTCACTCTTGCGGATACCCTACTATCACAAATCACTCCTGTCACTCTTCTCCACCCACTCCACCCTGCCTGCACTCTTTTCTTCACTTCTGTAACACACTCTCCATTACTTTGCACTGTTGACCCCAGGTACCTGAACTCCTCCACCTTTTCCACCTCTTCTCTCTGCAACCGCACCACTCCACTGCCCTCCCTCTCATTCACACACATGTACTCTGTCTTACTCCTACTGACTTTCATTCCTCTTCTCTCCAGCGCATATCTCCACCTCTCCAGGCTCTTCTCAACCTGCTCACTACTCTCACCACAAATCACAATATCATCCGCAAACATCATAGTCCAGGGAGACTTCTGTCTGACCTCGTCCGTCAACCACTGCAAACAGGAAAGGGCTCAGGGCCAATCCTTGATGTAGTCCAATCCTCACCCTGAACCAGTCTGTCGTTCCTACTGCACACTTCACTGCTGTCACACTGTCCTCATACATGTCCTGCACCACCCTCACATACTTCTCTGACACACCAGACTTCCTCATACAGTACCACAGCTCCTCTCTCGGCACTCTGTCGTACGCTTCCTCTAAATCCACAAATACACAATGCAATTCCTTCTGTCCTTCTCTATACTTCTCCATCAACATCCTCAAAGCAAATAAGGCATCTGTGGTGCTCGTCCTCGGCATGAAACCATACTGTTGCTCACAGATGGTCACTTCTTCTCTCAGCCTGGCTTCCACTACTCTTTCCCATAACTTAATGGTGTGACTAATCAACTTAATTCCCCTGTAGTTACTGCAGGTCTGCACATCTCCCTTATGCTTAAAGATCGGCACCAGCACACTCCTTCTCCATTCCTCAGGCATCCTCCCACCTTCCAGAATCTTGTTAAACAATCTGGTTAAAAACTCCACTGCCATCTCTCCTAAACATCTCCACGCTTCTACCGGTATGTCATCTGGTCCAACCGACTTTCCACTCTTCATCCTCTTAATCGCTGCTCTCACTTCCTCCTTACTAATCCTATCTACATCCTGCTCTACCTCCACATCATCCAACCTTCTCTCTCTCTGATTTTCCTCATACATCAGCTGCTCAAAATACTCCCTCCATCTTCTCAACACACTCTCCTCACTAGTCAACACATTTCCCTTTCTATCCTTTATTACTCTAACTTGCAGCACATCCTTCCCAGCTCGGTCTCTCTCTGCCTGGCCAATCGGTATAAATCCTTTTCTTCCTTAGTGTCCAACTTCTCATACAGCTCCTCATATGCCTTTTCCTTGGCTTTTGCTACATCCCTCTTTACCTGCTGCCGCATCTCCTTGTA
The DNA here is from genome assembly GCA_039877035.1 of Silurus lanzhouensis. Classification (NCBI taxonomy): domain Eukaryota; kingdom Metazoa; phylum Chordata; class Actinopteri; order Siluriformes; family Siluridae; genus Silurus; species Silurus lanzhouensis. Next base: position 515,371 of record JBCEWE010000029.1, read on the forward strand.
CTCCTGCCTACTTTTCTCATCACTCTGTCTATCCCACTTCTGTTTTGCCAACCTCTTTCTCCTTATGCTCTCCTGCACTTCCTCATTCCACCACCACGTCTCCTTGTCTTCCTTTCTATTTCCAGATGTCACACCAAGTACTTTTCTAGCTGCCTCCCTCATCACTCCTGCAGTAGTTTCCCAATCATCCAGCACCTCTTCACCACCACCGAGCCCTGTCTGACCTCTTTCCTGGACCTCACATTACACTCTTCCTCCTTCAGTTTCCACCATCTTATTCTTCTTTCAGTCCTCACTCTCCTCCTCTTCTTCTTCGCCACCAAAACCATCCTACAGACCACCATCCGATGCTGTCTAGCTACACTGTCCCCTGCCAACACCTTACAGTCTCCAATCTCCTTCAGGTTGCATCTCCTGCATAGAACATAGTCCACCTGTGTGCAACTTTCTCCACTCTTATATGTCACCCTATAATCCTCCTTCTTGTTAAAATAAGTGTTCACCACTGCCATTTCCATCCTTTTAGCAAAATCTACCACCATCTGCCATTCCACATTCCTCTCCTTAAAGCCATACCTACCCATCACCTCCTCATCACCTCTGTTCCCTTCACCAACATGCCCATTAAAGTCTGCCCCAATCACCAATCGTTCTTTCCTAGGTACACTATCTACCACTTCATCTCATTCACTCCAGAATCTTTCCTTCTCCTCCATCTCACAGCCAACTTGTGGAGCAAAGGCACTGATGACATTTATCATCATCCCTTCAACTTCCAGCTTCACGTTCATCACTCTATCAGAAACTCTCTTTACCTCCACTACACTCTTACTGTACTCTTCCTTCAGAATCACCCCTACACCATTTCTCTTTCCATCCACACCATGATAGAACAGTTTGAACCCACATCCAATATTCCTGGCCTTACTCCCTCTCCACTTGGTCTCCTGAACACACAACATATCTACCTTTCTCCTCTCCATCATATCAGCTCCCTCTCTCCCTTTACCCGTCATAGTACCAACATTTAAAGTACCAACCGAACCTCCACTCTCCTCCACTTCTCCTTTCCCTGCTGTCTCTGTAGACGTCTTCCTCCTCTCCTTCTCCTCCTTCAGCCAACAGTAGCCCAATTTCCACCGGTACCCAGTCGGCTAACGATACCTGTGGTGGTCGTTGGTAACCCGGGCCTCGACCGATCCGGTATGAAAATCTCATTTGTGATCCGCATTTTTGATTTGGCACATGTTTTACGCTGGATGCCCTTCCTAACGCAACCCTCCCCATTTACCCGGGCTTGGGACCGACACTAAGAGTGCACTGGCTTGTGCAACCCTAATGGCTGGGTTAAGTGACTGACTGAGAACATTGGAAGAAAATATAATAAATGGGAAATAAAAATGTTACTTGAATTTAATAAGTTTTTCTTGCAAGAGCAAGTGGAAGGGCTTAGACTGCTATTCACTAAAATTGTCTTTTGTTTGTTGTTTCATGCTCTTTGTGGGTTTCCTTGTTCCACTGACCTGGTGTTTTTTTCCATTAATTTGTTCATTGTAGTAGTCTGTTTCTGTTCATTTCTTTCCTACACACAGCATCTGACTTGATCTTTCGGTCCAGCTAACTGTCAGAATGGACACCAATATATCTGTAGGTGTAAAACAGCGCCGCGTCCTGACATCCTGGTAATGGGGTTGGTTGAGTTCCTCTTTCTCCTGTATTTTACCATTATCTCCATGGTCTTGAAAACATTGTAGAGGATTTATTTTTGTTGAATCACTCTATGAAATGTTAGAACAATAAAATTTATTTCTGTAAACTGCAAAACCATCTGAGAACAGCATTTGCGTTCATTCTATACTTAGTATTAACTTAGTAACTTAGAACATAATGGCATCCAGTCATAACAATGGACACATTTTTCAATTAATACTAAAATTCGCAGTCAGGTTATTCCCAGTCTGAACATTATATCATTATCTCATCTTATTTGAAAATGAGTCTTAGTCATAATATATACCGTATTTTTCAGACTATAAGCCGCTACTTTTTTCCCACGTTTTGGCTCAACAACGAAGCGGCTAATTTATGAATTTTTCCTGGGTTTTTCCCAGTTTCACAAACTTCAAGTCAAAAAACTGAGGACAGTGAACAATGAATTACTTGGTCGTCTACTGTTTAGATACAAGCCGTTGTAGCGCGTTGAGTCTGGGTGAAGGGAGAGCTCACTAACTCCAGTTGCAACAGAAATCATATAAGCACAGACAGGTTTCCAAAACTCGTGCTTTTTTATTTTTCTTGGCAACAGCGTTATGGGTTAGTCAAAAAAACTTAGAAATCAGCATCAGAAAATAATAATAACATAATCCTTGTCTTGAACACATGCAGTAATACTGGAAAAATGCAGTGGCAGGCTATTCCCAAAATATCGCTATGCTCCTAAAGGAAGCGCAACATATTTCACCCGTTACACGTGGAAGCGGAAGCAAGTCAATCATAGTCTTTATTCACCCAAAACACAAATACAAGTCAAGCAAAATCCACAAACCAAAAGTATCCGCTCGGGATGGGCAATCCTCAACTAAAGGAGATGTCCAACAAAAGCAAAACCCGAAATGAAAGTAAACTCCGGTGGCAAAGAACAATCCTCACGGAAACGGAGTTCTATTCTATTATTTCTATTTAGATGAAATATGTATTCAATTTAATTTTTTAACATCAGAAACGTGACGTGTTTACACAGATACAAATCACACAGGATTAAGGGCCTTCATTCAAAGGCCCACCAATGGCAGCTTAGATCGTGACCTGGTTTCTGATCAGCATTAACTTTTAAGCTGCCTCTTTCCTCCACCTTCAATTCCCAGTGTGTCTACATGTTTTTGTTATAAAACTGATTATGTGCATCTCCTGAACCATGTAGTTAAGCAATAAGTTATATTATATATATATATATTATATATATATATATATATATATATATATATATATATATATATATATATATATATATATATATATATATATATACACACAGGGAGTGCAGAATTATTAGGCAAGTTGTATTTTTGAGGATTAATTTCATTTGAGGATTTAATTTGAACAACAACCATGTTCTCAATGAACACAAAAAACTCATTAATATCAAAGCTGAATATTTCTGGAAGTAGTTTTTAGTTTTAGCTATTTTAGGGGGATATCTGTGTGTGCAGGTGACTATTACTGTGCATAATTATTAGGCAACTTAACAAAAAACAAATTTATACCCATTTCAATTAGTTATTTTTACCAGTGAAACCAATATAACATCTCAACATTCACAAATATACATTTCTGACATTCAAAAACCAAACAAAAACAAATCAGTGACCAATATAGCCACCTTTCTTTGCAAGGACACTCAAAAGCCTGCCATCCATGGATTCTGTCAGTGTTTTGATCTGTTCACCATCAACATTGCGTGCAGCAGCAACCACAGCCTCCCAGACACTGTTCAGAGAGGTGTACTGTTTTCCCTCCTTGTAAATCGCACATTTGATGATGGACCACAGGTTCTCAATGGGGTTCAGATCAGGTGAACAAGGAGGCCATATCATTCGATTTTCTTCTTTTATACCCTTTCTTGCCAGCCACGCTGTGGAGTACTTGGACGTGTGTGATGGAGCATTGTCCTGCATGAAAATCATGTTTTTCTTGAAGGATGCAGACTTCTTCCTGTACCACTGCTTGAAGAAGGTGTCTTCCAGAAACTGGCAGTAGGACTGGGAGTTCAGCTTGACTCCATCCTCAACCCGAAAAGGCCCCACAAGCTCATCTTTGATGATACCAGCCCAAACCAGTACTCCACCTCCACCTTGCTGGCGTCTGAGTCGGACTGGAGCTCTCTGCCCTTTACCAATCCAGCCACGGGCCCATCCATCTGGCCCATCAAGACTCACTCTCATTTCATCAGTCCATAAAACCTTAGAAAAATCAGTCTTGAGATATTTCTTGGCCCAGTCTTGACGTTTCAGCTTGTGTGTCTTGTTCAGTGGTGGTCGACTTTCTGCCTTTCTTACCTTGGCCATGTCTCTGAGTATTGCACACCTTGTGCTTTTGGGCACTCCAGTGATGTTGCAGCTCTGAAATATGGCCAAACTGGTGGCAAGTGGCATCTTGGCAGCTGCACGCTTGACTTTTCTCAGTTCACGGGCAGTTATTTTGCGCCTTGGTTTTTCCACACGCTTCTTGCGACCCTGTTGACTATTTTGAATGAAACGCTTGATTGTTCGATGATCACGCTTCAGAAGCTTGGCTATTTTAAGACTGCTGCATCCCTCTGCAATATATCTCACTATTTTTGACTTTTCTGAGCCTGTCAAGTCCTTCTTTTGACCCATTTTGCCAAAGGAAAGGAAGTTGCCTAATAATTATGCACACCTGATATAGGGTGTTGATGTCATTAGACCACACCCCTTCTCATTACAGAGATGCACATCACCTAATATGCTTAATTGGTAGTAGGCTTTCCAGCCTATACAGCTTGGAGTAAGACAACATGCATAACGAGGATGATGTGGTCAAAATACTCATTTGCCTAATAATTCTGCACTCCCTGTATATATATATATATATATATATATATTATATATATATATATATATATATATATATATATATATATATATATATCCTGGCTTTCCACTGCATCTGCTCTTCTGTCATAAATCATAATAGTCATAAATAAAATAATTACTTCTCAAACTGCACATTTTTAAAATTTTCACAATTACAGGTGCATCTAAATAAATAATAATTTAAAGTTTATTTATTTTTAATCAACTTTCTATAAATCAACTTTTGAATGATGTTCTTTTTTTACAGACTGGTTCACGGTGGAGGTTGGACTGCATCAAGGATCGGCTCTGAGCCCTTTCCTGTTTGCAGTGGTGATGGACAGGCTGAAGGACAAGGTCAGACAGGAGTCTCCGTGGACTATGATGTTTGCGGATGATATTGTGATTAGTGGTTAGAGTAGGGAGCAGGTTGAGAAGAGCCTGGAGAGGTGGAGGTACACGCTGGAGAGAAGAGGAATGAAAGTCAGTAGGAGTAAGACAGAGTACATGTGTGTGAATGAGAGAGAGGGCAGTGGAGGGGTGTGGTTGCAGGGAGAAGAGGTGGAGAAGGTGGAGGAGTTCAGGTACCTGGGGTCAACAGTGTAAAGTAATGGAGAGTGTGTTAGAGAAGTGAAGAAAAGAGTGCAGGCAGGGTGGAGTGGGTGGAGAAGAGTGATAGCAGGAGTGATTTGTGATAGAAGAGTATCTGTGAGAGTGAAAGGGAAAGTTTATAGGACTGTGGTGAGACCTGAGATGTTGTATGGATTAGAGACAGTGGCATTGAGTTAAAGACGAGGTGGAGCTGGAGGTAGCAGAGCAAAAGATGTTGAAGTTTTCGTTGGGAGTGATGACGATGGACAGGATTAGAAAACCGTTTATTAGAGGGACAGCGCATGTAGGACATTTTGGAGACAAAGTGAGGGAGGTGAGATTAAGATGGTTTGGACATGTGCAGAGGAGGGAAAATTCAATTTAATTCTGTTCAATTCAATTTATTTTTATTTGTATTTCTCTTTTAACAATGAACATTGTCTCAAAGCAGCTTTACACAGACAATAAGGTATTATTAGGGACATGGGTTATGTCAGTAGGCGAATGCTGAGGATGGAGCCACCAGGAAGGAGGTAAAGAGGCAGATCAAGGAAGAGGTTTATGGATTTGGTAAAGGAAGACATGCAGGTTGTCGGTTTGAAAGAGGCAGATGTAGAGGACAGGGGGGTGTGGAGACGGATGATCCGCTGTGGCGATGCCTAATGGGAGCAGCTGGAAGAAGAAGATGATTTTTTTAAAGTTTATTTATTTTAGTAATTTAATAAAATAAGTGAAACTGGTATGTTATAAAGATTCATCACACACACACACACACACACTGATATACAGTGGAACCCGGTTATCTCGCCCTCGGTTACCTCGACAACCCTATTAAGTCGATGTTTTGAAGTGGAACCGCCAAATTCTCGCTTTTTCTAAGCATTTTTTATCGGTTATCTCGAGCACAAGGGGGGAAAAATTTGCCATTTAACGTCAGTTATCTCGGTGCAGCCACAGAAGAACTCGCTGAAGTTGCGGAAAAATCAAGGCTTACAGCTGCTACAGGTGTTGTATTGTATACTGGTGAATCTCTGCTGTTAGTTAGTGCACATATGCCTTTTGTTGTTAAATGTTATGCGATGAACGGGAGGCGAAAGTAGAAGCGCGGCGCTGAACAGCACACGGGAGAACGTGGGATGACCAGCAAAAGCCTAGAATGAACACCGGCAGGATCGGTGGGGGGGGGGATCCGCGGTGCGCGAGTGCCGAAAACACGTACCGGGACACGCATGCGCGATAACAACGACCGCCGTGAACCAACATATACCAACAATAACGGACAGTGAGAGTGTGGAAGTTTAAATAGGAGCTGGTGATGATGATAAACGAGCACCATATGTGTGCGATTGAGAAAGCTCACAGAGAAAGCGGCCGAGAAAGCACCTGACACGCTGAAGGGGGTCGAAGTGGGCGTGGCAGGTGGATTCCTGACAGATAAACATGTACTGTATGTATTTTTATAGCATGCCTTCATCAAACAAATCGCAGCAACGCTGTTGTGTAAAAAAACCCCTTCAAAAACACGTGCATGCACATTCTCATTTATTAACGCACATCATGTACATAAAGACATTTCAAGCACGTTAATATACTGCCACTATTTTGATTTTCGTTTATCTCGATCATCGGTTACCTCGATGCTTTTTGGCGACCCCCTAGGACATCGACATAACCGGGTTCCACTGTATTTCAAGTGCTTATTTCTTTTCATTTTGATGATTTTGGCTCACAGCTGCTGATGAAAACCCAAAATTCAGTATCAGAAAATGAGAATATTGTGAAAAAGTTGAATATTAGAGACTCGTGATGTCTCACTAATCAGCTCATTAAATCCAAACACCTGCTCAGGTTTCCTGAGTCTTTAAATGGCGTCTCAGTCTGGTTCAGGCTCCACAATCATGGGGAAGACTGCTGACTCGACAATTGTCCAGAAGACGATCATTGACCCCCTGCACATGGAGGGTGCGACACAAAAGGTCTTTACTAAAGAAGCTGCTGTTCACAGACTGCTGGATCCAAGCACATTAATGGAAAGTTAAATGGAAGGAAAAAATGTGGTAGAAAAAGAAGAAACGAAGCAGATTCAAGAATTTGTGGAGATTCACAAAGAGTGGACTGCAGCTGGAGTCAGTGCTTCAAGAGCCTCCACACACAGACGTCTCGTCTCCATGGGCTACAACTGACTCATTCCTCGTGTCGAGCCACTGCTGAACCAGAGACAACATCAGAGCTGTGTTACGACCCAGTCTAGGGTTAGGCCGGACAGAGTATTTAGCTCAGGATTCAAAAGAATGGATCTTATAAATTGACCACAAACACACACAAAAAGTTTTGCTACCCAGGTTTTGGTATATTGTAACACATATATATGTACACAGACTTACAGGCTTGTCTTCAGGGTGGGCCAAGGCCAAAACAATAAACAAAAAGAACTATTTTGGGGAAGCTACCTTTCCTTAAAACAAAGAAAAGGAAAATACAAACAGCTTCCCTAACTCCCTGCTTCAAAAACAAAGACAAAACAATCCCTCACCCAAAGTAAATGGCAGCCACACCCCTAATGCCAGTGACATGAATATGTACAGTGAACAAGGATTTTACAATATAATACAAAAGAAATATATACAACCAACAGTAGTCCAAGGGCTAAACAAACTCAAGGTCAGTAACAGGCAGCGGTCAAAATCACAATAAACAACAACCAAGCTATATCCCAAACACCAAAACAACCAGTCAAAACACCAAAACAACCAGTCAAAACACCAAAACAACCAGTCAAAACACCAAAACAACCAGTCAAAACACCAAAACAACCAGTCAAAACACCAAAACAACCAGTCAAAACACCAAAACAACCAGTCAAAACGCCACTACAACAACTCTCGCCAATTGCTTCACTTCTTCCTCCTTAAATAGGAAACTGGTGGATGATGTCATCGTGAAGGAGGTGGGATCAGCCAGGCTAGGGCAGGCCTCAAACTCTGGAGTGGATCGGACCTGCACACAAACAGAACACCAATGTGGACATGGGCTACCTAGGGTTGTAACAGCTGTCTTACCTGGACAAAGGACAAAAAGCACTGGACTGTTGCTCAGTGGGACAAAGTCGACTTTTCAGATGAAAGGAAAGAAAATTTTGCATTTCATGTGGAAATCAGGGTCCCAGTGTCTGGAGGAAGAAGAGGAGAAGCACAGAATCTGAGCTGCTTGAGGTCCAGTGTAAAGTTTGTACAGTCAGTGGTGGTTTGGGAAGTCGTGTCTTCTGCTGGTGTTGGTCCACTGTGTTTTATCAAGTCCAAGCTCAGCACAGCCGTCCACCGGAGGAAGTTCTAGAGCACTTCATGATTCCCTCTGCTGACCAGCTTTATGGAGATTCTCACAGTGCCAAAAGCACAAAGTTGGTTAAATGACCATGGTGTTGGTGTGCTTGACTGTCCAGCAAACTCACCAGATCTGAACCCAGTAGAGAATCTCTGGCGTATTTTTAAGAGGAAAATGAGAAACAAGAGACCAAAAAATGCAGATGAGCTGAAGACCACTGTCAAAGAAAGCTGGGCTTCTACACCACCTCAGCAGTGCCACAGACTAATCACCTCCATGCAGAGGTGGCAAAAGTACACACATCCTTTACTTAAGTAGAAGTGCAGATCCTCATGTTTTAAAATACTCGGTAAAAGTTGAAGTACTAATTATACTTTTTTACTTAAGTGAAAGTAAAGAAGTTTTGGCTCAGACATGTACTTAAGTAAAAAGTAGTTATTACTTCTACCCGTTTTAGCTGTTAACTGGACCTTACATCATATTAATATTTGATTGATTGATAGATAGATAGATAGATAGATAGATAGATAGATAGATAGATAGATAGATAGATAGATAGATAGATAGATAGATAGATAGATAGATAGATAGAACTTTATTGTCATTGTATAGTTCAGGTACACAGCAACGAAATGCAGTTTGACATCTACCAGAAGTGCAAAATGTATCAATCGTGCAAAAGTACAGTTAAACATGTATCATATGTAAAAATAAAACAAAAGTTTACTGATTAAAAATATTTTTATCTGGAGTTTATTTATTTATTTTATATCTAAGTAAAGAAGGGACGTCGTGAATAAATATATGTTTTGCTGGAGGTTTTAATTTTGCCTCTTTTATGTTTAGTTATTTATTTATGTATTTATATTTTTTTATAAAAATGGTAAAAACAGAAATAACAAGCAGAATCCTAGATTTTTATTCAGCACGGTAGCAAAATTAACAGGGAATAAAAGCACTGCACTCACATGCACACCATCAATAGGTAGTAATGATTTCATGAACTTTTTTAATAATAAAATTGAAAACACCAGGCAAGAAATCCAGACGGTTAATATAAATCCAAATTATTTTACAAGTAACCCTGTAGACAGCAGTGTCATTATAACGGACAATCAACTACAAAGCTTCACTCCTATTCATGAGAAGGACTTAATTTCATTAATCTCCTCATCAAAATCATCAACCTGCATTCTCGATCCCCTGCCTACTAGTTTCTTTAAACAGATAACTCCAGAGGTAATCAAACCAGTTTTAAAAATAATTAACTCTTCCATTAGCACTGGTTATGTACCTAAATCCTTCAAACTGGCAGTTATCCACCCCCTTATTAAGAAACCTGACCTTGACCCATGTCAGCTGTCCAACTACAGACCGATATCAAATCTCCCCTTTATATCCAAAATTTTAGAAAAGGTTGTAGCACAGCAGTTCTGCTCACACTTACTTATGAATAACATTTTTGAAGTGTATCAGTCAGGATTTCGGCCTCATCATAGCACAGAGACGGCGCTAGTTAAGGTGGTAAATGACCTGTTATTGGCCTCTGATCAGGGTTTTGTCTCTTTACTTGTTTTGCTCGACCTTAGTGCAGCTTTTGACACCATTGATCACACTATACTGCTTGCTAGACTTGAGAACGTTGTAGGAATAAAGGGAACAGCTCTCTCTTGGCTCAGGTCTTATTTGACTGATCGCTATCATTTTGTGGATGTAAATGGTGAGTTCTCCACACTCTATGAGGTAAAGTTTGGTGTTCCTCAAGGATCTGTCTTAGGCCCACTGCTTTTCTCTTTATATATGCTGCCTCTTGGTGAAATCATTCATAAACATGGGATTCGGATCCATTGCTATGCTGATGACACACAGCTGTATATTTCAGCAAAGCCAGATGAGAGAGATCAGCTTAACAATGTTGAGAAGTGTGTAAAGGACATTAGACAGTGGATGCTTAATAACTTTCTTCTGCTCAACTCAGATAAGACGGAAGTACTTTTACTAGGACCACATGCAGCTAGAAGTAAACTTTCCGATTACGTAGCATCTCTGGATGGTGTTTCTGTTTCAGCATGTACGGCTGTCAAAGACCTCGGTGTGATTATTGACCCGAGTCTTTCCTTTGAGTCTCACGTGAATAATATCACCAGGATCGCCTTCTTTCACCTTAGAAATATTGCTAAAATTAGAAATATGATGTCGTTACAGGATGCAGAAAAACTAGTTCATGCTTTTGTTACTTCTAGATTAGACTACTGTAACGCTTTACTGTCTGGGTGTTGAAGTAAGTGCAGAAATAAGCTTCAGTTAGTTCAGAATGCAGCAGCAAGAGTCCTAACTAGATCTAGGAAATACGACCACATCACCCCTGTTTTAATCAGTCTACACTGCTCCCAATCAAATCTCGCATTGATTATAAAATATTACTACTGACGTATAAAGCACTTAACGGTCTCGCACCGCAGTATCTGAGTGAACTTCTGTACCAGGATGATCCTCCACGCCTACTTAGATCAAAAGGTGCTGGCTATCTGTTGGTTCCTCAAATAATGAAGACTACAGCAGGGGGCAGATCTTTCTCTTATAAAGCCCCACAGTTATGGAACAGCCTTCCAACCAGTGTTCGGGACTCGGACACAGTCTCAGTGTTCAAGTCGAGGTTGAAAACTTATTTATTTAGTCAAGCCTTTTATCAGTAGATTTTTCTTAGGTAAAGGCTCAGATCTGGAGGGAACATGGATATAGAGTGTTTGGTGAACTGGGATATTTGGATGCTGTCGTCCCCTCACATTCACACGTTCACTCGGGTTTGTTGACGGTTGTGTGGTGGGTCGTCTCTTATCCCAGAGATCCCTCATGTCTGTGTTACCTTCTGGTTCTCCCTTTTAGTTATGCTGCCATAGCGAGTCTTGCCGGAGTCCAAACTGCACAGAGACATTAACTTTCATACACTAATAGGGACACTTAATAATCCATATCCTTCTCTCTCTCTCTCTCTCTCTCTCTCTCTCTCTCTCTCTCTCTCTTGGCCGAGTTAAACATGCTCCTGAGGCTCCAGTGACCACTGTTCCTGCCCCTCTCCCCTCCGTGGATCTTCACACTTCTGTGCAGCTCGGGACGGTATCTCATCAACACCTTGGGTGGTTCCATGAAATTCCGAAATAGAACGGGTGCTTTGAGGACGGATTGGACTGTAGTTGGTGTCGGCGGTCTGCTGCACTGACTCGGGAGTGCAGTTTGCTTCTGATCATCATCACTATACCCCGCAACTTTGTATATCTGCTTCAAATGGACATTTGGTGCAACCCAGATGAGGATGGGTTCCCTCTTGAGTCCGGTTCCTCTCAAGGTTTCTTCCTTATGCCATCTCGGGGAGTTTTTCCTTGCCACAGTTGCTCATCAGGGACAAACTTACTTACAAAGAACATATTTACGTTTAATCACCACATTATCTGTGTAAAGCTGCTTTGAGACAATGTTCATTGTTAAAAGCGCAATACAAATAAAAATGAATTGAATTGAATTGAAATGTGCTGAATTGATAGCGTTAATAACATTTAGTGCCGTTTACAATAATTAGAAATTTGACTGCCAAATATATATATATATTAATACAAAACTAATTAAAATGTTGTTATCTAATGAATGTATCCAGGCTGAAGATCCACATATAGACCACAAGCAGAGAAAAGATGATGATGATCAGGAATGTGTCTGTTCTCATCACTGACTCCCTCTGTCTCATCCACATTAACCCCAAACTTCTTACTGCCTTCTGCGCACAGTAACAGGAAAATCAGTTGTTCGGCTGAAATCGATTCGCAGTGAAAAGAAAAATTTTATATTTCACCAAATCAATGAATTAAAACTAAAGTAACGAGTCGCTTCTGAAAATGTAAGAAGTAAAAAGTACAGATATTTGTGTAAAAATGTAATGAGTAAAAGTAAAAAGTCTGAAAAATAAAAGTAAAAAACTGATACCAGAAAAATCTACTGAAGTATAGTAACAAAGTATTTGTACTCCGTTACTTCCCTCCTCTGCCTCCATGCCACAGTCTGATCACCTTCATGCCACAGTCTGATCACCTGCATGCCACAGTCTGATCTCCTTCATGCCACAGTCTGATCACCTGCATGCCACCATCTGATCTCCTTCATGCTACAGTCTGATCTCCTCCATGCTACAGTCTGATCTCCTCCATGCCACCCCCACGAGGCAGTAATTAAAGCAAAAGGAGCCCCGACCAAGTATTAATTACAAATACACTAAATAGCATACTTTCCAGAAGGCCAACAATTCACTGAACATTTGATTGGTCTTATGAAGTATTCAAATTATTTGGGTTTTTGTTAAATGTGAGCCAAAAACATATAAATGAAAAGAAATAAACACTTGAAATATATCAGGCTGTGTGTGATGAATCTATATAATATACTAGTTTCACTTTTTGTATTAAATTACTAAAATAAATCAATAATATTGTCATTTATTGAGATGCACCTGTGTCATTAGCTAACTGATCACCAATATGGATGGGGATCAGTTAGAATGAATTATCCTGGGTTTAAATGCAACATTATATATGTAATGTGTAATAAGTGTCAAATTATGACCTTGTGTATGTCTGACCTTAAACTAAATCATATATTTATTGATTAATATTGGCTCATTGGATCTTTCTTACAAGCGCAAAACTTGATGTTTCCGATTAACAGGTAAAAAGAGTTCTTTAGCATTTTTTTCCTTAGAGCTCGTCATGTCCCACTGTCTTGTCTGTCTGAAGTCTCAGTTCATTCTCTGTGATTCTCCCATCAGCATTCTGATCTTGGCTGGTGAACATCTCTTTGATGATTACTTCAGCATCCATTGCAGGGTGGAGACGACCTTTTCTCTTTGACACCTGCAGCTGGATGAATGTTGTGAACTGGAGTGGGACAAAGAGGAGACATTACAACTCTATGTACAGGTACAGTATCACTATGAAATGTACTATAAATATAAATAGTTTAAATAGCAAAAGCCTACATGAGCTAACTATGGACCCCCGTAACAAGTTTTACAACCTGGAATTTAAATGAGTTTAATGGAAATTCTACAGCATGATTCTACAAAAAAACAAACAATGTAAAAGTATCCATCACCATTGCTGGGATACCATTAAATTAGTTCTGCTAAATCTGCCTTCTACAAAGCTGGACATTTTTGCACATGATCTTTGCAAACTTTACCACATATTTTCTTTTTCTCAATCCACCAGCTCTTCCTCAGTGCTGAAGATAATACCTTTTATGAGGACAAAGTTGAAAAAAATCTGCCAATACCTTTACCCCTAACCCACATCCTATACTACATACTCACATGTTTCTCCTTCTACATTTTTGGAATATATCAACAGAAGAGATACTGCAAGTTATTTTATCCTGTAATCTCAAATCAAGATTGGGATTTTTCTGTTTTTGTCATTCTTTCCTTTGCCCACCAGATGTCACCAGTCTGATTCTTTGCCCTTCTTGATTTTCTTTTCTTCTGTTTTTAGATTCTTGTTTTTAAAGTTTGCAACTTTTTTTTCTTTCTGCCTCTCTTTTGAATGTTAAGATAAAAAAAATTATTGAAAAAAAAACTTTTGACTTGATGAGAAGTTCATCTCTGCACCTGGGTCCACCCACTCCCCTGTGGGTCTTTGTTAAAGACAGTCATGAAATTAAATCATTACTCATTAATGAACAAACACACCATTTCCTCCTGTCCACCTGAACTAGCAAGGTGCCTGGTACTTTCACTCAACATTCAAGTATTTTACCATGCTGCATTATGTCCATCAGACATAAGCTGCATTCTGTTTGCTAAGCAGGACTGATATTTTATCCATTTTGACAACCAGAAAACATACATTTTGAATATGACCATCATGAAAACAAGGTCAAAAACACAATAATATGCAACACCTCCTCTAGTAAAACTTCTCCATCCTGGTTAAGGTCCATAAAGCTGAATAGAGGATCTGGAATCTCTTCCAGCCAGACAAACAAGAAGCCTTCAGGAACGCCTTTTTGCAAATCCAATAACTCTAGTTCAAAAATCAACACTGCATCTGCTGGAACCACAGAACCTGTAACACACAAAAGGACAACACATTGTACTAACACACAATTCAACTGTTTAAACTGGTGAATCTTGGAGGGGATTTGAAACACAAAGGCAGCTGAGACTGAGAACCAGCTAAGAAAGAGTCAGGGACCTTCATTTCGTCCATGTCCAAAGTGGGGGGGCACAATCACCTCCCTCTTCTCCCCCACACACATGCCCTTTAACCCTTGGTCCAGCCCCTCAATGACCTCTGCTTGACCCAGAATCGCCTGTGCAGGTCTACCCAAGTCAGCACTGTAGAGAGAATTGGCTTCTGTTATCACACATGATTTATTGCTGCTTTTAGCATCAACTAGTTATCACTTTATACACTCGCCAAACCGGCATGTCATGGTAGGAGGAACATTGGTGTAAGCTCTATGTGTGTGTGTGTGTGTGTGTGTGTGTGTGTGTGTGTGTAAATTTGTAAGGAGGAGTTTTATACTGTATATGTGACAAAATTATATATATACAGTATATATATGACAATACACAATGAAATATAATAGGAAGAAGTCACACAAACTAAGTAAACTACTTTTGGTAGAATCACTGAATAAGTGAATGCTGAATGCTAGGACTGTTATATCTTTGTGAGAGATTAATTACGATGAGTAAAGTTGGGTGCGGTCCAGCAGAGAGCAGTTGTAGTGGTAAGTGACGAGGTCATTAGCAGCACTGGTGGTGTTACACTGCAGGGGTTTGTGGGTAATCTGAATATCCACTGAGTCTTTTGGATTGTGGAAGTCAATGATGTGGAGGTCAAATATCAACACGGCTGAACCAGGAATAAGGTCACCTGAGAACAACACACACACACACACACACACACACACACACACACACACACACACACACACACCTACCATGAAATAATGTTTTTATTTCTGTAAAGCTGTTTTGGTAAAATCTCCACAGTTAAAAGCACCATAAAAATACAACTGAACTGAATTAAACGTGTGTGTGTGTGTGTGTGTGTGTGTGTGTGTGTGTGCGTGCGTGCGTGCGTGCGTGTGTGCGTGTGTGTGTCACCTGTCCCGTTCTCTCCATAGGCGAGATGTGGAGGAACAATGATGTGTCTTTTCTCTCCCACACACACTCCATGCAACGCTTTATCCACTCCAGCGATCACATGACCCAAACCAACAAACGTGTTGTACGTACTTCTGCGCTGGTAGCTGAATATTTAGCACAACAGTATCTAATGTTTATTTACAGATCTCCACTTAAATTCACAAGAAAAACTTGTACATGAGAAATGTGCTTAAAGATTGCAGCTCATAAACACTTAGGCTTGGGTTAAATCTCTCCCAGTGAAGCTGGACCTTTATTGTATTTTGCCATCATGCAGAGCAGGGTGAGTTCCAGTATTCCCTTATTATTAACTATTATACCCTTAATATAATAAATGGTGATATATTAGAAACCAATCACTGTGGAGTTTTAAAAGCAATAACTCACTGAACATTAACAAGACAAATAAATTGCTTGTGAAAAGCCCATGCACTCATTAACATACACTGAGCTTCAGCACTGAGGTTCAGCACCTTAAAAATCTTCACTGGTTGCTGGTTTGGTAACTGCACTGCTCTCAGCCATAGAAAAAGTGCACAACATATCTCTGTGATGCATCTCATCTGAGCTTTCTGTCTAATTTAATCCAATCTAATCCAATCTGATCTAATCTAATGATGCCTGAAGAAGGTCTGGAGGATATACTGTATGATCTCCACACTGCAACGAGCCCCACGCTGCACTAAACCCCACACTGCACTGAGCCCCACACTGTCTTTCCACTGTCACCACTGGCTCACTCATTAGGGATGGAACTACACAAATATCACACACCACACTTAAAACTAGTATTAAACTACACCCTGACCTAAAACACCACTATTCCCAAACTACACTAGAACTGACAGTGAACAATGAACTAGGCGACACACTGCACAACACTACAATTCACTAAAATCTACTCTTACTACTATTATCTACTAAATTTTATTAAATGCTATTATATTAAACAAAACCCACAATGCAATACGCTGCAAAGTGTACTGGACTGAAACACCCAGTGACTCCATAATGCACTAAACTACACACAATGTACTCTAATAACCCCAGACCAAACTAATCTTCACACTGCACTACACATGTGTAATCTGTGTGTAGTTTTTTTCCCTTTTATTATTCTTATTATTGAAATTTGATATGGCTCTGGAACATTATTATAAAGAATTGCTCACCTAGAGTCAAACAGTGTTCCATCCTGGAATGTTCCATTGTAATGATAACGTATGAAGTCTCCCTTCTTTGACTTTCTTTTGCAGGGCTGAGGAACATAAAGAACCTCTACCTGTACATCATCTTTCACATTAAATACATCAATGAGCAGCGCATCAAACACCACCGTTGCATGAGCTGGCACCTTCACACCTAAATACACACAGACACACATGTAGACACACATTTAGAATAAGAATGTAGATGTCACACAAAAAAACTAAAAATAAATGTATCGCATTCCAAATTGTTTATACAAACATAACATATGTAGCTTTCAAAAACAAGTCTAGTCAGTCAATTGCATATTTATAATAATTCTGTAATCTTCTGTTTTCTTTGTAGAATTTACAGAATGAATTTTAAATACACCTAATCTTGAGACAAATCATTAATTGTTGGTGACTTTTACATTCATTTTGATAATCAGGTCGACTACTTAAGAACAGCAGTGTCCATTTTAGATTCAGTAGAAATATAAATTGTAATGTTATAGAATCCATCATAGTGACACTAGCTGCCTTGTGTTCTCTTACACCAGGGGGGGGCAACCAGTCAGAGACCAAGAGCCACATTTTTGACTGTGTTACCGCAAAGAGCCACATCATACACATGGGCACACATGAACATCACCCATTACTTCCTCTCACACACACACACACACACACACACACACACACACACACACACACACACACACACACACACACACACACACACACACACACCTCTGCTCAGCCAGATTTATTGTAAATGTCACACACCAACATAATGACAGAAACTGACTCCTACAGTTCTAAGACCACAGGACAGTTATTTTCAACAATGAACAAACTCTGTTTAATCAAGTCCACAAACAAAAATAGAATAATTTACAATAGCATTGTTCTTTTACTCTGCATGTTACTTAGTGGGACTTTTGGCATCTTTGCCTTGAACAATCCCCTTCAAATCTGCCTCGTATTCCGTTGTTGCCACTCGAAGCAATTCTTTCACGTGTGTCAGTCAGAACAGATCGATGCTCTGATTTCACGTGTTTCAGGGTAAAAAAACAAGGACTTTGTGGTTTTTTTATGTGCGTGTTCACTTCGCTTGAGTTCAATACGGTATTTTCGTCAAATGCGCATGTGCGTGAGATGAATATACCGCAGGGGGGGGGGCAATTAATTTTTACAAGGGGCCACATGAGAAACCTGAATTGTGTCAGAGGGCCACACCAACGATAATATTTTAGGGATGCACCGAAAAGAAAATTCAATTAAAATGGCAATAAAATCCATAATTTTGGTGTTATGCCTTTTGCCTCGGCACCATCACTGGAAAACTTTCCTGCCTTTTCAAAAACGTCCTCTACAGACGGAGTGCGCATGCGCGGATTGACTACTTTTCTGCGCCGCGTTCTTCTCATATTTAGAATGGCAATGGGCATATTTTGATTTCAGGTGAAAAATTAAACCCGACTTGGAGAAACTCTTTGCAGATACCCCCCCCTCTTGAAATTTCAGCATTGCATGTTTAGCACATCGCTCTCCGCACACCGCAAACATGTTGCTCTGATCCAGATAACCGTGTGCTGCTGCGCTTTTTTATTGCTTCATTACAATTGTGTTTCTGTCGTGTTGTTTCGGTGATTTAGGGATTTCCGAAAATTCTCGGTGCATCCCTGTAATTTATGATTGGCCTCATGCCAAGGTCTGATATACCGCTAAGTTTCTCAGTAGGAGCAAGTTCATTTAAGTCTTAAAAATACCGTATTGAACACAAAAATCGATATGAACATAAGAGCCGCATGAAACTAGCCAAAGAGCCGCATGCGGCTTGCGAGTCGCGGGTTGGCCACCCCTGTCTTACACTGTCTCGTGTTGTCTTTGCACTGTTTACACCAGGTTGCACACATGCACTTTATGTGGCAAAGACACCTACTAGTCCTTAACTCTATGTTTTCTGTTTCTGTGATTGTTGCTGTATGTATGGGTTCTAGACGAACGTTGTTTCATTTCACTGTGTACTGCGTCAGATATATATAGTTCAAATGACAATAAAAGCTTCTTGCCTTGACACACTCTTGATTTAAACTGTTAGCCTTCGCCGCAGCTTTTGGGACTCACAGCTGAAAATGCCCTACCTAAATTTAAATGTTAACAGTTCCAGATAAAAGTGGGCTACATACACAATTTAAATATATTTAAAAAGAAGACACTTTGAGCTTTATTGTCTATTATTCAAAGTTGATATTGCTCAAAAAGATAATCAGTTATAGATGATGAAGTGCCATGGATATAAATTTCGAGCAGTAAACATTTATTTTTATTTCATATATAAATACATGAAATCAGTTCTGGAGCAATCCAGAAAAGTACTGGGTTGAAAGCCACATGTCTCATGAGTTTATATTTAAAATTTTAGCAATATTGTCATGACAATGAGATTCCTACAAACTTTTATCTGAGACTGTCTGATCCTTTTCCCCTGTTTGAGAAACACCTGCTAAACTCAGGTGTTTATTTATACTCTATTCATACAGTCTGCATATTAATGAGCTGCTGACCAGTAAAGGCTTTTGTTCTACATGTTTGGATATTGATATTGAGTTAATATTTATATTGATGACCAGGTGTATTGTAACTTACAGATGTAAAATAGGCTCAGATTTTCCATCTCCATGCAGATTTCCAATTCGTCTAATTTCTAACACTATATTCTACCAGCCATATTTGTTTTTTTACAGGCAAGATGTCGTTTTTTATGCAAAAGTTATTCCGAAACATATACAAACAATACAACTCCTGAATTACTGTGAAGTAAACAAAAGAATAACCATCTTAATTACAACACTATTGGTTGTTTGGAGTAAAAATGCTTTATGGCATGTTGTTTAGTGGAGCCTCATCTTTGATATTAAACCGGGATTAGCAGCAGTGGACGTGTTAGTGACTCGTTATTACAATCATAATGTAAGTACTGCCTTTTGTTATGCATGTTGTTGTGTACTGCTTACACACATTCAGCAAATACATTTGTTATACGTTTTCCATTGAAAAACGGTGATCTGAAATCGCTGCTGGAGTCTTAGAGCTTTAGAATGATGTATAGTTAGTCATGGTTACTCTTCTCCCTTTTTATTTAATCTATTGCTAAACATTAACACCTGAGAACAATGTGATATCGGTCACACGGGCACAGCACTGACGACTAAGAGGTTAAATAATTTAAATTAAATTCAGAAAATATAGTCATAATTCCACATTCTCAAGTTTTCTTTATATTATTACCTCATCTCCTTTAAAATCTGCCTCAGTCATAGCATATGTACCTTCCCATGTTACCGTAACTGGTGAAATATGTTGTGGCTCATTTAAGAGCACAGCGTCATTTTGCAAACAGTCTGCAGCTGCATTTGTCATAAATACTGCATGTGTGCAAGACTGATGATTAATTTTTTTCTTTCTGTTGCTCATTTGAGTTATCTTCTGATTAGGAAGTAATGCTGTTGCCAGGAGAATAAAGCATGAGATGTGGAATGCAAACTTTCTGTGTTTTGGTTGATTTCTGCAGCAGCTCGAGTTGGGCGAGCTACAGCGAGGAAAATAAGAATTTGAACACGCTGCTATTTTGCAAGTTCTCCCACTTAGAAATCATGTAGGGGTCTGAAATTGTCATCGTAGGTGCATGTCCACTGTGAGAGACATAATCTAAAAAAAAAAAATCCAGAAATCACAATGTATGATTTTTTAACTATTTATTTGTATGATACAGCTGCAAATAAGTATTTGAACAGCTGAGAAAGTCAATGTTAATATTTGGTACAGGAGCCTTTGTTTGCAATTACAGAGGTCAAACGTTTCCTGTAGTTTTTCACCAGGTTTGCACACACTGCAGGAGGGATTCTGGCCCACTCCTCCACACAGATCTTCTCTAGATCAGTCAGGTTTCTGGCCTGTCAACACGGAGTTTGAGCTCCCTCCAAAGATTCTCTATTGGGTTTAGGTCTGGAGACTGGCTAGGCCACGCCAGAACCTTGATATGCTTCTTACAGAGCCACTCCTTGGTTATCCTGGCTGTGTGCTTCGGGTCATTGTCATGTTGGAAGACCCAGCCTCGACCCATCTTCAATGCTCTAACTGAGGGAAGGAGGTTGTTCCACAAAATCTCGCAATTCATGGCCCCGGTCATCCTCTCCTTAATACAGTGCAGTCGCCCTGTCCCATGTGCAGAAAAACACCCCCAAAGCATGATGCTACCACCCCCATGCTTCACAGTAGGGATGGTGTTTTCGGGATGGTACTCATCATTCTTCTTCCTCCAAACACGTTTAGTGGAATTATGACCCAAAAGTTCTATTTTGGTCTCATCTGACCACATGACTTTCTCCCATGACTCCTCTGGATCATCCAAATGGTCATTGGCAAACTTAAGACGTGCCTGGATATGTGCTGGTTTAAGCAGGGGAACCTTCTGTGCCATGCATGATTTCAAACCATGACGTCTTAGTGTATTACCAACAGTAACCTTTGAAACGGTGGTCCCAGCTCTTTTCAGGTCATTGACCAGCTCTTCCCGTGTAGTTCTGGGCTGATTTCTCACCTTCCTTAGGATCATTGAGACCCCACGAGGCGAGAGGTTGTGGAGGTAGTGGAGGTTGACATTTTAAAGGCAGACTAACAGGTCTTTGAGGGTCAGAATTCTAGCTGATAGACAGGTGTTCATATACTTATTTGCAGCTGTATCATACAAATAAAAAGTTTAGAAATCATATATTGTGATTTCTGGATTTTTTTTTTAGATTATGTCTCTCACAGTGGACATGCACCTACGATGACAATTACAGACCCCTCTATGATTTCTAAGTGGGAGAACTTGCAAAATAGCAGCGTGTTCAAATACTTATTTTCCTCACTGTATCCCTTGACCCTGATTCAACACGTTACATTGTGTTATGCACATTCACTTCAATTACTGTAGCCAGTTTATCAATAATCTCCCAGAGTTATCAACATTGAGTGGATCACCATCTGAACCCATAAAGTTTGATTTAAAATTAACTAGGAATAGAAGCTCCACACTAACACACTAGTAATAAGTAGCAACAATGATTTTAACTTTTTCAATAATAAAATTGTAAATATTCGCAAAAAATATATTATTTTTAAAACAGATTAATATATAACCCTCTAAATAACAATATAATTAAACAGATAACAGCAATTAAACACAACACACGTGGTTTTATTTTTCTGATTGTTTTCGCTAAAATTAAGGTTTTGGGTTCATGATAATTATAATAGAAATCAATCAGTGTTTAAATCATTAATATCATTCTATTGATAGATCAGTGTGCTGAGAGTCACATTCGAGTCTTTACACATAAACTGAGTTGATTAAGTGAAGAGTCTTGTGATTTAAAAAAAATCATAGTACTTTGTATACTTAAGTACATTTAAAGGGAAATACTTTTGTACTATTACTCAAGTGATAGTTTAAAGGAAGCAATTTTACTTTTACTGGAGTCTTATTTTACTGAGTTTATCTCTACTTTAACTCAACTACATCGTTTGTTTCCTTTAACGAATTTCCTGGTTACTCAACTGCACTTTTGGACCATATAGTACACAGTTACAGGGTGCTAGTCTTATATCAAAGCATTTCACTGCATGTCGTACCCTGTATGTATGTGTATGTGACAAATAAAATTTGATTTTGACACACACACACGCACACACACACGCGCACACACACACACATTATTGTGCAATACATACATGCAATATAGTAAGAAATCAGCCTTGAAAACATATTTTGTGCATTAGTTTTTGTTATTTGTTGTTATCATTATTATTATTATTATTATTAATAGTATTAATGATTAAAACCAATTTACAAATTGTTTACTACAAATAAACCCCTAGTGCTATTTGTGCATTATCAACTATTTTTTACATACAATTATTTTTTTAAGAACTATTCATTAGTGAACTTACACTACCCACAAGGTGAATGTGTGTTTGTGTGTGTGTGTGTGTGTGTGTGTGTATATATACCATATCCTTTCTCCCCGTAGGCTAAAAATGGTGGAATAATGATGGAGCGTTTCTCTCCAACACACATTCCCATTAGCCCCTGGACCATGCCTCTCATCAGGTGATCTTCATCCACGTACGTGTCATATGTGACATTTTGTCCATAACTGTGAGAGAGAGAGAGTAAACCTGTGCAGTATCGCTTTTATTTTATTGTCTCAATAATGTAGCATTCAAACCTGGACTCGAAGGTTGTGCCATTGATCAGTGAGCCATTATACAGATAGCGCACAAAATCACCATGCTGCACGGAGCGGCGACAAGACAATGGCTTTAAGAGCAGACGAGTGTCTACAACATCATCCTTATTCCACACGTCCAACAACACAACATCAAACACCAGAGTTGCATCTGAAGGAATCACTGTACCTGATAAAGTAGAGAGAGAGACAGAGACAGAGAGATGTGTGGACAATGTGATTTTAAAATATTAACTTCTAATGTAGAGTGCAATAATCAGAATGATGTGGTTATGATCTCATTCTTTCCTGAACTCCATCTGAGGAAGATTTACACTCTACCTAAACTACACCTCTGACAGTGATACAGTGAGCTAATGTGTTTTGGGTTTGATTTTACCAGCTCCGGAGATGCCATATCCAAGGTGAGGGGGGATGGTGATCTTCCTTCTCTCATTCACACACATACCCATCACTCCTCTGTCCAAGCCTGGAATCACCTTACTGTCCACACCCACTAGTCCAACAAATGCCTTGCCTTTATTCTCACTTTGAAACAGACAGATATTAAACATATTAAAGAAAAGAAACATTTATGAATTAATTTACTCTTACAAATTCCTTCTTTTTAGAGTGTATGGTTTCAGCAGGCTTATAAGGTCAGTCCAGACTTCTATACCACCCACTACATATTCCAGCTCCTCCTGGTGTCCAAAAAACCCAGACATATCAAATCCAAATAATTGCCTACATTTCAATGCTGATCCATTAAGACACAGACTCAGAATATCATCAGTCTAAACCCCCAGAAAAACAATTAAAAAGCAATTTTTCCCCTAGTGCTAATTTAATAATCTCTGGAAGAGGTAGGTCTTTAGACATTTAAGGACTGGTAGTCTCAGCTGTTCAGACACCAAGTGGAAGTTTTTTCCACCACCTTGGTGCAAGAAGAGTCTGGAATCATGTCTTCCTTGTACTAGGAGAAATGAGGTAGCCAGTGCAGTCTTCTTTGCAGCGGTATGCTGGGGAGGAAGCTCTAGGTTTAGAGATGCAAAAAAAAAAAAGAAAGCTGGCTGCTTACCAGACAGTTTTACAATGAGAAAAAAGAGGGGACTCTGTAAACTCACAGCTATTCTGGACAATAAACTGCATCTCCTCCATAATCTTCTAATCAAACAGCAGAGCTCCTTTAGCAGAAGAATCATTTAGCTCGGCTTGGGGAGAATTAGCATGACAGTGTAAACATGAAGAAAGTAAAAAGTGTATGTAGAGCTGCAAAAACTAATCAATACTAATCGATAATAAAATTTTCGTAATTAATGAAATTAATGTGTAATTAATGAAATTAATGTGTAATTAATGAAATTAATGTGTAATTAATGAAATTCGTTAACAAATGCCGTTATCGATTTGTTGGGCTGCTAAAGCTGGTTAGATGGTTAGATAATAGAGCTTTTTACACATGATTAACTGCACCTTTACTACATTCACATGCTTGTTTATGATGTTTGTTAATTTATGCATATATAATTTAATTATTATGCAAAATGTAATTAATTATATATTCTAGATGCTTATTGGCCCAAAAACCAGTACACAGAATCTCCAGCATTTTGACCTGCATTAAGAAGGATGTTCTGTAACTACTAGTTCCACAGTAAAAGACCTGGGAGTTATTTTAGAGCAACTTATCTTTCAATAATCATATCAACCAAGTTACAAAAACAGCTTCTTCCACCTTAGAAATATTTCTAAGCTAAGAAAATTTTTGTTCGATATCTGATGCAGAGAAGCTCATCCATGCGTTTATGACCTCCAGAATAGACTACTGTAATGCGTTACTAGGTGGATGTCCTGCATCATTAATAAACAAGCTTCAGTTAGTTCAGAATGCAGCAGTCAGACTTCTTACAAGGTCAAGAAAATATGATCACATAACCCCAATCTTCTCGTCCCTACACTGGCTTCCTGTTACGTTTCAAATCTACTACAAACTACTGCTACTTACCTACAAAACACTAAATGGTTTATCTCCATGTATCTCTCCA
Source organism: Silurus lanzhouensis (assembly GCA_039877035.1). Lineage (NCBI taxonomy): Eukaryota > Metazoa > Chordata > Actinopteri > Siluriformes > Siluridae > Silurus > Silurus lanzhouensis. The sequence continues at coordinate 540,586 of JBCEWE010000029.1, forward strand.
GTCTTCTAACATGCTACAATCCCTCACGCTCCCTGAGATCGCAAAACTCTGGGCTTCTAGTAGTTCCTAGAATAGTAAAGTCCACTAAAGGTGGTAGAGCATTTTCACATTTAGCTCCTAAACTCTGGAATAGTCTTCCTGACGGTGTTCGGGGCTCAGACACACTCTCCCAGTTTAAGTGCAGATTAAAGATGTATGTTTTTAGCGAGTTCTACACATAACACACATCACATCATAACCTTGTGCTCCAGAACATCTGATCACATCACATTATCAACTTGTGCTGTTAATATCATGAACAGCAGCTACGCTAATTCCTCTCCACTGCTTCTCTTTCTCTCCCCATCCCGATGCATCCTGAGGTTGCTCCAGCTCCAGTTACGTCCCATCTCATAAGGATTATGAAGCTTTAAAAAAGTAGATGCCAAACTCGCAAACTTCCTGAACCATCTAGAGACGTACCAGTGCCAATTGGATCCCACTTCATGTGGAGTTTGGACACTGGACCTCCTGGAGTGTTTAAAGGCTCTGGCATGGAGAAGCTGGTGTTGGATCTGTGATGATCTCAGATGTTGAGATATTTAATGAGTTGCTCAGTAGCTCCTAGTTTTATAACCATAATGACTGTAAAAGACTGTAGAAAGATCATCAGTCATAATCACACACTCCAGTGCTCATGTTAGTTCTCACTCTCCAGTGTTCTGTAGTGTTTAAAGACTATAATCACACTCTTGATGTCACCCAGATGAGGATGAGGTTATGCTTTTGAGTCTGGTTCCTCTCAAGGTTTCTTCCTCATGACATCTAAGGGAGTTTTTTCTTGCCACAGTCTCCATGGTGCTCATCAGAGATAAACACACATCATTCACCTTCACTGTTACATTCTGTAAAGCTGCTTTGAGGCAATGTCTGTTGTGAAAAGCGCAAAAGAATTAAACTTGACTTGGCTTATATCTTCACAAAAGAAAAAAAAAGTTTGTGTATTTTCAAAACAAAAATTCTCAAAACAATGTTGTATTATATTTTATATGGATTTTTTAAGCATTGTTGTCAACTTGCCATCTGTAAAATACAATACAAATGTTGATTTACACAAATTCCTTCACCTTCATACTCAAATGCTTTTTTCTTTTTTTTCACAGCAACAACCTAGCAAATCTACACACACACACACACACACACACACACACACACACACACACACACACACACACACACACACACTAACAAACTATTTTGGTGGGTGGTAAATACTCTTGCAAATAGTTTACTTATGTTAGTCAGCATGTTTAATAATATAATAATCAATAATATCCACCCACACTACCTAATTATTTAAAATTATAACTTCAACCTAAAAAACATATACAACCAAAAATACTGACTGGCCTGGGTGTTACAGCAAGAGTTATTTGGGGCATGTTTGTTAGGTGAGCTGAACTGTGGAAGCAAACAAGCACTTATTTAATCTTAGCTGTTATAAGATTTGTGGTCTTCATTCTATGTTAGATGAGGGGTTCATCAGTTTAGCTTCCTTTAGGCAGACATCGGTCATAACAAGCTAGTAAAAAAACATTTTCTCCTGTACAAATGTAAAAAAAATTTTTCTTTCCACATTAGTGAAGCGTTAGTGGTACTTAAAAAAATGCAATTTCAGACGTTTTACCCGTGCTATTACAGTGACTTTTATCTTATTCCTGTCAAGTAATAAAACACAGTCTGTGCTAATCTAAATTTTATTAAATTGCTGAAAGGTTAGCTAGTAGCGTAGCTAATTCATACAGCTATCTGTTTGTGACTGCCTTAGCCAAAGTTCAGGCTAATTGAAAGTTAAAGTAAAAATATTAACTTTAGTTACAGTTTACGTTAAAAGTGTTTGTTTTTGTCAGTAAGACAGGAAGTGTGGTGTTAAGCTTTAGCTACAGCATTCAAAATAATATTTTTTTTGGATGACATTTGTCACTAACAAAAATTATATTTTAATGTTTAGTTTTAAATTCAGCAATTATGCATAAATTAAAATTACAATTGCCAACTTTAATACTAACAGTGCTGATGTTGATTAAAATCTAAAACACTTGATTTCTGAATTATGTCCATATCCCCTTCCTAATTATAAAGCACCCATTTATATTGATACAAACTACCTAAAATTACGACAGTTACACAGCATTTGTCTACTGTAAGATGGACATGACTAACTTGTGCAGCCATTATTTATTAGGTCAAATTCAATTCATGTTTATTTGTATTGCACTTTTAACAATGAACATTGTCTCAAAGCAGCTTTACACAGATAATGTGGTGATAAAAAATAAATGAATATGTAATTTATAAGTAAGTTTGTTCCTGATGAGCAAGCCGGTGGCGACTGTGGCAAGAAAAAACTCAAAGCCTTATGTGTGTCAATAATAAATAATTGAATGAGAATGTTATGTTGAAATGTTAAATGGAATGTTGCAAATTTAAATGTCTATACCAGTCTGCATGTGTCTGTCCATAGGAATTCCTGTCTGTTCAGTTTGGACTGATTTGTAGTAAACTCAACACTAAAACTCTTATCTGAGTAATATTTTTGGAGTGCTACATTATTAAAAAATGAAAAGGCTATATGTTATATGTAATTATACAACATTTAAACGATTGGACCTATTGAGACACTAAAGATTAAAACATGGGCATTTTGGTTGAAACCAGTCCATACCCTGTCTCCATAGTGACTGTCCTTGCACATTAATGCACATGGGGTGTTTTACAGACACATTTGTCCAGGTATCACCCACAGACAACTAACCCAGGTCAGCTCCTTTCCTTCACATGTCTAGTGTGTGGTTTGTGCTATTTCCACACAATGACAATATTTTGAGAACCTTGGTGGTCACTTCAAAACATTTGAAACTGTACCTGTTTTTTCAAGACTGTGATTATAAGACCAAAATATATACAACATACCACAGTCATAAGAGTAGGAAACACAAAGTGGAAGATTTTAAGACCCCTGTTTTTCATGAATACCAAAGACAAGCACAGAAAGAAAGTAAATTTGTTGAGAATTAAAACTACTGTACCTCTGTACAGTAAAGAGACTGTAAAGAGAGTATGGTTGCTCTTTCTTAAGTTAGAATGCTTTTTTAATGTCTCCAAAACATGTAGTGATGATCTGGTAGAGGAACTCAATTTCCTTAAATCATCTCAAATTCAAATTTTATTTATCACATACATATTCATACAAAGTACGACATAGTGAAATGCTTTTTTAGGACTGTCCAACTTGTAAACATTAAAGAAATACAATGTAAGATAAAAATAAAAATACTAAAGTAACATAAAAGTAAATAAAATAAGTATAAAAGTATATTAAAATATAATCTGATTCAGTATAAGAAAAAAAAAATTATATATATATATATATATATATATATATATATATATATATATATATATATATATATATATATGTGTGTGTGGTGACTCGCTGCTGTTTCAGGCTGAACACAGACACGGGAAAGTTACATCGGGGTTAAATTGTCTTTATTTGTTGACCAGAAATGAAGGTAAAAGGAAATTGGAGTAGCGGCTCCTCACTGTCTCCAAGCCCGGCCAGGCTTATATATATATTAATGGACATGGGTTTTCTTACCACTGCTATGCTGATGAAAGTAAACTCATATTTTTTTCCCTTCCTCAGATACCACAGCTTCCACTTGGGTTTTGGCATGCTTGACAGATATATCTTCATGGATGAGTGCTCATCTCTTCATGACTCTCTGCTCTCCCCTTCAGCCACTGCTCGTAACCTCGTGGGTAACTATGGACAATCAACTGTCCCTCTCCTCACATGTTGCTAATGTGGCTCAATCTTGTCATTTTCTTCTCTACAACATCTGGAGGAATGTAACCATTTCTGTCCACACAGGCTGCCCAGGTGCTTGTTCAGTTTCTTGGCATTTCAAGACTGGACTACTGCAACTGTCTCTCACAGACCACAGACGTAGACTAGTTTATGAAACTCACAATGAGCATGCAGAAGGCAACACGAATCTTGGGATTAACATGGATGAGACAGAAGGAATAATTGATGTAAACATGACTGAGAACAGAGGCATTCCTGATCATCATCATCTTACATTAATATGATATGAGGTTCAGTTACAACTGTGTGGTAACAGTCTGGGGCGCACAGAGGAGGCCCTGTTGAGCCGTGTAACGTAGCTTCCTTTTGTTGATTTGATTGCTGGGAATTTTGAGTTTGCATCGGCATTTAAATTTTTAGAGTTTCGTTTTTTTTTCTCTTTCATCACTTAAAAATCTCAAAATATTGTTTTTAATTTCCAGTATTCTCTACTTTCCGTTGGCTCTATTTCTTCTCTTTTTTCTTTTGGAAGAACGCTTTATTCCCTGTTTGAGGGTTTGAAAGCAGTGAGTGGAGGACATTCCCATCAGAACTACCAACACACACTACAGTAACCACATTAAGGTACGTAATTTGCTATGGCGAGCATCCAGCTCATTCAGTGTGTGAAGTGTGGCCTGTTTAGTCATTCTATCTCTGTTGTTTGCGATAATTTTAACTGTGAGAACTGGAGCTAGTTTGCTTTTTGACGGAGAAGATCCTAGCATTAGAGGAGCATCCAGAGTCTAGAGAGAATTACTGAGTGCGAGAGCAGTCCAGGTTCCACAGGGAAAATGTCAGGATGCCCTAGGTGCAGTTAGCATTCCGCAGACTCCGGCATTATAGCCCTAGTAGCATGGCGAGTGGGTGACGACTCTATTCACGTGTCCAACAGGTTTGCTCCCCTCAATGAAGCACCTGCTGAAAAACTTGAAATAGCTCTGGTTTATGAAACTCTATTCTGAGGCACGTGAAATTAGCTAGACCTTTAGGGGCACCAGCAGCACAGGTTATGTGTATACCAGGAGCCAGGGTGCCGGACATAGCAGGTCAGTTCAAGGTTTTAGGAAAGCACAGGTTCTCAAAGATTTTTCACGTAGTTTTTCACGTAGGCGCTAATGATATATGCCTTTGACAGTCAGAGGTTACTAAGAGTAATGTTATAGAGGTCTGTAAATTAGCAAAGGCAATGTTTGATGCAGTAACATGCTCTGGCCCCGTCCCACTGCGGCATGACGATGTTGCATACAGCAGGTTATGGTCGCTGAACTGCTGGATGTCCGTGTGGTGCTCCAAAAACAATATGGGCTTCACTGATAATTGGAGCAATTTTGAGGGCAAGGCTGGCCTGTTAGGGCGGGACAGTATCCACAGAGTCATCACTCAGGATCCACCTATTGAGACTGTGTCTGTCCCCCGAGCAAAACCAAAATGTAGAAATTCTCAGAAAGTCTGTTTAAGTAACCTGATTAACATTAAATTAAATAGGACTGAATGCACATCAGCACCTCTGATCTAAGGATGAGATTGTTGAATATCAGATCTCTCACCTCAAAAGCGCTGACTATAAACCTAATTATCACCGACCAGTAGTTTAATATAATGTGTTTGACAGAAACGTGGATTAAACCGATTGAATATGTAGCATTAAATGAAGCGAGTCCTCCTGGATATAGTTACATACACCAACCCCGTCTAAATGGCAGAGGAAGCGGAGTCACAGCTATTTATAGTAATAATCTAAAAGAGTTAAATAAAAAAATAAAAAAATAAAAGAGTTACACAAAAAACTAAACACAAAATTTGTAAAACAAAATTTGAAGTTTTTTAAACCAACATAAAATATTTAATGTCCAAAAGCAGGTCCAATTAGTCAATTCCATTAATTATTATTTATAGACCCCCAGGGGCCGATGATTTTGCAGATTTCATTAGAAATGTAGCTACTTCTTTACACAAAGCATTGATTGTTGGTGACTTTAATATTGATTTTGATAATCAGGTAGACTCCTTAACAGCAACACACTCATAGTGGTGGACACACTCTCGATTTGTTGTTAACATTTGAATTCAAAATAACAAATAGTCATAATTCCACAGTCTGAAGCTATTTCAGACCATTATCTCATCTCTTTAAAATCTGCCTCAGTCACTGCATTTCTACCTCACCACGTTACCGTGTTAAGCGTACTTTCACATCAGCTACAGCAGCGCGTTTTATCAATAATCTTCCGGAAATGTTGATATTAAATAGATCTCCGTCAGACCCCGCAGAGCTCGACTGGGCCACTGAATACCTAGAAACAACATTCTGTTACACTCTAGATGATGGAGCTCCACTTAAGACCAAAATGATCAGAGAGCAAAAATCAGCACAGTGGTATAATGATCAAACACACACCTTAAAACAGACCACTCGAAAATTAGTCAAACCAAATTGACAGTATTTCAAACAGCATGGAAGGAGAATCTCCTGAGTTCTAGAAAATCTCTTAGTGCTGCTGATCAGCATATTTCTCCACCCTCATAGAAAATAACAAGCAGAATCCTAGATTTTTATTCTGTACTGCAGCAAAATTAACAGGGAATAAAAGCACTGCACTCACATGCACACCATCAATATGTAGTAATGATTTCATCAACTTTTAAAAAAATAAAGTTGAAAACATCAGGCAAGAAATCCAGACGATTAATATAAATCCAAATTATTTTATAAATAACTCTGTAGACAGCAGTGTCATTATAACAGACCATCAATTACAAAGCTTCACTCCTATTCATGAGAACGACTTCATTTCATTTATTTCCTCATCAAAATCATCAACCTGCATTCTCCATCCCTCACCTACAAGTTTCCTCAAACAGATCATTCCAGAGGGAATTGAACCTGTTTTAAAATAATAAACTCTTCCATTAGCACTGGTTTTGTACCTAAATCCTTCAAACTGCAGTATCAACCCCCTAATTAAGAAACCTGACCTTCACCCTGTCAGCTGTCCAACTACAGTCCAATATCAAACCTCCTCTTTATCTCCAAGATTCTAGAAAAGGTTGTAGCACAGCAGTTTTGCTCACATCTACTGAGGAACAACATTTATGACATGTATCAGTCAGGATTTCGGCCTCATCATTGCACAGAGACGGCGCTAGTTAAGGTGAAAAATGACCTGTTATTGGCCTCTGATCAGGGTTTTGTCTCTTTACTTGTTTTGCTCGACCTCAGTGCAGCTTTTCACACCATTGATCATCATCTACTGCTTGCTGAATTTGAGAACGTTGTTGGAATAAAGGGAACAGCTCTAAGGTAAAGTTTGGTGTTCCACAAAAATCTGTCTTAGGCCCACTGCTTTTCTCTTTATATCTGCTGCCTCTGGGTGAAATTATTCATAAACATGGTATTCGCTTCCATTGCTATGCTGATGACACACAGCTGTATATTTCAGCAAAGCTAGATGAGAGAGATCAGCTTAACAATGTTGAGGAGTGTGTAAAGGACATTAGACAGTGGCTGCTTGATAACTTCCTTCTGCTCAACTCAGATAAGACGGAAGTACTTTTACTAGGACCACATGCAGCTAGAAGTAAACTTTCTGATTTTGTAGCATCTCTGGATGGTGTTTCTGTTTCAGCGTGTACAGCAGTCAAAGACCTCGGTGTGATTATTGACCCGAGTCGTTCCTTTAAGTCTCATGTGAATAATATCACCAGGATCTCCTTCTTTCACCTTCGAAATATTGCTAAAATTAGAAATATGATGTTGTTACAGGATGCAGAAAAACTAGTAGATGCTTTTGTAACATCTAGATTAGACTACTGTAACGCTTTACTGTCTGGGTGTTGGAATAAGTGCAGAAATAAGCTTCAGTTAGTTCAGAATGCAGCAGCAAGGGTCCTCACTAGATCTAGAAAATATTAGCACATCAGCCCTGTTTTAATCATCTACACTGCTCCCAATTACATCTCACACTGATTATAAAATACTACTACTGACGTATAAAGCACTTAACGCTCTCGCGCCGCAGTATCTGAGTGAACTTCTGTACCAGGATGATCCTCCACGCCTACTTAGATCAAAAGGTGCTGGCTATTTGTTCAATTCAATTCAATTCATGTTTATTTGTATAGCGCTTTTAACAATGAACATTGTCTCAAAGCAGCTTTACACAGATAATGTGGTGATTAAATGTAAATATGTTCTTTGTAAGTATGTTTGTCCCTGATGAGCAACTGTGGCAAGGAAAAACTCCCCGAGATGGCATAAGGAAGAAACCTTGAGAGGAACCAGACTCAAGAGGGAACCCATCCTCATCTGGGTTGCACCAAATGTCCATTTGAAGCATATATACAAAGTTGCGGGGTACAGTGATGACGATCAGAAGCAAACTGCACTCCCGAGTCAGTGCAGCAGACCGCCGACACCAACTACAGTCCAATCCATCCTCAAAGCACCCGTTCTACTCCGGAATTTCATGGAACCACCCAAGGTGTTGATGAGATACCGTCCCAAGCTGCACAGAAGTGTGAAGATCCACGGAGGGGAGAGGGGCAGGAACAGTGGTCACTGGAGCCTCAGGAGCATGTTTAACTCGATCAAGAGAGAGAGAGAGAGAGAGAGAGAGAGAGAGAGAGAGAGAGAGAGAGAGAGAGAGAGAGAGAGAAGGATATGGATTATTAAGTGTCCCTATTGGTGTATGAAAGTAATGTCACTGTGCAGTTTGGACTCCGGCAAGACTCACTATGGCAGCATAACTAAAAGGGAGAACCAGAAGGTAACACAGACATGAGGGATCTCTGGGATAAGAGACGACCCACCACACCACCGTCAACAAACCCGAGTGAACGTGTGAATGTGAGGGGACGACAGCATACAAATATACCAGTTCACCAAACACTCTATATCCATGATCCCTCCAGATCTGCTCCTTTACCTAAGAAAAAAAATCGACTGATAAAAGGCTTGACTAAATAAATAAGTTTTCAACCTCGACTTGAACACTGAGACTGTGTCTGAGTCCCGAACACTGATTGGAAGGCTGTTCCATAACTGTGGGGCTTTATAAGAGAAAGATCTGCCCCCTGCGGTAGTCTTCATTATTTGAGGAACCAACAGATAGCCAGCACCTTTTGATCTAAGTAGGCGTGGAGGATCATACTGGTACAGAAGTTCACTCAGATACTGCGGTGCGAGACCGTTAAGTGCTTTATACGTCAGTAGTAATATTTTATAATCAATGCGAGATTTGATTGGGAGCCAGTGTAGACTGATTAAAACAGGGGTGATGTGGTCGTATTTCCTAGATCTAGTGAGGACTCTTGCTGCTGCATTCTGGACTAACTGAAGCTTATTTATGCACTTACTCGCACACCCAGACAGTAAAGCGTTACAGTAGTCCAATCTAGAAGTAACAAAAGCATGAACTAGTTTTTCTGCATCCTGTAACGACATCATATTTCTAATTTTAGCAATATTTCTTAGGTGAAAGAAGGCGATCCTGGTGATATTATTCACGTGAGACTCAAAGGAAAGACTCGGGTCAATAATCACACCAAGGTCTTTGACTGCTGTACACACTGAAACAGAAACACCATCCAGAGATGCTACAAAATCAGAAAGTTTGCTTCTAGCTGCATGTGGTCCTAGTAAGAGTACTTCTGTCTTATCTGATTTGAGCAGAAGAAAGTTATTAAGCATCCACTGTCTAATGTCCTTTACACACTTCTCAACACTGTTTAGCTGATCTCTCTCATCTGGCTTTGCTGAAATATACAGCTGTGTGTCATCAGCATAGCAATGGAAGATGTTGGTACATAAAAAAAAAAAGACTTTAGCAGGGGGCAGATTTTTATCTTATAAACCCCACAGTTCTGGAACAACCTTCCAATCAGTGTTCGGGACTCAGACACAGTCTCAGTGTTCAAGTCGAGGCTGAACACATATTTATTTAGTGGAATCTTTAGTCAGTAGGTCTTTGTGAGGTAAAGGAGCAGATCTGGAGGGATCATGGATATAGAGTTCCTGTTTCCTGTTGTTGAACTGTTCACCGGGAATTTTGTTTGTATCGGCGTTTTAAATTTTTTATAGTTCGTTTTTTCTCGCTTTTCTCGCTTTAAAATATCAAAATATCGTGTTGATCTCCTGCAGCCTTCACTTTCCGTTGGCTCCGTCTCGACTATTTTTGCTTTCGGAAGAGCGCTTTTTTCCCTGTTTGAGGGTTTAAAAGCAGTGAGCGGAGGACATTCACCAGAACTACGAACACACACTACAGTAAACACATTAAGGTACGTCATTTCTCTATTATGGCGAACATCCAGTTCACTCAGTGTGTGAAGTGTGACATGTTTAGTCAGTCTTTCTCCGTTGTTAGCGATAATTTTATCTGTGAGAAGTGTAAGCTAGTTTGCTCTTTGACGGAGAAGATTTTAGCATTAGAGGAGCGCATCCAGAGTCTAGAGAGAAGTAGTGAGTGTGAGAGCAGTCCAGGTTCTGCAGGGGAAAGTCTGGATGCCCTAGGTGAAGGTACTATTCCCCCGACTCCGGCATTAGAGCCCTCGCAGCGGGGCGAATGGGTGACGACTCGGCGGCATACTCGCAAAGCCAAAGCTAACGCTAAGGCTTGCCCACGGGAGCACCATTCCTCTCCGCTTCGCGTGTCCAACAGGTTTGCTCTCCTCAGTGAAGCACCCGCTGAGAAACCTGAAAGAGCTCTGGTTTTAGGAGACTCCATTCTGAGGCACGTGAAATTAGCTAGACCTTTAGGGGCACCAGCAGCACAGGTTATGTGTATACCGGGAGCCAGGGCGCCGGACATAGCAGGTCAGCTTAGATTCTTAGGAAAGCACAGGTTCTCTAAGATAGTTTTTCACACAGGAGCTAATGATATACGCCTTCGACAGTCAGAGGTTACTAAGAGTAATGTTATAGAGGTGTGTAAATTAGCGAAGACAATGTCCGATGCTGTAGTATGCTCTGGCCCCATCCCAATGCGACGTGGCGATGTAGCCTACAGCAGGTTATGGTCGCTGAACTGCTGGATGTCCGAGTGGTGCTTCAAAAACAATGTGGGCTTCATTAATAATTGGAGCATTTTTGAGGGCAAGGCTGGCCTGTTAGGGCGGGACGGTATCCATCCCACCCGGGAAGGTGCTGCTCTCATTTCTTGTAGTATAGGTCATAGTCTCAGAACAGCACTAGTTAACAAGTGACTGTCTAGAGCCAAGGCCAGGGAGCAGACAGACAGGCTAAACCGACCGTCTGCTAGCTGCACAGAGTCGTCACTCAGGATCCACCATATTGAGACTGTGTCTGTCCCCCGAGCAAAACCAAAATATAGGAATAATCAGAAAGTCTGTTTAAGTAACCTGATTAACATTAAATTAAATAGGACTGAACGCACAGCCAGCACCTCTGATCTAAAGATAGGATTGTTGAATATTAGATCTCTCACGCCAAAAGCGAAATTATTTCCGACCAGGAGTTTAATATAATGTGTTTGACAGAAACATGGATTAAATCGAATGAATATGTAGCATTAAATGAGGTGAGTCCTCCTGGGTATAGTTACATACACCAACCCCGTCTAAATGGCAGAGGAGGCGGAGTCACAGCTATTTATAATAATAATCTAAATGTCACACAAAAGACTAAACAAAAATGTAAAACATTTGAAGTTCTTTACACCAACATAAAATATTCAGTGTCCGAAAGCAGGTCAAGTCAAGTAATTCCACTAATTATTATTTATAGACCCCCAGGGGCCCTACACTGATTTTCTGATAGAATTTGCAGGTTTCATCACAAATGTAGCTACTTCTTTAGACAAAGCATTAATTGTTGGTGACTTTAATATTGATTTTGATAATCAGGAAGACTCCTTAAGAGCAGCAGTTGTGTCCATTCTAGATTCAGTTGGAATTAATCAGAATGTTATAGGACCCACTCATAGTGGTGGACACACTCTCGATTTGTTGTTAACATTTGGATTAAAAATAAAAAACTTAGTCATAATTCCACAGTCTGAAGCTATTTCAGACCATTATCTAATCTCGTTTAAAATTTGCCTAAGTCATTGCATTTCTATCTCACCACGTTACCGTGTTAAGCGTACTTTCACGTCAGCTACAGCACCGCGTTTTATTAATAATCTCCCCGAAATTACGATATTAGATAGATCTCCATCAGACCCCGCAGAGCTCGACTGGGCCACTGAGCATCTAGAAACAACGTTACGTTACACTCTAGATGATGTAGCTCCCCTTAAGACCAAAATGATCAGGGAGAAAAAATTAGCACAGTGGTATACTGATCATACACACACCTTAAAACAGACCACTCGAAAATTAGAACGTAAATGGCGTCAAACAAAATTAACAGTATTTCAAATAGCATGGAAGGACAGCCTCTTAAATTATAAATTATGGATGGATTAATGGATGCTTAATAACTTTCTTCTGCTCAACTCAGATAAGACAGAAGTACTTTTACTAGGACCACATGCAGCTAGAAGTAAACTTTCCGATTACGTAGCATCTCTAGATGGTGTTTCTGTTTCAGCATGTACAGCAGTCAAAGACCTTGGTGTGATTATTGACCCGAGTCTTTCCTTTGAGTCTCACGTGAATAATATCACCAGGATCTCCTTCTTTCACCTTAGAAATATTGCTAAAATTAGAAATATGATGTCGTTACAGGATGCAGAAAAACTAGTTCATGCTTTTGTTACTTCTAGATTAGACTACTGTAACGCTTTACTGTCTGGGTGTGCGAGTAAGTGCAGAAATAAGCTTCAGTTAGTCCAGAATGCAGCAGCAAGGGTCCTCACTAGATCTAGGAAATACGACCACATCACCCCTGTTTTAATCATCTACACTGCTCCCAATCAAATCTCGCATTGATTATAAAATATTACTACTGACGTATAAAGCACTTAACGATCTCGCACCGCAGTATCTGAGTGAACTTCTGTACCAGTATGATCCTCCACGCCTACTTAGATCAAAAGGTGCTGGCTATCTGTTGGTTCCTCAAATAATGAAGACTACAGCAGGGGGCAGATCTTTTTCTTATAAAGCCCCACAGTTATGGAACAGCCTTCCAACCAGTGTTCGGGACTCGGACACAGTCTCAGTGTTCAAGTCGAGGTTGAAAACGTATTTATTTAGTCAAGCCTTTTATTAGTAGATTTTTCTTAGGTAAAGGCTCAGATCTGGAGGGAGCATGGATATAGAGTGTTTGGTGAACTGGTATATTTGTATGCTGTCGTCCCCTCACATTCACACGTTCACTCGGGTTTGTTGACGGTGGTGTGGTGGGTCGTCTCTTATCCCAGAGATCCCTCATGTCTGTGTTGCCTTCTGGTTCTCCCTTTTAGTTATGCTGCCATAGCGAGTCTTGCCGGAGTCCAAACTGCACAGTGACATTAACTTTCATACACCAATAGTTACACTTAATAATCCATATCCTTCTCTTCCCGTCACCCTCTCCCTCTCTCTCTCTCTCTCTCTCTCTCTCTCTCTCTCTCTCTCCCGGTCGAGTTAAACATGCTCCTGAGGTTCCAGTGATCACTGTTCCTGTTCCTCTTCCCTCCTTGGATCTTCCCACTTCGTCCTGGTCTGCCTCTGGATGATGTTCTCTTCGATTGGAGGCGACTCTGTGCAGCTGGTGATGTTCCTCATCAATGCCCTGGAGATCCATAAAATTCCGGAGTAAGAACAGAAGTTTGCGGATGGATTTGGACTGTAGTTAAAGTCATCAGTCTGCTACACTGACTCAGGACTACAGTTTGCTCTGATCTCCATCACTGCACCTCAACATCGTTTATCTGTAATAAATGGACATTTGGTGGAACCCAGATGAGGATGAGGTTCCCTATTGTGTCTGGTTCCTCTCAAGGTTTCTTCCTTCTGCATCTCAGGCAGTTTTTCCTTCACCACAGTCTCCACCGACTTGTTCATCAGGGACAAACTTACACTTATAAACATCTTCATTTTTATCTCCACATTATCTGTGTAAAGCTGCTCTGAGACCATGTTCATTGTCAAAAGTTCAACACAAATAAAACATGAATTTAATTACCAATGTGACACCAAAACAGGTAGTAATAATGACTACTTTTTACTTTAGTACATGTCAGAGCTCAAACTTCTTTACTTGAGTAAAAAATTACCGTCAGAACTTCAATTTTTACCAAAGTCTTTTAAAACATGAATATCTGTACTTCTACTGAGTGAGGGATGTGTGTGTTAGAGGTTAAATAGTTTTAAAATGTCAAGAGTTATATTTATATTAAGTTTGTAATCTTGTGTACCAGTGTAGGTTTATTCATTTTATTATTATAGACTCAAAGCACTTTTGTACATCCCTCTGGATAAGGGCATCTGCTAAATAAATGTAAATGTAAATAAGATACACTGGAACAGGATCATTTAACATACATTTGATTGTTAGAATTAAAAAAAAGCAGTATGACATTAACATTAATATGTACTTCTGTGATTTAACTTTATTAATAATCTCCACACACCTGGAGTCGAAGATCCTCCCGTCCGGAAACGACCCGGTGTAATGGTACCGAACATAATCCCCAGGCTGAACCTCTCTGCCGCAGCGGCTCGGTAACGAGTAGCGATCAATAAGCAGCTCCGCACTGGGACCGGGGTTAGGCATCGCGCATGCGCAGTACGCACACAGTACACACAGCGCCACATTTACATCCATCTCTCTCGCGCTCGCTCGCTCGCTCAAACACACACACACACACACACACACACACACACACACACCCCTAAACAATGCAGATAGCGTCACTGACTTTTTCTCTGTTTGTAGAAGTGTTTCAGGGCATTCTCTCTGAAGAGAGAGAGAGAGAGAGAGAGAGAGAGAGAGAGAGAGAGAGAGAGAGATCGGGTGTATCTCCAATCTGCAGTGAAAGAGATTCGGTAGTTCAGAAACAAAACATCTGCACACGCACTCGACTAAAATGAACTAAGGAAAACGGATAATAACAGCTGTAACACGGGCACAGCTGGAAACCTCCCCCAGGTCCTAAAACACACACACACGGTTTATGCAGGACAGAGCGGAGGAGAATACACTTCACTGTAATGGATTGTAAGTGACCGACTTCCAGCTCAACCTTGGGGTTTCAACACAAATGCCTCTAAGTCCATATAAAATGGACTGAAGTTTTCTTACGGCTTCTCCCATTAGGGGGCGCCACAGCAGATCGTCCGCATGTTTGATTTGGCATATGTTTTATATGCTGGATGCCCTTCCTAACGCAACCCTCCCCGTTTATCCGGGCTTGGGGCCGGCACTAAGAGTGGCTGGGGTTGGTTCCCTGACCGGGGACCGAACCCGGGCCACAGCGGTGAGAGCGCCGCATCCTAACCACTAGACCACCAGGGGACCTAGAGTGCAGTAAAAAGTAAAAAAAATATGTTTTAAAAAAGACTGAAATGTTACAGTTATGTGCATGTAGATTCCTCATATCTCTAATTCCAGTTTCTATTGTGCATCAGCTCCATCATCATGTTTGATTGTTGTGTACACATGCAGACTTGTTTTACTTTAAACACAAGACGTTTTGAATGCCAGAGATGAAAATGTGAATTTGTAGCTACTATTTGTCATTTTAATGTTTTTAAAGTTGGGGTTTAAATAATCAAAAAGTTTCTTTTAAACACATCCAGGTTCCAAATCATATCTATTTTCCATAAAAAGTGTGTGAAAATGAAGTGTTGTAATATTTGTAAAGATTGTAATAGTGCCATGATTGAATAGAACATCTGTGTGTGTTCATAGATTTCTATCAAAATCCAGTGCTCGTGAATAAGATTATTAATGTGATTTGTGCACTAGTGAATAGTTTGTTGTATTTAAATGCAGTTATCCAGGAGGCTAATCAAGTTTATTTAAGTTATAAATCATTTCCACTGCTCTATGATTGACACTTTGTGAACTAAAGACCTAGTCTGGTGCTGTTGGAACCCAGCGCTTGATTGACCATATGATTATGAGAACCAGGTCAGATGCAGCAGCAGTGATGTTCCTTTCACTTCTTTACCCTGGTGTTCATTGTGTAGGTGATCATTTAGACACTAAACTTAGTATTTGGTTTTATGTACAGTGAGAATTAATTGTCTTTAAACTGATCAGTGTTTTGGGTTCTGGACTGCTGGGGATTTGCTGGACATTGCTGTAGCTGTTTCACTATTACCTCGCATATTTGAGCCCTGGACACATTAGCTCGTGAGCACGGTGCTGATTTTGTCTCCATCTGCCCTACATATCTCGCATGGTGTGCGGGCTTTAGGACCCAGACAGAGTTGTACCCGTGCACCTCAAAACTTTTAAAATTCCTTTTTCCAACTTTTTCCACTCCCACAGACGCGCGCGCGCGCAAAAGCTACGTGCGTGTAGACATGTCGACGCGCACGAGCCATTTGAACGGTGAGAAGGCGTGAATATGGCTGCTGTGCGCGTGTTTCTGTGCGCGGTTGTGCTCGTGCCTGCGGTTCGATGTCAGTATGAGCAGTACAGTGCAGAGAATTTTCCGCACGCGGATCTGATGCCGCTGGACTCGGCGTATGGGTTTGCACTGGAGCGGTACGGCGCGCGAGACTGGGGAGAGAGCGTGCGCTATTTAGAACTGAGTCTGCGCCTCCACCGACTACTGAAGGAGAGCGAAGCGCAGTGCAGTCGCGCGTGCACCGGGGACAACCTGCACGATAACGACACGGGAACGAGCACGAGCCTGGGAGTGATCAAACACATGCTCACGCGCGCAGCGTGCCTGAGAAAGTGTAAAGCGGACATGCCCGTGTTTTCTAAAAAATACCCGAAACCAGAAACTCTGGAGGCCTTTAGCACGAGGACACCGTACCGTTATTTACAATTCGCTTATTATCAGGTAACACACACCACAACTGTAGAAACCCAGCCGGATGTGACGTTGAACAGAGCGGAAGTATGGTGTATTATTAAAGAGAAAATCTGAACGTTTATAAATAGAAAGAGTTTGGAGCGCGTGTTTCATTTAGAAAACTCTACGATACACTTGATCTACAAACAAATTTACTTTTGTGTGTGTGTGTGTGTGTGTGTGTGTGTGTGCGCGCGCGCGCACTGCGGTGTTCTATCCCAAATCGCGCACGATGTGTAGATGAAAAGTAACGTGTGAATCCCCGCAGTGTGCCCCCTGTAGGCCTGGAGTGAGGGGTGTGTTTTAATGCCACGTCCACATGTACACCTCCACACACACACACACACACACACACACACCCCGCTCCATGTTCAAAAGTGTAACCTCAGTGTGATGTTGAATCATTCATTCTTGAACACAAAGCTTCAATTCAGGGAAAAAGTGTAATCACTGCCCAAGGATAATAATAATATCATCAATTTTTCAGTTTTATTAGAAATTGTATTTGTCCTGTACCAGAACGATTTGCAAAAAATTATATAATTTGTATAATGTAATAATTTAATTTGTATATAATTATTGCTTTTTGACATCACATTTTATCTGGTTTAATTATATGTATTAATAAATAATTAGTATTTTGCATAATAGTTGTGTAAAGATTTAATGTTTTGTAAAAGCTTTATCTGAATTTTCGGATTTCTCATCAGTGCTGTAACATATAATTAATTTTCTCCATTAATAGAGTTTATACTTTTATATATTTAAAATGAATTCAACGTCTTGATTCTTTTGTGTGTATGTGTGTAGATGAATAATCTGGAGAAAGCTGTTTCAGCAGCACACACTTATCTTCAGCGTAACCCAAGGGACCCACTTATCTCCAAAAACATCAATTTTTATAAAAGTCTGTTTGATATTGAAGAGTACTTATTGGACCAGGAGGAAAAAAAACATGAGGTAATATGCACACTTAATACACAACTACTCACAACTACTTGTTTCTTAGACTGTTACAGCAAGAGGCACTGTATTCCACTGCCTGATGCCTGTACGGTCTTGATGGCCATTCTGTGTGCATCGAGTCTGTACTTTATCAGGTTTTTGTGATTTTGTTAAGTCATATGTGATCTACTAATCTGTCTGTCTCTTTTCTTGTCTGTTTTTTATTGTCTTTCTGTCAGACACTCTTTCTGAAAGCAGTGCTGTTGTATAACGCGGGGGACTTCAGCAGGTCGGTGACGATGATGGAGGAAGTGTGTGTGGAGTATTTACGTGTGTATGATGAGTGTCTTTCAGCATGTGAGGGATCATATGAGGTACAAGAGGCCAAAGACTTTTACCACACGCTTGCAGGTTTGTGACAGACGTGTGTGTGTGTGTGTGTGTGTGTGTGTGTGTGTGTGTGTGTGTGTGTGTGTGTGTGTGTGAATTTTATTTATATATATATATATATACATACAGGTGCATCTCAATAAATTAGAATAACTTTAAAAAGTTGATTTATTTTAGTAATTTCATGTTTTTTCATAATTTGATATATTTCAAGTGTTTATTTCTTTTAATTGTGATGATTTTGGCTCACAGCTGCTGATGAAAACCCAAAATTCAGTATCAGAAAATGAGAATATTATGAAAAAGTTGAATATTGGAGACTCGTGATGTCTCACTAATCAGCTCATTAAATCCAAACACCTGCTCAGGTTTCCTGAGTCTTTAAATGGCGTCTCAGTCTGGTTCAGGCTCCACAATCATGGGGAAGACTGCTGACTCGACAGTTGTCCAGAAGACGATCACTGACACCCTGCACATGGAGAATGAGACACAGAAGGTCACAGTGGCTCTGGATAAGGGCTAAATGCTGCAAATGTAAATGTCATCGCTAAAGAAGCTGATGTTCTCAGACTGCTGGATCCAAGCACTTTAATGAAAAGTTGAATGGAAAGAAAAAATGTGGTAGAAAAAGGAGAAACGAAGCAGATTCAAGAATTTGTGGAGATTCACAAAGATTGGACTGCAGCTAGAGTCAGTGCTTCAAGAGCCTCCACACACAGACATCTCGTCTCCATGGGCTACAACTGACTCATTTAACACAAATGTGTTGGTGCGCTTGACTGGCCAGCAAACTCCTGACTTTGTTCAATTTAATGTCAAATTCTTTGAGATAGTGAATTGGTGTTTTTTTGTTAAATGTGAGCCAAAATCATCAAAATTAAAAGAAAGAAACACTTGAAATATATCAGTCTGTGTGTGATGAATCTATATAATAGACAAGTTTCAGTTTTTGTATTGAATTACTAAAATAAATCAACTTTTAATTGATATTCTAATTTATTGAGATGTACCTGTGTGTGTATGTATTGGGATGGAGGAGGGTCTTTAAAGTCCCCAGCTAAAAAATAACGCAAATGTTTGGAACGTATTTAACACACAAATAAGTCAAAACAATACATCTTTTTACAAGATTATGTTTTAACAGTGGGCCGGTTAATTCACAACTCTGCACCAATCCACCTCTTAACCCTGTCATTATAACGTCACAGCGATAGAAACCATAATTATTGTAGAGAAGTGCAGTAGAACAGAGAGCTGCATCACAGACTGGAATCTCATACAGTGAGAATGAATTAATCACTAAAGCAAGAAGCCCAATGAACACAATTCAACACATCTCCTTTCACTGTGTTTTCGTGCAAATTCTATGGGGAAAAAAACAAAAGCATAAACGGTTCAAGTAAAAGCTTAACAACTGTATAGCCAATCTTTTCTCACGATCTCCAGCTTTTATATTTTTAAGTCTGTACAGTTTGCTGCAGTTTGTGAGATCTTACTAGAGCGCTTTTTGACCATCTAATCAAATGATGTGAGTATGGCAATGTTTTGGAAGCCTTCTTAGATGGTCTTGGTAACTCCAGCTCACAGTCTGTTTGGTTAAAGCAACATGGATTTGAATCTATATGATGCCAGTTTATTAGGTCATCCTCTGTTATCAGAGCTGGTGGTGCAGACTAGTTCCAAGTCAAGTCAAGAAACTTTTATTGTCATTTCAACCATATATATCTGACGCAGTACACAGTGACATGAAACTACGTTTTTCCAGAACCCTGATGCTACATAAAACAACATAAAGCTACATAACAGAAAATACAGATTTAAGGACTGTAAGTGTCCTTGCCACATAAAGTGCATCGTGTAAAACCTGGTGAAAACAGAGCAAAGACAACACAAGATGGTGTAGGACAAATACACAAAACACAAAATAGCTCCACCAGTAAACCTGCTGTATATTACACAGTGTGGTGTGTAAAAGAGAACTGATTACAAGAGTGAACATGTAATTGAACAAACTGTTCTGTGTATTAAGGAGCCTGGTGGCTTGAGGGAAGAAACAGTTGCACAGTCTGGATGTGAGGCCCGAATGTTTCAGAACCGCTTTCCTGATGGCAGGAGGGTGACGGGTGTGTGTGTGAGGGGTGTGTGGGGTCGTCCACAATGCTGTTGGCTTTGCGGATGCAGCATGTGGTGTAAATGTCCGAGATAGAGGGGAGAGAGTCAGATGATCTTCTCGGCTGTCCTCACTATCCTTCGTAGGGCCATGCGATCTGAGACGGTTCATTTCCCAAACCACACTGTTAAAAATTTTCCCGTTAAAAAACAGTGAAGAACTGGCAGCACGGTTGCCAGCAACTTACTGTAAAATTAAGTGTCTTATTGTTGGTGAAATTTACAGTTGGCTACTGTTTTTGCAAATACAACATAACACTTTATACATTAAAGTATATTTCTGAAAATATAATTAGCAGTTTTTTTTAAATCTTGTGATTTAAGAAATTGTCCCAGTTTAACTACAAAACACCACGTTACTACCATGTATAAATGTACTCTTTAACAGTAGTAACATAGCTTCAAAGAGTTGTTTCAAAACATTTCTTTTTTTTTTATTAAACTGTCTTAGTACAAAACCTAAATAACATTAAAGAAAATAACACTGTTTTTATTTTATACAAATGTTTTATAAATAAGAATCTATGTCAACTAAAAGTTCAAAGCTTATTACATGCATGGAAATACATCTAAATGTAAAAAGAATTTACTCTGAAAAGAAAGACAAAGTGAATGACAGAAAACATTCACGTATATACAGTATTTTTGAGTGAATATGTGTGTGATGTGAGTGTGTGTATGTATGTGTGTGTCTGTGGTGTGTATTACTTATATAAAGTCCCACTTACAATCTATGAATTTTTAAGTAGACTGGCGACACGTCCGCTTTGTTACTCCTACAGCCTTGTGCTCTTTTCCGGATTTATCCCAATTAACCGCCTGAAAAACAAATGTGTGTGTTTAGAACTAGAGAGGAGGGGAAATGATTACTCACAGAGAACATATAGCAAAGTATATTCCTGTATAAAGAACAGTTTTTATTCCGGAAAGAAAACAAGCTACAGCACGGAGATCTTTTGGGCAAAAAGTAAAACACAATAACACCGATATATAAGGGTTTTTTTCTAACGCTGGAGGCTTCACGTATTTCAGAAAAGCAGCGGAAAACACCAGTCATTTTAGTGTGATACAAAGACAATGTGATTTCAGTGCAATCAAGTTTGAAAAATTAACTTTACAGAAGGATTATCACATATTTTGCTGAATGAAACTCACCCGGTAATTGGGAATAATTGAACCCGAGTCTGAAATCCAGCTGCACAACACAGTGGTGCATTTGGCGTATTAATCACTGAAAATGAGCAAATAAAAGATCGATTCACTTCCAATATCCACCATACATGTTAGCTGCCATAGCAAATGTAATGAATTTTGTCACACAAACAAAAGGGAACTCACCTGTTAATGTTATGAAGACGGATAAAAGTCCCCACGTGCTCGCTGCAGTTTACAAAAATACTGTATAGTAATGTTTAATTTTCTTTGAGTAAAAAATACAGCAAAATGCCGTTATATTGTGTCTACATCATTTTACAACAACAATAAAACAGTAATGTACTGCTTTTGAACATAACATTATTATACTGTTGAAATTCTGCCGTAAATTAACAGCAATTTCTAACAGTGCAGGACTCCCATTCAGGAAGTCTAGGATCCAATTACAGAGGGAGGTGTTAAGACTCAGTAGGTTCAGCTGCTGAGGGTGCTGAGGGATGATTGTGTTGAATGCTGAGCTAAAGTCTATGAACAGCATTTGTACATATGAGTCTTGTTGTCCAGGTGGGTGAGGGCCAGATGAATGGTCATGGAGATGGCATCATCTGTGGAGCGGTTTGGACGATACGCGAACTGATTCACTCCAGTGAGGGTGGAAGCTGGGTCTTGATGTGCCTCATGATGAGCCTCTTGAAGCACTTCATCACGATGGGTGTGAGCGTGACGGGACGATAGTCATTGAGGCAGTAGACAGTAGACTTCTTCGGCATGGGAACGATGGTCATTGTCTTGAGGCACGTAGGAACAACGGCGCTGCTCAGGGAGATGTTGAAGATGTCTGTAAAGACATCCACTAGCTGTTCTGTACATTCCCTGAGCACTCTGCCAGGTCTGGTCCAGCAGACTTCTGTGGGATAACTCTGCAGTTTTCTTCACTTCAGCTGTGGATAGACAGAGCACCTGGTCATTGGGAGGAGGGGTGGTCTTCCTTGCCGCCATGTTGTTCTGCACCTCAAACCGGGCGTAGATGTTGTTCAGCGCATCTGGGAGGGAGGCGTCATGGTCACAAGCAGGTGATGTTGTCATGTAGTTTGTGATCGCCTGGATGTCCTGCCACATGCGCCGGGTGTCCTGGAAGTGGCCGTGAATTCTCTTGCAGTGTGAGCGCTTCACCTCTCTGATGGCGGAGTCTCTTGTTTTTGCAGCGCATGCACCTTGGCGGTCATCCATGGCTTGTGGTTGGAGCGTGTAGAGATGGTCACGTCATCAATGATGTAGCTGGTCACTGTTGACGTGTACTCCTCCAAGTTGATGAAATCGCCATTGGTTGCAGCTTCCCTGAACATGTCCCAGTCAGTGCATTCAAAGCCGTTCTGGAGAGCAGACATGGATCCTGCTGGCCAGGTTCTCACCTGCTTTTGAGCTGGTCTTGAACGCCTGCTGAGTGGTCTGTATACTGGGATCAGCACAACAGATGTGGTCTGAGTACCCGAGGTGGGGGCGGGGCTTCGCCTGGTATGCGCACCCAAATGTTTGTGTAAACAACATCCAGTGTGTTTTCTCCTCTGGTTGCAAAGTCCACATTCTGATACAATTTAGGGAGCACAGTCATGAGATTTGGATTGCTGAAATCTCCGGCCACAGTAAACAATCCTTCAGGGTGTGTGTTTTGTAGTTCGCTAATGGTCCCGAGTAGAGTAGAGTACGCTGAGCGCTTCCTTAGCATTAGTGTTAGGTGGAATGTACACTTCGAGCACGAGCGGGGGTGAATTCCCGTGGTAAAAAAAAATTTCTACATCTCACAACCATAAACTCCAACAGTGATGAGCAGTAGGTGGAAACGAGGTCAGAGTTCTTACACCATTTTGTGTTGATGTAAACACACAGACTGCCGCTGCAAGTCTTACCGCACAGAGCTGCATTTCTGTTGGCACAATGTGCTTTAGACATTTACTTTCTGACTGTTTGTTTATGTCTCTACAGGGCTCTTTATGGAGGTCATGAGGTGTAAGGTGAGGTGTGAAGAGGATTTAACTCCCAATGTTGGTGGATTTTTTGTGGAAAAATTTGTTGCTACTATTTACCACTACATGCAGTTTGCATATTATAAATGTAAGTAATGCAACACACACACACACGCACACACACACACACACTATCCCTCACCCACAGAAATCGTACTTGTACACCTCCTAAACCATAACACATGAATTGGGGGGATGTGAGGTTTTTGTATTTTGAAGCATTAGCGGTTTAGTTTAATAATAACTTTTGTGTGTGTGTGTGTGTGTGTGTGTGTGTGTGTGTGTGTGTGTGTGTGTGTGTGTGTGTGTTTCAGTGAACAATGTAATTAAGGCTGCTCCATGTGCACTTAGTTACCTGCTTTTTGATTCTACTGATCAGGTGATGCAGCAAAATGTTGCATATTACAAATTTCACAGAAATCAATGGGGTCTGAAAGAGGAGGAGTTTAAACCTCGTCCTGTAAGTACAGACACAATTACACACAAAGATAGTCACAGTATAAATCTACAACTGTGTTTAGTAGCATGGTGTACACAGACTGATGTACAGTGTTTGGATACATATTATATATAATAGGGTTCCTTTTCCAGAATGTTATCCCTGATTTTCTCTCTCTCCCTCTCTTGTTCTCTCTCTCTCTCTCTCTCTCTCTCTCTGTAAACGCAGTATTATTACAGTGTAACAGGACAGGATTCTCTGAATATTTCCCCAAGCTTGAGCTCACACTGTGAGTGTGTTTGTGATGTAGGTTTTTGCTTTATATTTACAGGAAGCCCTTCGTTACTTTAATCAGTCAAGAAAGCAAAAAGAATTGCTGGAATTTGCACACAACTATTTACGGACAGATGATGAGGTAATGTGTGTGCGTATGTGTGTACAGACACATCATATATAACACATACAGTGCCCTCCACAATTATTGGCACCCCTGTTTAAGATGTGGTCGTGGACTTCTAAAAATTCTCCTTTTTTTTAAAACAACATAGAACCCAAATGCAAAAAAAGAGAAAAATCCAACCTCTTATTTAAGTACATTACTTTGGTGGTAAAAAAATCACACATTTAGAAGAAAAAAAAAAACTTGAAATCATGTGTGCCACAATTATTGGCACCCCTAACAATTCCTCTGAAAATTTTAATTTATTTTTTTTTTTATATATTTTTCTGTAGTTGCTAAGGTTGGTCAGGGTATCTAGGGACTTTTAATTAGTAATTCATGATTTCCTGTTTCCCTGGGGTATAAATATGACGTGACACAGAGGCCTAATTCTCTTACCCATTTGTGAACATGGCAAAGACAAGAGAACACACCATTCAAGTAAGGCAGATGTGTGTCGACCTTCATAAGTCAGGCAATGGCTACAAGAAAATAGCCACTCGCCTTAACTTGCCGGTATCTACAGTCAGAGGAATCATTAAGAAGTTTAAAACAACTGGAACAGTGACAAACAAGGCTGGAAGAGGTCCCAAGTTTATCTTGCCACAACGCACAGTGAGGAGGATGGTAAGAGAAGTAAAAAAATTTCCCAAGCTCACCGTCACAGAATTGCATCAAAGAGTGGCATCTTGGGGTCACAGAGTCTCCAAAACAACCATCAGGCGCTCTCTACATGCCAACAAGCTGTTTGGGAGGCATGCAAGGAAAAAGCCTTTTCTCACTAACACTCACAAACGTAAACGTCTGGAGTTTGCTAAGCGGTACTGGGACTTCAACTGGGATCGTGTGCTTTGGTCAGATGAGACTAAGATTGAGCTTTTTGGCAACAAACACTCTAAGTGGGTCTGGCGTAAAACAAAAGATGAGTATGCCGAAAAGCACCTCATGCCCACCGTGAAGTATGGTGGAGGATCTGTGATGCTGTGGGCCTGTTTCTCTTCCAAAGGCCCTGGGAACCTTGTTAGGGTGCATGGCATTATGAACGCTTTGAAGTACCAGGATATTTTAAATAAAAACCTGATGGCCTCTGCCAGAAAGCTGAAGATGGGTCGTCATTGGGTCTTTCAGCAGGATAATGATCCAAAACATGTGGCAAAATCTACACAAAAGTGGTTCATCAGTCACAAACTCAAGGTCCTCCCATGGCCATCTCAGTCCCCAGACCTCAACCCAATCGAAAACCTGTGGGGCGAGCTAAAGAGAAGAGTGCATAAGAGAGGACCCAGGACACTGGATGATCTAGAAAGATTGTGCAAAGAAGAATGGTCAAAAATCCCTCTCTCTGTGTTCTCCAATCTTGTGAAATGTTATAGGAGGAGATTAAGTGCTGTCTTGTTGGCAAAAGGAGGTTGTACAAAGTATTAACATCAGGGGTGCCAATAATTGTGGCACACATGATTTCAAGTTTTTTTTTTTCTTTCTAAATGTGTGATTTTTTTACCACCAAAGTAATGTACTTAAATAAAAGGTTGGATTTTTCTCTTTTTTTGCATTTGGGTTCTATGTTGTTTAAAAAAAAAAGGAGAATTTTTAGAAGTCCATGACCACATCTTACACAGGGGTGCCAATAATTGTGGAGGGCACTGTACATAATATGAATTAAATAATATAAAATTTATAAATAATTTGTAATATGAATAAAACACTGCCTGACCAAAAAAAGTCAGCACCTGGATTTAATTTAGCAAATAGATAATTACTGCAGTGATTAATGTTTCAGCTGCAACATGTTTTTGAACCCTAACTGATGCAGTGAGGAGCTTCTTATATCTTACACAACCCTGTTTCAGTCATGTTTCAGAAGTTCTAAATTATTCTCGTGCATCAAGCAAAGAAAATGTGTAAAGAAATTGCTGAAACTTCTAACATTTGGTTAAGAAGTCTAATTTACCCATCAGTCCAACTCTTCCATCAATACAAGTTCTTGGTGAGAAATTAATGCAACTTTGTTGTAATAAAATAAATCTGACATAAATATTGTGACAATTTTAAAAACAATGCCACAGTAATCATATCCTGTAATCAAGGCAAAAGGTGTCCAAACAGTGTGGGGTTTTTTGTATATATTTATACATGTGTGTGTATATATATATATATACACGCTAGCACAAAGTCAAGGATTTTGTAGGATCCAAGTCAGGTGTATGATTAACCTAATCCACCAAGCAGGTGCTGATGGTCAGTTTCATATATCAGTTGAAAACCAGTCATTAAGTGAAACAGAAAACACTGTAGGTGGCTTAGTTCTGTAGGAGAACTGGGTAAGGAACATCCAAGCTCTGCTAAAGATAGGTTGTGGAAGACCATTACATATCACGGATCCTACACTATCTGATCACAGCAACGAAACACAAAGTAGTTCTACTGCATTAGCAAGGTGTCTCCCAGGAAAAAACTCAAAACAGACTGGGGTTTCAAGATGTGCTCTTCAAGCTACTTTCAAAAAGCACAAAGAAACGGCCAAGGTTTATGAGTGTAGATGAAGTGGTCCACCAAGGACACTAAATGCAGGAGATAAATAACATCATGCTTACGTCCCTATAACATCGGAAGATGTCCAGCAGTGCTATCAACAAAGAACTGGCAGAAACCAATGGGACCCAGGTACACCCATCTGCTGTCTAGAGAAGTCTGACCAGAAGTGGTCTCCATACTAACAAGCGATACTTTTATTGTGGAAACCAGGTTAAGCAACTGGATTATGCATTGAAATGTCTATATAAAATGTATATTTGAAATATTCGCCCTATTTTTTAGCTTAAACCTTTATTACACAAGGGGGCACTACAGCAAAAGGTTACTCTATACAAAACTACAGAGGATATGTGTGTGTCTGTGTGTGCAGGATGTTGTGAGTCCAGAGGAGTCTCCTGCTCTTTCATCACCTGATGAAGAGTTTGAGGGTGTTGGTGATTATGAAGAGTCGTTCCTTGCTGACTGGTGGCAGGAACCAAAAATTAAAGGAGACATCGGAGAAACGGAATGAAACACCCACATGTGTAATGATGAACTCCTCACTGCAGAAGGCAGTATTGTTTCTTCTCCTGCGAAAACACACACGTGCACATCTATCAGGACTGGCACAGAGCCACTGGTGACCAAAGTTGTTTTTGTTGCTGTTATTATTATCAGGTTTATTGTGATAAAAATAATACATGAATAAATAATTTTTAATGTAAAATTATTGCTGTTTAGTTGATCCTTTTATTCTGGCTTTTTTCTGTTAGAAAATATCAGTGTCTCCTAAAGTCTGCATGTCTCACTCTGTCACAATCTTACTGCCTCTGAGTGTCTCTCACAGCCTTACTTCCTCACCATCATGTGTCAAGCAAATGCAAATGTACTTCCTTATATTTATTTATTTTTTGCAATGACCATTTGTAGCGAAGTTTGTTGTTAGGAGGTGTGGAAGTGGTAGTTCAGAGGTTACGGTGTTGGATTTTTCAAATCAAATTTAAAGTGTGTGTGTGTGTATGTATATTTTTTATATATATATATATATATATATATATGAGAGAGAGAGAGAGAGATAGATATGTGTGTGTGTGTATATATATTGTGTGTGTGTGTTTATGTGCATATGTACAGTGAATACTTATAAAGGCTATAGCAGTCAAGAGAAGTATAGATATTGTTGAATAGTTAATAGTTTATGGCAGAGATAAATGTGCAGAGACTGTTGTAAAGGTACAAGAAGAAGGTTATAAGATTATGGCATTGAAATAAAATGTGCAAGCTGAATAAACATGTTGACTAAACATTTAAATAAATATATATATGCACACATGAATGTGAAATATTAGGCAGGATGTACAGGAAGTCAAGTCAGGTAGCGCTTTTCACAACAGACATTGTCTCAAAGCAGCTTTACAGAAATCAACAGTGAAGGTGAATGGTGTGCATTTATCCCTGATGAGCAGCCGTGGCGACTGTGGCAAGGAAAAACTCCCTTAGATGTTATGAGGAACCAGACTCAAAAGGGGAACCCATCCTCATTTGGGTGACATCAAGAGTTTAATCATAAATCTTTCAACAATACAGAACACTGGAGTATAAAATAAGTAAATGTTCTTTCTACAGTCTTTGGTATAAAAGTAGGAGCTACTGAGCTCAACATTTGTGATCCTCACAGATCCAGCAACAGCTTCTCCATGCCAAAACCTTTAAACACTCCAGGAGGTCCAATGTCAAAACCACACATGTAGCGGGAGCCAATTGGCACTGGTACGTCTCTAGATGGTTCGGGATGTTTGCGAGTTCGGCATCTAATTCTTTAAAGTTTATAATCTTCACAAGGTGCGACGTGACGAGCTGGCCAAACCTCAGGAAGCCTCGGGATGGGGAGAGAAAGAGAAGCAGTGTAGAGGAGAGGATTAGCGTAGCTGCTGCTTATGATATTAACAGCACAAGTTGATGATGTTTTGGAGCACAAGGTTTTGATGTGATGTGTGTTATGTGTAGACTTTGCTAAAAAGATATGTTTTTAATCTGCACCTAAACTGGGAGAGTGTGTCTGAGCCCCGAACACTGTCAGGAAGACTATACCAAAGTTTGGGAGCTAAATGTGAGAATGTTCTACTGCCTTTAGTGGACTAAAAGCCCAGAGTTTTGAGATCTCAGGGAGCGTGACGGATTGTAGCGTGTTAAAGGACTAGAGAACATCCGTCTAAATGCAGGTTAGGATGCTGGAACTTCTGTATACTAGTTTTTGGGCCGATAAACAAAATCTCCGTCTTATCAGAATTTAAAAGTAGAAAGTTATGGGTTATCCAATCTCTTATTTCCTTAACACACTCAGAGAGAGAGAGAGAGAGAGAGAGAGAGAGAGAGATATAGATAGATAGATAGAACTTTGTCATTGCATTGCACAGGTACACAGCAACAAAATGCAGTTTGGCATCTACCAGAAATGCAAAATGTAGCAGTTGTGCAAAAGTGCAGATAAATATCTAGCATATTTACAGCAAGTGGTATATATGAAAGTATATACAGTAAATAAATATAAAGGCTATTTCAGTGCAGAGATGTGTGGACATTCAGGAGTACAGTGAATAAATGTAAAGGTTCACAAATGGTTCTGAGGCTATGGCATTTTTGAGGAATGTGCAGAAATGAAAGGTTACAAGATCACAAGATTATGGCATTTAAGGAGTTAGCAAGCTGAATAAACACTACTATATATAAAAAAAAAAAAAAATATATATATATATATATATATATATATATATATACACACACACATACGTTATATACACAAATGAATGAAATGTTGGGCAGAATATACAGTAATGATAAAGATACATATAGATAAAAAAAAGTGCAGCTGTACTGAGGAGTGAAAAAGATATACTATGTAGGTTATATACGGTCTTTTGTTTGTGTTTGTTTTGTAGTGATTAGCGGTGTAGTGTAGAGTTCAGTAGTGTGATGGTGGATGGAAAAAAGCTGTCCCTGAACCTGCTGGTTCTGGTGCGTAAGTTCCTGTATCTCCTTTGTGATGGAAGGAGGTTAAACAGTTTATGACTGGGATGTAAAGAGTCCTTGATAATGTTGTGAGCTCTGCGCAGACATCTGCTGTGGTGAAGGTGTTCAATGGCAGGTAGTTGGTTGCCAGTGATGCGTTGGGCGGTTTTGACCACCCTTTGCAGTGCTTTACGTCCACACACAGTGGAGCCTCCGTACCATACAGTGATAGAGTTGGTCAAGATGCTCTCAATGATGCAGCGGTAGAAACTCATTAAAATCCCCGGGGACAGATGAGATTTCTTGAGACTTGTTGTGCTTTTTTTTACCAGAGCTGACGTGTTCTGCTGCCAGGACAGATCCTCAGAGAGGTAAACTCCCAGGAACTTAAAGCTGGAGACTCGCTCTACCTTAGTTCTATTGATGTTGACTGGTAGATGTCTAGCGCTGTTGGATTTCCGGAAGTCCACAATGAGCTCTTTGGTCTTTGTGGCGTTGAGGGTCAGGTTGTTGGCACACCATGCTGCCAGATTACGGATCTCTTCCCTGTAGGCCGATTCGTCGTTGTTTTCGATCTGGCCGACCACGGTGGTGTCATCTGCATACTTGATGAAGATGTTGGAGTTAAACAGAGAAGCACAATCGTGGGTGAACAGGGAGTAGAGCAGTGGGCTCAGAACACAGCCCTGCGGTATGACAGTGTTCAAAATGAGGGTTGAGGATAACTGGTTTCCCAACCTGACAGATTGAGGTCTGTTTGTGAGAAAGTCCAGAATCCATTTGCAAGTGGAGTTGCAGATACCCAGTTCACTAAGCTTAGTGATCAGTACAGTGGGGAGGACTGTATTGAATGCAAAGCTAAAGTCAATGAACAGCATTCTAATGTATGTGTTGCTTTTATCCAGGTGGGTGAGAGCTGAATGAAGAGCTGTGGAAACTGCATCCTCTGTTGACCTGTTCGGGCGATAGGCAAACTGGTATGTGTCCAGTGTAGGTGGTAGACCCGCAGTGAGGTGATTCAGTACCAGTTTCTCAAAGCAATGGGGGTGAGTGCAACTGTCATTCAGGCATTCAGCAGCTGAGTGCTTAGGCACAGGTATGATGGTAGTGGTCTTCAGGCATATAGGAACTGTGGCTTGGGCCAGTGACAGGTTGAAAATGTCAGTAAAAACCTGTGCCAGTTGTCCAGCGCATGCTCTGAGAACACGTCCCGGTATGCCATCCAGGCCAGCTGCCTTGCGTGCATCCACTCTGCTAAACACAGAATAGATGTCCATTGTTAAGAGTGAAAGTGAGCTGTAAGCAGTAGAAGAGTCCGTGGTTGGTGTAAAATATCCTGTGCTTTGGTCAAAACAAGCAAAAAAGTGATTAAGTTCGTTCGGTTGGAAAGCACTGCTGGTTGGTTGAGCTGTATTCCCTTTTTCATTTTAGCCAGTGACTTCTGATTTCGTTCAATAAAGCAGGATAGGTGCCCTTTTATAAATCCTCATGACGTCATTTAATGGCTTAGACTTACCATTTTCTTTTCCTTTTCCCATTTTCCAAACTGGCTTTACATTTTCCCATGTTGGCTTTAATTCTTTTTTCACGAGATGCTCTGTTTTCCACGTGATTGGGTCTTTGCTATTTAGCGCTTAGCCCACTAGCTTCCTTTCTCAGTTTTTTTCTTCTTCTCTTTCCTTCTTTTGTTCAGGTAGTGGATAAAGACAAAATTTATCAGATGGCACCCCCAAATGGCACTGGTTAAAATGGCACCCCCAAACTCAGTGCTCATTGAACATTCCATTTTTTAAGTTTTTTTTTTTTTAATAATGGCCAAGCATGCCATGAAATTTGAACTATTGTCACCCCCAGACAGCACTGCTCAAAAACAGTGGCACCCCCATACTCAGTGCTGTTCCAAACTCTCTCATCAGGTAAGTTATCCAGTTTTATGAGTCATTGTTTGTTTTCCATCATCAGGCTTAGACTCTCCATATTATTTTCATATTTCCAAACTGGCTTTACTTTTCCCCATCATTTTCTTTTCCGTTTTCAAACTGGCTTTACTTTTACCCATTCTGGCTTTTAAACTTCCTTCAAGCTTCTCTGTTTTCCAAGTGATTGGGCTTCTGCTATTTAGCACTTGGCCCAACGGATTCCTTTCTAAGTATTTTTCTTTTTCCCTTGTTCCTTCTTATTTCCGGGCAGCAATTTCTTTTCCTTTTTCCAAAACTGGCTTTATTCTTCAGGAAATATTTAGGAGTGGGTGTAGGCGCAGCAACTCGGGGTGGCACGGGCTGGGTTAGGTTAGGGGAAATAGCCACAGCTCCAGGCACCATGCCAAAATCTGAGTGGGGGTTAGGGGTGGAATAGGGTTAGGGTTGGGTTTGGGGTTAGGGTTAGGTCTTAGGGTTAGGGTGTAGGGTTAGGGTTTAGGGTTAGGTTTAGGGCTATGGATCGGTAAGGAAACTCGGATATAGACAAGCCCGGAGCCCACGTTGTGCACTGGTTTAGGGGTTAGGGGGTTAGGTTTAGGGTTAGTGGTTAGGGTGTTAGGGTTAGGGTGTTAGGGTTAGGTTTTGGTTAGGTTTTGATTAGGGTTGAGGTTAGGGTTGGGATTAGGGATAGGTTTCGGTTCAGGGGTTGAGGTTAGGGTTAGGTTCAGGGGTTGAGGTTAGGGGTTGAGGTTAGGGTTAGGGATGGGGGATAGGGTAAGGGATAGGGGTTAGGTTTAGGGATAGGGGTTGGGGTTAGGTTTAGGGGTAAGGGGTTGAGATTAGGGTTAGGGATGGGGGTTGAGGTTAGGGTTAGGTTTAGGGGTTAGGTTTAGGGGTTGACGTTAGGGTTAGGTTTAGGGGTTAGGGGCAGGGGTTGGGGTTGAGGTTGAGGGTTGGGGTTAGGGACAGGGGTTGAGGTTGAGGGTTAGGAGTTAGGGGTCAGGTTTAGGGGTTAGGGGTTGAGGTTAGGGTTATGTTTAGGGGTTGGGGTTATGTTTAGGGATGGGATTTGGGGTTAGGTTTAGGGAAAGGGGTTGGGGTTAGGGGTTGAGATGGGGTTATGTTTAAGGGTTGAGGTTAGGTTTAGGGACGGGCTGGGTTTAGGTTTAGGGATAGTGGTTAGGTTTAGGGGTTGAGGTTAGGTTTAGGGATAGGGGTTAGGGTTAGGTTTAGGGATAAGCATTAGGGGGTTAGGGTTAGGGTCCCCAGGCCTTGGTCTCATTCAGGACTGAGGCCAACGTTTGGCACAGGCCTGCCTGGTGCCGGATTCCTGTTCATCCCATGTGTCACTTCTCATTTAATCCCCATGGATGTTTTGACCCCAATTTCTGGATCCAATTCTTTTCAGCTCGTCTTCGGGCATTCCGGGACCAGTTCCTGTTGTGTTAAAGTCCCATGAATCTTATTTCTTTAAAACCATGTTTTAGGAAGTGCTGTACGATCCAAGTGTGTGCCTCCTTTCCCTTTCTGATATTATAAAAATGTGGAGTCATTCTCATTGATAGAGCATTTCCCCTTCAGTCATGAATTTGTCAAAATTTTCTTTGATTCTCCTGTTTAAAAGTGTACTACTAGTCGAGAATGTGGATACAAGAGGGATGATTTGAGTGTTTTCTGATGGGGTCTGTTTATTCTGCTTTATGAAGGTCAGGAATCTTTTTAGGCAAACCCTTAGAAAAGACCGGGAATATCCCCTTTTCTTGAGCGACCCAAATAGGATTTTGGTGGCTTTCCAAAAATCCTCAGCCCTAGAGCATATCCTATGGAATTTCAGCAGTTGAGACTTTACAATGCCTTTAAAGGTGTGTTTTGGGTGAAAGCTCTCCTTATGTAGAAGTGCGTTGGTGTCTGTGTCCTTAAAGTAGACCCTAACTTGTAATTGTTGGGTTTCTAGGAAATCTTCCGCTTTGAATGTGATTGTGTCCAAGAAGCTAATTTCAGATGAGTGTATGGTGTACTTGACCCGTATGGATTTATTAAACTGGTTGGGATGTTTAATAAAGTTTTCAAATTCCGGTTTGGACTCAGTCCAGACACCCCAGATGTCATCCAAGAATCTGTAATAGTGTAGAGGTTTAACAGGCCAGGCAGCTAGTGCTTCCTCCTCCCATTTTGCCATGAAAATGTTTGCGTAAGAGGGAGCAAATCATTTGCCCATAGCTGTTCCTTTAATTTGTAAGAAGTGTTCCGAATTGAACTCAAAATCATTACGCTCCAAATTGATTTTTAACAAATCCAATAGATATTTGTCAGGTCTGTTTCTACTGGGGTATCTGGTGAACCATTCCCGGACGGCTTCGATTCCTACCAATGTATCTATGTTGGTGTATAAGCTGTCTATGTCTATGGTGAACAATAGACAGTGTACAGGTAAGTGCAGTGTTCGAATTTTGTCCACGAAGTCGTAAGTGTCCTTAATGTAACTAGGGTGTCGGGTACTGAGGGGGTTCAGGAAGTGTTCAATATATTCCGCTGTAGCTTATGTGTCGCTACCGCAGTCGGAGACAATGGGGCGGCCCGGGGGCATTTCGAATGGGATGCTCCATGTTTTAGGGTCCTTATGGATCTTGGGAAGGAGGTAAAAAAGTCTCTGCCGTGGATTGTCCGGTCATAACAGGTAAGTGAATTGCCTTTGGTTTATAAAACCATCTTCTTTCAATTTTACTAGTATTTTCCTAATCTCTGGGCCTGTTGTTTGGAATAAAGGTTCGTCTAGTTTCTGATAGTAGCACGACTGATTTAGTTGGCGGTAAGCTTCCTGAATATAGGATGATCTATCCATAATAACTACCGCACTGCCTTTATCTGCGGGTTTAATGATCACGTTTCTGTTCTTTTGGAGCTGGGTTAAAGCCCGTTTTTCCGTGATAGTAAGGTTTCGTTTTTGCGAATATTTCCACGAAAGGTTTTTAAATGCATATCTATCGGCCCTGATTTAATTTAGCATTTAATCCCATTAACACCGTCTTTTCTTCCTTTTTTAGGTTTTGGCTGTAATTTATCAGGGGAATCCATATAGCAGCTCGAGGAAACCGAGATTTTGTTGCCTTTATGGTCCTTTGGAGTTGTTTCACAGCAGTCTCCCTCTGTTTTTTTCCCCTGTGGTTTATACCAAATGCCAGAATAATTATATCCACCTCAGTTTGTGTGCTGGGTTAGGGTTAGTAACCCAGAGTGATTATAAATAAATAAATAGTAAATCGGTAAGGGATACTAAATAAACAGGAAGGAGAAATGTATTGACTGAACTCGGGAAAAAAAAAAACATTTATAATTGAATAAATATGTATTTTGATTTTATTTTCTGAATGTGAGAAATGTATTTGGTCGTTACTGAGCGTTGTCTCCTTTAAGAGAGTGTGAGATATTGACCAATGAAGTGAGAGGACTCATTGCCGAGGAATGACTCAGACACAGCGCGAAAAAAAAAAAAAGAGAGGAATACTAAGGATTGTTGGAGATTTCAAAAAGAAAAAAAAAACTCGTTTGAGAATAAATAAAATAAAAAAAACCCTAGAAGGAAATTCTAGTAAAATATTAGTTTAGTTTGAACTGAATGTCTTTTTTTGTTGAATTGGTTAAAGTTTGGATTTGGCAACAACACGGACTAAGTTGTTACCACATGGAACAAGATCGCGAGCCACCCAACAGACCTTGAGTGAAACGAGGATATCTGAGGACTTCAGTGGATTCACTACTTTGTTTTCCTGGATTGAAACAAAAAAAAATTAAAAAAAATAAAAAGAGGAAGAATTGCATAGGACGACAGATTGACCCGACATTAACTCTTTGGTTGTTTTCCTCAATCGTTTGTGGACTATATTTTTTCTGGTCAGCATAACAGTAGGCCTGAACTGTTCCTCTAACATCACTCCGGTAGGCCTGAACTGTTCCTCTAACATCACTCCGGTAGGCCTGAACTGTTCCTCTAACATCACTCCGGTAGGCCTGAACTGTTCCTCTAACATCACTCCGGTAAGGACAAACTGTTCGCTTTGAATCAAAAGACTGGTGTTTGAAAGGAAAGAGATCTATCGAATTTATGCATCACAGTTGTTTAATTTATTGACTGTTGAATTGTGTGGCATTATTATTTACTCCACTTGATTGCTCATTACAGTTTAAGGTTAAGGGTCATTGTGATTATTGACGTTTTTTTCATGGTTTTTCTTTTTTTTTCTTTTGGCATACATTGTTAAATTGAGTCCCATATCTTGCAGGTTACAAGAATAGTTTTTTTGCCCATTTTAAATGTTCTATCCAAGTTTAGAGTTATTGGGATTATAAAAGGTGTGATTTAAACTAGGGGGGGATTTCTCAAATTCTAAATTTAGTTCAAGGTAAAACAATTGAGATTAAATAGGTTTAAAGTAAAATTAGATTGACTTAGATTAAAAAGAGAATAAATCTTAACATAAATATAAAAAAGAAATAAATATAGAGACTAATTTGGTTAATTCTATTTGCATTCTTTAAAGAATAAGTGATCTGAGTTTATATAATTCTTTATTTTCTTTATTTTGTGTTTCTGCTAAAAGAGAAGCATTAATTGGTTTCTTTTATTTAATTTTCTCTTCGCTACAATATAATATCTTTATTATAATTTAACCTCATCGTTGTTGTCTGTCTGTTTATTTAGTCTCTTACTGCTGCTCCCTCCGAATCTAGAATACTGGTCCATGTTACCCTCTGTCTAATTCACCTGGGCATTTAAATAAGCCACAAGGTGCTGACTAACTTAAAGGGGCGTTACACTGGCTCTGGAAATGAATGCCTCCGCATGTCTGAATGTGGCCCCTGGGTAACTATCAATTTGTAGGTCCTCCAGGTCATATGGAGGAATCCTACTCAAATTTGAGTCACCCACAATACACCAATTTTTTCTGGCACAAAACATACAACTTACCATTTTTCTAGAAACATTTAAATGTCTGGTAGCTGGCATTACAATTGGGGTCAATTGGGGCCCAGGTAGAGGGCTTTGCTCTACATCCTGATCAGAGATGCATAGCAGGGAGTCCACCGATAGATCACCGGCTGTGGCTATTTGGATGTTCTGGTCAGTTTCCTGGTCGAGTTGGGGATTGTATGTTTCAGGGTGTACCATTACAATTTGTGACAGTTCCTTATGAACAGTATTTTGGGGCTTGGGAATGGCTACCGGAGTAGTTAACTCAGTTTCCCCTTGGGGTGTTGGACATACACTAATTGAGAAAATATCAGAGATGTCATCCACATTCACTACCGCCGGATTTTGTCTTTTAGGTACTGTTTGATTAACCGACCTAATGGATCTTTTGGGGGCTCTCTGTGGTAGTGGTGTAGGTGATGCAAAGTTGTATTGCTGAGGGGATGTTGTAATTGGGCTCGGTGGAGGGGAGTGGCCATTACTATTAAGGGGAAGAGATTCTGTGGCATTTGGCATCTCCTCAACCCCTTCCTGAGGGCCCCTGTCAACCGGTGGAAGGGCTTGATTTGCTAGTGAGGTGAGCAGTGTCTTTACTTCCTCAATAGGCTGTGTCATATGTCTTTTTTTGAATTTGTTTTGGTACCATTTTGTGGCAATTGCAAAAGCTGATTTCCAGTCGTGAACCATCAGATCAGTCAGACCTTCTCCCTCCTCAACAATGCACTGCGCATAATGGTCCTGCAAAATTAACCTGGTTGTGTAGGCCCAGTTCTTTGCATTTCCCTCTATCAAGGTTTTGGTTGGGGTGTCATTTTGGCTGGTTTAATCACGGCCGTCAGATAGTGTGTAAGACGTGAAAATGTGACTGGCTCAGTGTTTTGATCATGCACGACCTTTTGGTGATGATGGTGGGATCTTAGAAGTTCAAATACTTTTTTTGTAAACAAACTGAATTTTTTTAAATTTGGGTCCTGTTCCTTGTGAGTGCGTAATGTCTGTCTTGGTGGTTCAGTCCTTTGGTTCCGATTTGGTTCCGAGCACAGTGCACTTTACATTTCATATTTTTTTCATATTTATTTCATATTTTTTTCATATTTTTATATTCTTATTTTTATACCACACCATTCCGCACAAGGACACTTTACAC
>JBCEWE010000029.1:583516-586016 GCA_039877035.1 Silurus lanzhouensis
TTAGGGTCCCCAGGCCGTGGTCTCAGTCAGGACTGAGGCCAACGTTTGGCACGGGCCTGTCTGGTGCCGGATTCCTGTTC
The DNA here is from genome assembly GCA_039877035.1 of Silurus lanzhouensis. Taxonomy (NCBI): domain Eukaryota; kingdom Metazoa; phylum Chordata; class Actinopteri; order Siluriformes; family Siluridae; genus Silurus; species Silurus lanzhouensis. Next base: position 583,597 of record JBCEWE010000029.1, read on the forward strand.
ATCCCATGCGTCACTTCTCATTTAATCCCCATGGATGTTTTGATCCCAATTTCTGGATCCAATTCTTTTCAGCTCGTCTTCGGGCATTCCGGGACCAGTTCCTGTTGTGTTGAAGTCCCATGAATCTTATTTCTTTAAAACCATGTTTTAAGAAGTGCTGTACGATCCAAGTGTGTGCCTCCTTTCCGTTCCTGATATTATAAAAATGTTGAGTCATTCTCATTGATAGAGCATTTCCCGTTTCCCCTACATATTGTAAATTGCATTTATTGCAATAAATTAAATAAACACAATTGGAAACTCGTGGACTTAAGTTGGGTCTGATTACAAAAATTTCTTTGGTGTTAGGATTATTAACGTGGCGTTTGGGTCGAAATGTATGTTTTGTCCCTTTTCGAGTTCTATCTGTCCACATTGGAAGTAACTTACTTTTAACTAATAAATCCTTTAAATTGCAATTTTTCTTATAAGCCGAAATGACTCTGTATCCATGCAAAATTTCCCCTTCAGTCATGAATTTGTCAAAATTTTCTTTGATTCTCCTGTTTAAAAGTGTACTACTAGTCGAGAATGTGGATACAAGAGGGATGATTTGAGTGTTTTCTGATGGGGTCTGTTTATTCTGCTTTATGAAGGTCAGGAATCTTTTCAGGCAAGTCCTTAGAAAAGACCGGGAATATCCCCTTTTCTTGAGTGACCCAAATAGGATTTTGGTGGCTTTCCAAAAATCCTCAGCCCTAGAGCATATCCTATGGAATCTCAGCAGTTGAGACTTTACAATGCCTTTAAAGGTGTGTTTTGGGTGAAAGCTCTCCTTATGTAGAAGTGCGTTGGTGTCTGTGTCCTTAAAGTAGACCCTAACTTGTAATTGTTGGGTTTCTAGGAAATCTTCCCCTTTGAATGTGATTGTGTCCAAGAAGCTAATTTCAGATGAGTGTATGGTGTACTTGACCCGTATGGATTTATTAAACTGATTAAGATGGTTAATAAATTTTTCAAATTCCGGTTTGGACTCAATCCAGACACCCCAGATGTCGTCCAAGAATCTGTAATAGTGTAGAGGTTTAACAGGCCAGGCAGCTAGTGCTTCCTCCTCCCATTTTGCCATGAAAATGTTGGCGTAAGAGGGAGCAAATCGTTTGCCCATGGCTGTTCCTTTAATTTGTAAAAAGTGTTCCGAATTGAACTCAAAATCATTACGCTCCAAATTGATTTTTAACAAATCCAATAGATATTTGTCAGGTCTGTTTCTACTGGGGTATCTGGTGAACCATTCCCGAACGGCTTCGATTCCTACCGATGTATCTATGTTGGTGTATAAGCTGTCTATGTCTATGGTGAACAATAGACAGTGTACAGGTAAGTGCAGTGTTCGAATTTTGTCCACGAAGTCGTAAGTGTCCTTAATGTAACTAGGGTGTCGGGTACTGAGGGGGTTCAGGAAGTGTTCAATATATTCCGCTGTAGCATATGTGTCGCTACCACAGTCGGAGACAATGGGGCGGCCCGGGGGCATTTCGAACGGGATGCTCCATGTTTTAGGGTCCTTATGGATCTTGGGAAGGAGGTAAAAAAGTCTCTGCCGTGGATTGTCCGGTCCCAACAGGTAAGTGAATTGCCTTTGGTTTATAAAACCATCTTCTTTCAATTTTACTAGTATTCTCCTAATCTCTGGGCCTGTTGTTCGGAATAGAGGTTCGTCTAGTTTCCGATAGTAGCACGACTGATTTAGTTGGCGATAAGCTTCCTGAATATAGGATGCCCTATCCATAATAACTACCGCACTGCCTTTATCTGCCGGTTTAATGATCACGTTTCTGTTTTTTTGGAGTTGGGTTAAAGCCCGTTTGTCCGCGATAGTAAGGTTTCGTTTTTGCGAATATTTCCACGAAAGGTTTTTAAACGCATATCTATCGGCTCTGATTACTTTTCTGACCTGATTAGGGACCTGGGACAGACTAGGGGTCCACACGGCTTTTGGAGTGAAGGGAAGAGGCTCTGCTCCTCCCCTGTATCTGAAATAAGACAGTACCAACAGTCTTCTGTGATACAGTTGCATGTCGAGACAGAGTTGCTTTTTCGTGTCCCTGTTAATTTTTGGTGTGGGGATAAACGCTAAGCCCTTGTTTAAAACCTTGTATTGGTCTTTTGTTGGTCTGAAGTGTTTCGAAAGATTTATCACTTCAAGACCTTTCTGTAGTCCCTTCTTCGGGTTTACAGGGCTTTGAAGTTTAGGTGGTTACACCAGTGTTCCAACATCGCTTTGGCACAATTTGGCGTCCAGTGAATTTGATCCTGGCTGACTTGGAACTGGATATCTGGTAACAGAGGTAAGTATGGCATGTTCCTTTGAATGTGTGCATTTAACCCCATTAACACCGTCTTTTCTTCCTTTCTTAGGTTTTGGCTGTAATTTATCA
>JBCEWE010000029.1:593516-600199 GCA_039877035.1 Silurus lanzhouensis
AGTGTATGGTGTACTTGACCGTATGGATTATTAACTGATTAAGATGGTTAATAAAATTTTTCAAATTCCGGTTTGGACTCAATCCAGACACCCCAGATGTCGTCCAAGAATCTGTAATAGTGTAGAGGTTTAACAGCCAGGCAGCTAGTGCTTCCTCCTCCCATTTTGCCATGAAAATGTTGGCGTAAGGGAGCAAATCGTTTGCCCATGGCTGTTCCTTTAATTTGTAAAAAGTGTTCCGAATTGAACTCAAAATCATTACGCTCCAAATTGATTTTTAACAAATCCAATAGATATTTGTCAGGTCTGTTCTACTGGGGTATCTGGTGAACCATTCCCGAACGGCTTCGATCCTACCGATGTATCTATGTTGGTGTATAAGCTGTCTATGTCTATGGTGAACAATAGACAGTGTACAGTAAGGTGCAGTGTTCGAATTTTGTCCACGAAGTCGTAAGTGTCCTTAATGTAACTAGGGTGTCGGTACTGAGGGGGTTCAGGAAGTGTTCAATATATTCCGCTGTAGCATATGTGTCGCTACCACAGTCGGAGACATGGGGCGGCCCGGGGCATTTCGAACGGGATGCTCCATGTTTTAGGGTCCTTATGGATCTTGGGAAGGAGGTAAAAAAGTCTCTGCCGTGGATTGTCCGGTCCCAACAGGTAAGTGAATTGCCTTTGGTTTATAAAACCATCTTCTTTCAATTTACTAGTATTCTCCTAATCTCTGGCTGTTGTTCGGAATAGAGGTTCGTCTAGTTCCGATAGTAGCACGACTGATTTAGTTGGCGATAAGCTTCCTGAATATGGATGCCCTATCCATAATAACTACCGCACTGCCTTTATCTGCCGGTTTAATGATCACGTTTCTGTTTTTTTGGAGTTGGGTTAAAGCCCGTTTGTCCGCGATAGTAAGGTTTCGTTTTTGCGAATATTTCCACGAAAGGTTTTTAAACGCATATCTATCGGCTCTGATTACTTTTCTGAACCTGATTAGGGACCTGGGACAGACTAGGGGTCCACACGGCTTTTGGAGTGAAGGGAAGAGGCTCTGCTCCTCCCCTGTATCTGAAATAAGACAGTACCAACAGTCTTCTGTGATACAGTTGCATGTCGAGACAGAGTTGCTTTTTCGTGTCCCTGTTAATTTTGGTGTGGGGATAAACGCTAAGCCCTTGTTTAAAACCTTGTATTGGTCTTTTGTTGGTCTGAAGTGTTTCGAAAGATTTATCACTTCAAGACCTTTCTGTAGTCCCTTCTTCGGGTTTACAGGGCTTTGAAGTTTAGGTGGTTACACCAGTGTTCCAACATCGCTTTGGCACAATTTGGCGTCCAGTGAATTTGATCCTGGCTGACTTGGAACTGGATATCTGGTAACAGAGGTAAGTATGGCATGTTCCTTTGAATGTGTGCATTTAACCCCATTAACACCGTCTTTTCTTCCTTTCTTAGGTTTTGGCTGTAATTTATCAGGGGGATCCATATAGCAGCTCGAGGAAATCGAGATTTTGTTGCCTTTATGGTCCTTTGGAGTTGTTTCACAGCAGTCTCCCTCTGTTTTTGTCCCCTGTGGTTTATACCAAATGCCAGAATAATTATATCCACCTCAGTTTGTGTGTTGGCTCTAGAAATGAATGCCTCCGCATGCCTGAATGTGGCCCCTGGGTAACTATCAATTTGTAGGTCCTCCAGGTCATATGGAGGAATCCTACTCAAATTTTGAGTCACCACAATACACCACTTTTTTCTGGCACAAAACGTCCAACTTACCATTTTTCTAGAAACATTTAAATGTCTGGTAGCTGGCATACAATTGGGGTCAATTGGGGCCCAGGTAGAGGGCTTTGCTCTACATCCTGATCAGAGATGCATAGCAGGGAGTCCCACCGATAGATCACCGGCTGTGGCTATTTGGATGTTCTGGTCAGTTTCCTGGTCGAGTTGGGGATTGTATGTTTCAGGGTGTACCATTACAATTTGTGACAGTTCCTTATGAACAGTATTTTGGGGCTTGGGAATGGCTACCGGAGTAGTTAACTCAGTTTCCCCTTGGGGTGTTGGACATACACTAATTGAGAAAATATCAGAGATGTCATCCACATTCACTACCGCCGGATTTTGTCTTTTAGGTACTGTTTGATTAACCGACCTAATGGATCTTTGGGGGCTCTCTGTGGTAGTGGTGTAGGTGATGCAAAGTTGTATTGCTGAGGGGATGTTGTAATTGGGCTCGGTGGAGGGGAGTGGCCATTACTATTAAGGGGAAGAGATTCTGTGGCATTTGGCATCTCCTCAACCCCTTCCTGAGGGCCCCTGTCAACCGGTGGAAGGGCTTTGATTTGCTAGTGAGGTGAGCAGTGTCTTTACTTCCTCAATAGGCTGTGTCATATGTCTTTTTTTGAATTTGTTTTGTACCATTTTGTGGCAATTGCAAAGCTGATTTCCAGTCGTGAACCATCAGATCAGTCAGACCTTCTCCCTCCTCAACAATGCACTGCGCATAATGGTCCTGCAAATTAACCTGGTTGTGTAGGCCCAGTTCTTTGCATTTCCCTCTATCAAGGTTTTGGTTGGGGTGTCATTTTGGCTGGTTTAATCACGGCCGTCAGATAGTGTGTAAGACGTGAAAATGTGACTGGCTCAGTGTTTTGATCATGCACGACCTTTTGGTGATGATGGTGGGATCTTAGAAGTTCAAATACTTTTTTTTGTAAACAAACTGAATTTTTTAAATTTGGGTCCTGTTCCTTGTGAGTGCGTAATGTCTGTCTTGGTGGTTCAGTCCTTTGGTTCCGATTTGGTTCCGAGCACAGTGCACTTTACATTTCATATTTTTTCATATTTATTTCATATTTTTTTCATATTTTTATATTCTTATTTTTATACCACACCATTCCGCACAAGGACACTTTACACCACACCTTACTGCACACGGACACTCATGGACACTTTACACCACACCAGACCGTACACTGACACTTTATGGACAATCAAAACCATGCCTAACTTGTTTACTGTTGTTTACTGTTTAACTGCACACTGCCATAAGCATTTTTTTTGTGTATGTGTATATGTATATATATATATATATATATATCTTTATATCCTTATTTATCTGCCTTCTTTCTTGTTATTATATTTTTCTTTTAAATTTTGTTATTATATTTATAATTTTTATTCTCCTTTTCACCCCATTTTATTCCCTCATGCCGGACCGTCGTTAAAAGCATTTCACTGCATGTCGTACCCTGTATGTATGTGTATGTGACAAATAAAATTTGATTTGATTTGATTTGTGTTATTAGGGGGCCTAAGGCCTTTAGCAGATCGTAATCTGTTGTCAAAAAACCTTTGCTGTTGCGGTTGTCTTTTGTGTGGACTTTTGGTTATTAAAAGATCTGTGTCCATGAAAATTCACGACCTTAGGGCCTGCACTCTGGATCTAAGTGCAGGTCTTAGAGTTTGGGAAAAATAAGTGAATCGTTCTGGAGAACATCTGGAAGGGCGTTCCCCATAGTTCCAAAAATGTGGGTAAAAGTAACAAGGCAAGTCAGTTTTGCAACGTTTGGGTATTTATTATACCTTCTTCAGGCACGACCTGCCATTTTTTCTGAAAAAAAGAAATAACGAAATAAAAATCTTTTTACAAATCAGATACTTTTAAATGAAATCAATTCAAAAGACAATGAGAAGTCAATGAATATGTCAAAAAAAGTGTGGGTTGACAAGCTCAATAGTAAGTGAAGTTGTGCTGCATAGATCAGTCTGGCAAATGGGTGTCTGCCTGCAGCTGCAGCCTATATAAAGGGGAAGCTCCGCCCCCCGCCCCCCTTTTTTTTTTTGTCAGTTGCATAGACTCAATTGTTTTTGGACAATCCAATGAGTATGTAACATTTATAATGCACAAAAACGGAAAAAGAAGTAAATAATAATATAATACACATTTATGATTACATTTCAATGAAAAAAAATTATAATAATTTTTATTTTCCCATTATATGCAATATTACACATATATAGAAGATTATCTCCAAATCAGGATGATTATCTTTTAGTGTTCAACTAAGTTGTTATAATTGATTTGGGAGAAAATCTCTTGATCCTTACCATTTTCTTCCCATTCTCATCTTAAATTCTTCTTTTTTTCAGTGTTGGTGATTGGTGATCCCAGAGGATGTCCAGAAGAGGCTCCAGACGGCACTGGCTGGTTAGGTTTGGGGTTAGGGGTTGGGTTAGGATTAGGGATAGGGTTAGGTTCAGGGGTTTAGGTTAGGGTTAGGGGTTGAGGTTAGAATGGGGATAGGGTTAGGCTTAGGGGGTTAAGGTTAGGGTTGAGGTTATTGTTAGGTTTAAGAAAGGGTTTGGGTTAGGGTTTGGGGTTAGGGTTATGTTTAGTGGTTGAGGTTATGTTTAGGGGTTGAGGTTAGGGTTAGGGTTAGGGTTTGGGTTAGGGTTAGGGTTAGGGTTGGGTTAGGGTTAGGGTTAGGGTTAGGGTTTAGGGTAGGGTTAGGGGTAGGGTTAGGGGTAGGGGTTAGGGGTAGGGGTTAGGGTTAGGGGTTAGGGTTAGGGTTAGGGTTAGAGGGTTAGGGTTAGGGTTAGGGTTAGGGGTTAGGGTTAGGGTTAGGGTTAGGGTGGGTTAGGTTAGGGTTAGGTTAGGGTTAGGGTTAGGGTTAGGGTTAGGGTTAGGGGTAGGGTTAGGGTTAGGGTTAGGGTTAGGGTTAGGGTTAGGGGTTAGGGTTAGGGTTAGGGTTAGGGTTTAGGTTAGGGTAGGGGTTGAGGTTAGGAATGGGGATAGGGTTAGGCTTAGGGGTTAAGGTTAGGGTTGAGGTTATTGTTAGGTTTAAGAAAAGGGTTTGGGGTTAGGGTTTGGGTTAGGGTTATGTTTAGTGGTTGAGGTTATGTTTAGGGGTTGAGGTTAGGGGTTAGGTTAGGGTTGGGTTAGGGGTTAGGGTTAGGGTTTTTAGGGGTTAGGGTTAGGGTTAGGGTTTAGGGTTAGGGTTAGGGGTAGGGTTAGGGGTAGGGGTTAGGGGTAGGGGTTAGGGTTAGGGGTTAGGGTTAGGGTTAGGGTTAGAGGGTTAGGGTTAGGGTTAGGTTAGGGGTTAGGGTTAGGGTTAGGGTTAGGGTTAGGTTAGGGTTGGGGTTAGGGGTTAGGGTTAGGGTTAGGTTAGGGTTAGGGTTAGGGTTAGGGTTAGGGTTTAGGTTAGGGTTAGGGGTTGAGGTTAGGAATGGGGATAGGGTTAGGCTTAGGGGTTAAGGTTAGGGTTGAGGTTATTGTTAGGTTTAAGGGTTAGGGTTAGGGTTAGGGTTAGGGTTAGGGTTTTAGGGTTAGGGTTAGGGTTAGGGTTAAGGTTAAGGGTTAGGGTTAGGGTTAGGTTAGGTTAGGGTTAGGGTTAGGGGTTAGTTAGGGTTAGGGTTAGGGTTAGGGTTAGGGTTAGGGTTAGGGTTAGGGGTTAGGGTTAGGGTTAGGGTTAGGGTTAGGGTTAGGGTTAGGGTGAGGTGAGGGGTTAGGGTTAGGGGTTAGGGTTAGGGTTAGGGTTAGGGTTAGGGTTAGGGTTAGGGTTAGGGTTAGGGTTAGGGTTAGGGTTAGGGTTAGGGTTAGGGTTAGGGTTAGGGTTAGGGTTAGGTTAGGGTTAGGGTAGGGTTAGGTTTTGGTTAGGTTTGGGGTTGGGGTTAGGTTTTTGGTTAGGTTTGGGTTTGGGTTAAGGTTAGGGTTAGGGTTGGGTTTTGGTTAGGTTCAGGGGTTGAGGTTTAAGGGTTAAGGTTGGGGATGGAAATTTAGGGTTAGGGTTAGGATTTAGGGATAGGGATAGAAAATAGGGTTAGGGGTTAGGTTTAAGGGTTAGGGTTAGGATTTAGGTTAGGTTTGGGGTGGGTTAAGGTTAGGGTTAGGTTCAGGTTGAGGTTAAGGGTTAGGGTTGGGGTGGTTAGGGTTAGGGTTGGGGTTTTAGGTTAGGGCTAGAAATTAGGTTAGGGCTAGAAATTAGGGTTAGGGTTAGGGTGGGTTAGGGTTAGGGTTAGGGTTGGGGTTGGGTTAGGGTTAGGGTTAGGGGTTAGGGTTGAGGTTTTAAGGGTTAGGTTAGTGATGGAAATTTAGGGTTAGGGTTAGGATTTAGGGATAGGGATAGAAATAGGGTTAGGGTTAGGTTTAAGGGTTAGGGTTAGGATTTAGGGTTAGGTTTGGGGTTGGGTTAGGGTTAGGGTGTTAGGGGGTTAGGTTAGGGTTAGGGTTGCGGTTGGGGTTAGGTTTTTTGGTTAGGTTTGGTTGGGTTTGGGTAAGGGTTAGGGTTAGGGTTAGGGTTAGGTTAGGGTTAGGTTAGGGTTAGGGTTAGGGTTAGGTTAGGGTTAGGGTTAGGGTTAGGGTTAGGGGGTTAGGGTTAGGGGTTAGGGTTAGGGTTAGGGTTAGGGTTAGGGTTTAGGGTTAGGGTTAGGTTAGGGTTAGGGTAGGTTAGGGTTAGGTTAGGGTTAGGGTTAGGGTTAGGGTTAGGGTTAGGGTTAGGGTTAGTAGGTTAGGGTTTAGGGTTAGGTTTTAGGGTAGGTTAGGGTAGGGTTAGGGGGTTAGGGTTAGGGTTAGGGTTAGGTTAGGGTTTAGGGTTAGGGTTTGTTAGGGTTAGGTTAGGGTTAGGGTTAGGTTAGGGTTAGGTTAGGTTAGGTTAGGGTTAGGTTAGGGTAGGGTTAGGGTTAGG
>JBCEWE010001954.1:0-21005 GCA_039877035.1 Silurus lanzhouensis
TGAGATGGTTTGGACATGTGCAGAGGAGGGACATGAATTATATTGGTAGAAGAATGCTGAGGATGGAGCCACCAGGTAGGAGGAAAAGAGGAAGGCCAAGGAGGAGGTTTATGGATGTGGTGAGGGAAGACATGCAGGTAGTTGGTGTAAAAGAGGCAGATGTAGAGGACACGGTGGTATGGAGACAGATAATCCGCTGTGGCGACCCCTAATGGAGCAGCCGAAAGAAGAAGAAGAAGAAGATCGTTATAAGTAAGTAACTTAAACTAATGTTACAGTGGTCAGTTCAAATTCACGGTCTAAAGCAGGGGTCACCAACATGGTGCCCGTGGGCACCAGGTAGCCCGCAAGGACCACATGAGTAGCCCGCGGGCCTTTTCTAAAAATAGCTGTTTCCTACTTTGTTAAATTATTGTTGATAATTATTATGAGAAATCATTAACATGATCAGTGTCTTCACATAGATGAATATCATTAATTATGAATAATAACATATAATTAATGGTAAATTGAGCAAATGTGTTATTTCAGATCAAACTGAAAACGGTGTATCAAACTGGTAGCCCTTCACATTAATCGGTACCCAAGAAGTAGCTCCAGTTTCAAAAAGGTTGGTGACCGCTGGTCTAAAGTGTACCAGTATACCAGGTGTGCAAGTAGGAATTTAATAATCGATCTGTGTTCAAGGCCCCAATACTTATTCTAGATATTAATCACAACAAAGCCTGAAATTCACCATATTAATGCATTTAACTTTTTGCATGGTATTGTGTAATTTGAACATCATTTACTCAAATCAGTTAACAGTTTGGGCAAATGGTGGATTAGAGGGTGATTACAACCTTGTGATTTTTAGTCTTTTTATTTATTTATTTATTTTTTTAGTTCTGATAGTCTTATGCTTATGTAACTTGCATGCTTTATACATACAAATAATGGGTTGATACAGTAGCATGCTCTACTTTATATAATTTTTTTTGCTTTACAGGTAGCCTGAAGCAGAACCTTTGCTGAAAACTGTAAGTAAGAAAGAGCTGGAGAAAGCGCTTGGTAAATGGTTCACAAATGCAAAAGAGACAGAGAAAACAACCGTGCTTGAGAGCCCAGCGGGACCATGATCGGACGGCAGTGCAGCCGGAAGTGTAAGTCATATAACCTATAGTAGGGGTGCACAATTAATAATATTTAATCCCCAATCACTGTTTTTTGCCTTTGTTTAATTAAAGGGAATACTCCACCCTGAAATGAAAAAATAATCTCATAAATTACTATCCTCAAGGCATCCTATACAGTGGCTGAGAGAGCTCAACATGCTGCAACTTAAGAAAACACCAGCAAATTAAAAAAAAAAACCAACTTTATCAGTTTGACAACACGTATTGCAAACCCCACAATGCAACCAAACAAGAAACATGCTAAGGGGATTGAGGTTAACAAAACAGAAGTGGGGATCGACAGGGTGATGAGAAAAGTAGGCAGGAGTACAAGGAGATGCAGCAGCAGGTGAAGAGGGATGTGGCGAAAGCCAAGGAAAAGGCATACGAGGAGCGTATGAAGGGTTGAACACTAAGGAAGGAGAAAAGGATTTGTACCGATTGGCCAGGCAGAGGGACCGAGCTGGGGAAGGATGTGCTTGAGAAGGTGGACGGGAGTATTTTGAGCAATGATGAGTGAGGAATATCAGAGAGAGAGAGGGTTGGATGATGTTGAGTTGGTGAAGCGGGAAGTGGATAGGATTAGTAAGGAGTAAGTGAGAGCAGCGTTTAAGAGGATGAAGAGTGGAAAGTGTGACATACCGGTAGAAGCATAAAGATGTTTAGAAGAGATGGCAGTGGAGTTTTTAACCAGATTGTTTAACAAGATTCTGTATGTTAAGAGGATGCCTGAGGTATGGAGAAGGAGTGTGCTGGTACCGATCTTTAGGCATAAGGGAGCTGTGCACACCTGCAATAACTACAAGTGAATAAAGTTGATCAGTCACACCATGAAGTTATGGGAAAGAGTAGTGGAAGCCAGGCTGGAGAAAAAGGGCAACAGTATGGCTTCATGCCAAGGAAGAGCACCACAGATGCTCTATTTGCTTTGAGAATGTTGATGGAGAAGTATAGAGATGTTCTCCATCATCTCTATCATATGTTTTATGAAAGAACTCTTTCATTTTTTTTTTGGTCAAACTTGATTTGTCATGTCACTTTTTCCGTTCACATAAGATTTTTAATTTTTTTTTATTAAATTATGTTTCTGCATATGAAATTTCTAATTTAACAATAACTTTCAGATTTTATGTAAAAGTGTTTTTACCAAAACAATTTTCATATCAACTTTTTCATTTAATTATTGGTCTTTTTCAACGGTTTAACATGAAATTATGCTTATGTGTATGAAAATGTACTTATTCTTAACATTCATTTTTTTTTATGAAAATGTCAATTTTCCTAATAGATTTTTTTTATGAAAAAATGTTAACGTTTTATAATGAAATTATGGTTATCAATATGAAATCTAATATTTTAATAAAAACAATATTTTTTATCAAGAAAGTCAGATTTGTTTCAATCAATTGTTAGTCATAATAGGTTTAGCGATTACATTTGCACTTTTAGTGCTTTTTAGTTAAATGATGCTTATGAATATAAAATGTCATAATTTCACAATATCTTGTAAAACTTGATTTGTCAAAGCATGTTTTTCATAGACTTTTGCACTGTTTAAAAAAGTTTCCATGAAATTATCCCTTTCAATAATGAAATTTATATTTTACCAATTAATTTCATATTTATATGAGAAAAGTCATATTTATGTCAAAACATGGTTTATCATGAAATCTTTTCATTCACTTATTGCACATTTTTGATTTTTAGTGAAATAATGATTATGAATGTGACCATTTAAATTTTCACAATAATTTGTAAAAACTTGATTTGTCATTTCATGTTTTTCATTTAAATATTGCACTTAAAAAAAAATGTAAATAATTCTGATGAATATAAGAATTTATAATTTTACCAATTGATTTTATATTTTAATTTGTATCTTTTAAAAATTTATATTTTTCTCAGGTTATGGTTTTTAATGGGTTTTTTTTGCATATTGCACTTTTTAATAGTTTTCATTAAACGATGCTTATAAATAAGAAAATTCATATTTTCAGAATATCACAATTTCAATAAAAATGTCATATGTATTTGTCAAAATATGATTTGTTTTGTCACTTTTTGTTTTTGTTTCTTAATGGCAGTTTTTTTTAAACGTTTTCCATGAACATATGCTTCTGAATATGAAAATTCGTATTTTCATAGTGACTATAATATTTTATGTAAAAAAAAATCATATTATTGTCAAACCATGGATTGTCATGTTAAAGTTTTTCGTTCACGGGTTGCATTTTTAAAGTTTTTTCATTTAATTGTGCTTATCGATATGAATATTCATATTTTTACAATAACTTTTTTATAAAAAAAATTATATTTTTGTCTAAACATATTTTGTCATGTCACCTTTTCAAGCCATTATTGCACTTTTTAATAGTTTTTAATTAAATTATGCCAATGTATATGTTAATGTTAATTTATATAAACTCATTTTTATGAAAATGTTAACAATTCTTTTAATGAAATTATGGTTATGAATATATGTAGTATTTTAATTAAAAACAATTTATACAAGAAAATCAGATTTTGTTCATACCATTGTCATCACGGTTTGCGTTGAATTGTTGCACCTTCAACGGTTTTAGTTAAATTATGCTTATGAATATGAAGTCATAATTTCACAATGACTTGTAAAAACTTGATATCATATCACGTTTTCATTGAATTTTTGCACTTTTTAACAAATTTTTATGAAATTATTTGGATATATAAGTAGCTCATTACTGACAGCACTGTGAAGGCTTTGCCAAATATGTGTTGGGTTGGTTTTGATTAATTATTACTTTCTAACCCAATTTCATTCTCTTTTTGCACTTGTCAACTATTTTTCTGAAATTATAATTATGAATATGAAAATGAATATTTTTTCAAATAACTAATATTTATATAATAAATGTCATTTTTTGGTCAGAAAATGTTTTGTAATATCAAATCTAATTATTAACATGTAAATGTATCATGGGGAAGCGCATGCTGTTTGTGCAAATATGCTTGGATCGAAAAACCGCTTTTTCTCATATTTGACAGCACGTAGAAGACTTTGCCAAATATGTGCTGCTTTTTCGTTTTATGGGTTTCTAAGTAATTTTCATTTTTTGGCAGTTTTCAACAGTTTTTATAAAATTGTGAATATGAAAATTTTCGAAATAACATATTTATCATATGTCACTTTTTTGTCTACTTACAGCACTTTTTAACAAATATTTTTATGAAAAAGTCATATTATTGTCAAAACATGATTTGTCATGTCAAGTTTTCAGTTTAATTATTGGACTTTTTAATGGGTTGAAATAAAAAATATATATATATTTTTGTCAGAACATGGGTGACATTTTTTGTTTTTCGTTCACATTTAAAAACTTTTGTTTTAATGAAAATATTTCCTTCATCATTTTTTATGATAAAATGGCAAATTTTTGACAGCACGCAGAAGACTTTGCCAAATATGTGCTTTGTTTCGTTTTTATGAAATTATGAATATGAAAATTCATATTTTTGAAATAACTAATATTTATATGAAAAATGTCATATTTTGGTCAGAAAATGTCTTGTAATATCATATCTCGTTATAAAAATGTAAATGTATCATGGGTAAGCGCATGCTGTTTGGGCAAAAACGCTTGGATCGAAAAACCGCTTTCTCTTCGTCCTAAAAGGCTGAGATTTGCGCAATCGCGTTTTCAGACCATAAGAAGCTCATTCTTGACACCACGTAGAGAAGGCTTTGCCAAAAATGTGCTGTTGATTCGTTTTCATTAATTATAACTTTCATTCATTTTATTTTATTTTTTTCATTCTTTTTTTGCAGTTTTCAACAGTTTTTATGAAATTATGATTATTAATATAAAAATTATGGTTTGTCAATGACTGTCAATTTTTTTATATTTTCAATTGTTTTTATATTGCAGGTGAAACAAGAACATTTGGAAATTAGACCTGAATTACCCCAAATCACTCGCAAACACATTTGATTTCATACAGCGTGTACTGATGTCAATGGGACAGAATGCCCCCAAGCCCACAGTCTATGTGTTGTTGTGCTGCAGTTAATGTGGAATATTGTTACCACCTGTACAGTGTTGTAGACTGAGGCCTAGGTGTTTTCTGATACAGTATGTTTACGAAATTTAAACTGAAATGTAATTTATAGCATTTATCTGTACATTTTTGAACAGTGTGGCTGTGACCAGTTCTGTTTCATTTATTGAAATTTAACTGTTTTAATGTTTAAACAATTTTGCACAATAAATACATTTAATATGATGTTTAATGTGTTTTGTGGACTGAATAAAGCTTTAACAGTCAAAAGAACAATGATATTTGTCAATTTAATTTATAATCATTTGGAATTTCAGTTTAAGTTTTAAGTTGACTTAAAACTTAAGGAAGACTTAAGGAAGTGAACTTAAAAGTTTAAGTGCAAAATATAAAACACCACGTTAGATGAACTCAACAATTTAAGTACAGTCTACATGAGCACCAAGTGAACTTAAATAAACAAGTTTTGGAAAATCCATTAATCAATTCAATTGAGTAAACGAGTTTACTCAATAGGTTGAGTTCATTGAACTTATTAGGGTTTTTAGTGTAGAACCCTGAGACTTGCGGAATCGCATTTTCAGCCCGTTAGAAACTCATTCCTGACAGCACATAAAAAGCTTTGCCAAATATGTGTTGTATCGTTTTACATTAATTATGACATTCTTACCCATTTTCATTCTTTTTTTGCAGTTTTTATGAAATTATGATTTTGCATATGAAAATTAACATTTTTGAAATAACTATCAATTATATGAAAAATGTCATTTTATTCAAAACATGTTTTGTAATATAATATCTCATAAAAAACGTGCATTTCTCATTGGCAAGTTCATGCTGTATGTGCTTATTTGCTTGGTTTGAAAAACCGCTTTCTCTTTGTCCTAGAAGCCTGAGACTTGCGGAATCGCGTTTTCAGCCCGTTAGAAACTCATTTCTGACAGCACATAAAAAGCGTTGCCAAATATGTGTTGATAAATCTTTTTACATTAATTATGATTTCTAACCCATTTTCATTCGATTTTTGCAGTTTTCAACAGTTTTTATGAAATTATGAATTTGAATATTTAAATTAATATTTTTAAAATAAATATCATTATATGAAAAATGTCAAAATGTTTTGTAATATAATATCTCATAAAAAAACGTGCATTTCTCATTGGCAAGTTCATGCAGTTTGTGCATATAATGTGCTGTCAGAAATGAGTTTCTATTTCTGACAGCACATAAAAAGCTTTGCCAAATATGTGATGTTCTATCTTTTTCATCAATTATGTCTTTCTAACCCATTTTCATTCTTTTTTTGCAGTTTTCATGAAATTATGATTATGACTAGGAAAATTCATAATTTTTAAATAATTAATATTGTTATGAAAAATGTCATATTTTGGTCAGAAAATGTTTTGTAATATCATATCTCATCATTAACATGTAAAAATATTTATGAGGAAATGCATGTTGTTAATGCATATACACTTGGTACGAAAAACCGCTTTTCGGAATCGCGTTTTCAGCCTGTTAGAAACTCATTTCTGACAGCACATAAAAAGCTTTGCCAAATATGTGTTGATGTTAATTTTTACATTAATTATGACTTTCTAACCCATTTTCATTTATTTTTGCAGTTTTCAACAGTTTTTATGGAATTATAAATTTGAATATGAACATTAATATTTTTGAAATAACTATTATTTATATAAAAAAATGTCATATTTTGGTCAGAAAATGTTTTGTAATATAATATCTCATAAAAAAAACCTGCATTTCTCATGGGCAAGTTCATGCTGTTATGCATATTCGCTTGGTTCGAAAAACCGCTTTCTCTTGTCCTAGAAGCCTGAGACTTGCAGAATCGCGTTTTCAGCCCGTTAGAAACTCATTTCTGACAGCACATAAAAAGCTTTGCCAAATATGTGATGTTCTCTTTTTCATCATTTATGCCTTTCTAACCCATTTTCATTCGATTTTTGCAGTTTTCAACAGTTTTTATGAAATTATGAATTTGAATATTTAAATTAATATTTTTAAATAACTATCATTTATATGAAAAATGTCAAAATGTTTTGTAATATAATATCTCATAAAAAAAACGTGCATGTCTCATTGGCAAGTTCATGCAGTTTGTGCATATTCACTTGGTTCGAAAAACCGCTTTCTCTTCGTCCAAGAAGCCTGAGACTTGCGGAATCGCATTTTCAGACCATAAGAAAACTCATTTCTGACAGCACATAAAAAGCTTTGCCAAATATGTGTTGATGAATCTTTTTACATCAATTATGTCTCTCTAAACCATTTTCATTCTTTTTTTTGCAGTTTTTATGAAATTATGATTATGACTATGAAAATTCATAATTTTTAAAATAATTAAAATTTTAATGAAAAATGTCATATTTTGGTCATAAAATGTTTTGTAATATCATATCTCATCATTAACATGTAAAAATAATCATGAGAAATGCATGTTGTTATTGCATATACACTTGGTACGAAAAACCGCTTTCAGCCTGTTAGAAACTCGTTCCTGACAGCACATAAAAAGCTTTGCCAAATATGTGTCATTAACTCGTTTACATTAATTATGACTTTCTAACCCATTTTCATTTGTTTTATGCATTTTTCAACAGTTTTTATGAAATCATAAATTTGAATATGAAAATTATATTTTTGAAATAACTATTATCATTTTATGAAAAATGTCATATTTTGGTCAGAAAATGTTTTGTAATATCATTTCGCATAATAAACATGGAAAAAAATCTTGGGTAAATGCATGCTGTTTGTGAATATTCGCTTGGTTCGAAAAACCGCTTTCTCTTCGTCCTAGAAGCCTGAGACTTGCGGAATCGCGTTTTCAGCCTGTTAGAAACTCATTCCTGACAGTACATAAAAAGCTTTGCCAAATATGTGATGTTCTATCTTTTTTCATCATTTATGCCTTTCTAACCCATTTTCATTCGATTTTGGCAGTTTTCAACAGTTTTTATGAAATTATGAATTTGAATATGAAAATTAATATTTTTGATATAAATATATTATTTATATGAAAAATGTCATATTTTAATCAGAACATGTTTTGTAATATAATATCTCATAAAAAAAAAAAAACGTTAATTTCTCATTGGCAAGTTCATGCTGTTTGTGCTTATTTGCTTGGTTCGAAAAACCGCTTTCTCTTCGTCCTAGAAGCCTGAGACTTGCGGAATCGCATTTTCAGACCATAAGAAAACTCATTTCTGACAGCACATAAAAAGCTTTGCCAATTATGTGTTGATGAATCTTTTTACATCAATTATGTCTTTCTAACCCATTTTCATTCTTTTTTTGCAGTTTTCTGAAATTATGATTATGACTAGGAAAATTCATAATTTTTAAATAATTAATATTTTTATGAAAAATGTCATATTTTGGTCATAAAATGTTTTGTAATATCATATCTCATCATTAACATGTAAAAATAATCATGAGGAAATGCATGTTGTTATTGCATATACACTTGGTACGAAAAACCGCTTTCAGCCTGTTAGAAACTCATTCCTGACAGCACATAAAAAGCTTTGCCAAATATTTGTTATTAAATCGTTTTACATTAATTATGACTTTCTAACCCATTTTCATTAGTTTTATGCATTTTTCAACAGTTTTTATGAAATTATGAATTTGAATATGAAAATTTATATTTTTGAAATAACTATTATAATTTTATGAAAAATGCCATATTTTGGTCAGAAAATGTTTTGTAATATCATATCTCATCATAAACATGTAAAATAATCATGAGGAAATGCAGTGTTATGCATATACACTTGGTTCGAAAAACCGCTTTCTCTTCGTCCTAGAAGCCTGAGACTTGCGGAATCGCGTTTTCAGCCTGTTAGAAACTCATTCCTGACAGTACATAAAAAGCTTTGCCAAATATGTGATGTTCAATCTTTTTTCATCATTTATGCCTTTCTAACCCATTTTCATTCGATTTTGCATTTTTTATGAAATTTTGAATTTGAATATGAAATTAATATTTTTAATATAAATATATATTTATATGAAAAATGTCATATTTTGGTCAGAAAATGTTTTGTAATATAATATCTCATAAAAAAACATGTGCATTACTCATTGGCAAGTTCATGCAGTTTGTGCTTATTCGCTTGGTTTGAAAAACCGCTTTCTCTTCGTCCTAGAAGCCTGAGACTTGCGGAATCGCGTTTTCAGCCTGTTAGAAACTCATTCCTGACAGCACATAAAAAGCTTTGCCAAATATGTGTTATTAACTCGTTTTACATTAATTATGACTTTCTAACCCATTTTCATTCGTTTTATGCATTTTCAACAGTTTTTATGAAATTATGAATTTGAATATGAAAATTTTATTTTTGAAATAACTATTATCATTTTATGAAAAATGTCATATTGTCAGAAAATGTTTTGTAATATCATATCTCATCATAAACATGTAAAAAATCATGCGGAAATGCATGTTGTTAATGCATATACACTTGGTACGAAAAACCGCTTTCTCTTCGTCCTAGAAGCCTGAGACTTGCGGAATCGCGTTTTCAGCCTGTTAGAAACTCATTTCTGACAGCACATAAAAAGCTTTGCCAAATATGTGTTGATGAATCTTTTTACATTAATTATGACTTTCTAACCCATTTTCATTTTTTTTTGCAGTTTTCAACAGTTTTATGGAATTATGAATTTGAATATGAACATTAATATTTTTGAAATAACTATTATTTATATAAAAAATGTCATATTTTGGTCAGAAAATGTTTTGTAATATAATATCTCATAAAAAAAACCTGCATTTCTCATGGGCAAGTTCATGCTGTTTGTGCATATTCGCTTGGTTCGAAAAACCGCTTTCTCTTCGTCCTAGAAGCCTGAGACTTGCGGAATCGCGTTTTCAGCCTGTTAGAAACTCATTTCTGACAGCACATAAAAAGCTTTGCCAAATATGTGATGTTCAATCTTTTTTCATCATTTATGCCTTTCTAACCCATTTTCATTCGATTTTACAGTTTTCAACAGTTTTTATGAAATTATGAATTTGAATATTAAATTAATATTTTTAAATAACTATCATTTATATGAAAAATGTCAAAATGTTTTGTAATATCATATCTCATCATTAACATGTAAAAATATTTATGAGGAAATGCATGTTGTTATGTAACACTTGGTACGAAAAACCGCTTTTCGGAATCGCGTTTTCAGCCTGTTAGAAACTCATTCCTGACAGCACATAAAAAGCTTTGCCAAATATGTGTTATTAATTGTTTTACATTAATTATGACTTTCTAACCCATTTTCATTCGTTTTATGCATTTTTCAACAGTTTTTATGAAATTATGAATTTGAATATGAAAATTTATATTTTGAAATAACTATTATATTTTATGAAAAATGTCATATTTTGGTCAGAAATGTTTTGTAATATCATATCTCATCATAAACATGTAAAAAAATCATGCGGAAATGCATGTTGTTAATGCATATACACTTGGTACGAAAAACCGCTTTCTCTTCGTCCTAGAAGCCTGAGACTTGCGGAATCGCGTTTTCAGCCTGTTAGAAACTCATTCTGACAGCACATAAAAAGCTTTGCCAAATATGTGTTGATGAATCTTTTTACATTAATTATGACTTTCTAACCCATTTTCATTTTTTTGCAGTTTTCAACAGTTTTTATGAATTATGAATTTGAATATGAACATTAATATTTTGAATAACTATTATTTATATGAAAAATGTCATATTTTGGTCAGAAAATGTTTTGTAATATAATATCTCATAAAAAACATGTGCATTATCATGGCAAGTTCATGCAGTTTGTGCTATTCGCTTGGTTGAAAAACCGCTTTCTCTTCGTCCTAGAAGCCTGAGACTTGCGGAATCGCGTTTTCAGCCTGTTAGAAACTCATTCCTGACAGCACATAAAAAGCTTTGCCAAATATGTGTTATTAATCTTTTACATTAATTATGACTTTCTAACCCATTTTCATTCGTTTTATGCATTTTTCAACAGTTTTTATGAAATTATGAATTTGAATATGAAAATTTTATTTTTGAAATAACTATTATATTTTATGAAAAATGTCATATTTTGGTCAGAAAATGTTTTGTAATATCATATCTCATCATAAACATGTAAAAAATCATGCGGAAATGCATGTGTTAATGCATATACACTTGGTACGAAAAACCGCTTTCTCTTCGTCCTAGAAGCCTGAGACTTGCGGAATCGCGTTTTCAGCCTGTTAGAAACTCATTTCTGACAGCACATAAAAAGCTTTGCCAAATATGTGTTGATGAATCTTTTTACATAATTATGCTTTCTAACCCATTTTCATTCTTTTTGCATTTTCACAGTTTTTATGAATTATGAATTTGAATATGAAATTAATATTTTTGAATAACTATTATTTATATGAAAAATGTCATATTTTGGTCAGAAAATGTTTTGTAATATAATATCTCATAAAAAACATGTGCATTACTCATTGGCAAGTTCATGCAGTTTGTGCTTATTCGCTTGGTTTGAAAAACCGCTTTCTCTTCGTCCTAGAAGCCTGAGACTTGCGGAATCGCGTTTTCAGCCTGTTAGAAACTCATTCCTGACAGCACATAAAAAGCTTTGCCAAATATGTGTTATTAACTCGTTTTACATTAATTATGACTTTCTAACCCATTTTCATTCGTTTTATGCATTTTTCAACAGTTTTTATGAAATTATGAATTTGAATATGAAAATTTTTATTTTTGAAATAACATCATTTTATGAAAAATGTCATATTTTGGTCAGAAAATGTTTTGTAATATCATATCTCATCATAAACATGTAAAAAAATCATGCGGAAATGCATGTTGTTAATGCATATACACTTGGTACGAAAAACCGCTTTCTCTTCGTCCTAGAAGCCTGAGACTTGCGGAATCGCGTTTTCAGCCTGTTAGAAACTCATTTCTGACAGCACATAAAAAGCTTTGCCAAATATGTGTTGATGAATCTTTTTACATTAATTATGACTTTCTAACCCATTTTCATTTTTTTTTTGCAGTTTTCAACAGTTTTTATGGAATTATGAATTTGAATATGAACATTAATATTTTTGAAATAACTATTATTTATATAAAAAAATGTCATATTTTGGTCAGAAAATGTTTTGTAATATAATATCTCATAAAAAAAACCTGCATTTCTCATGGGCAAGTTCATGCTGTTTGTGCATATTCGCTTGGTTCGAAAAACCGCTTTCTCTTCGTCCTAGAAGCCTGAGACTTGCGGAATCGCGTTTTCAGCCTGTTAGAAACTCATTTCTGACAGCACATAAAAAGCTTTGCCAAATATGTGATGTTCAATCTTTTTTCATCATTTATGCCTTTCTAACCCATTTTCATTCGATTTTAACAGTTTTCAACAGTTTTTATGAAATTATGAATTTGAATATTTAAATTAATATTTTTAAAATAACTATCATTTATATGAAAAATGTCAATGTTTTGTAATATCATATCTCATCATTAACATGTAAAAATATTTATGAGGAAATGCATGTTGTTAATGCATATACACTTGGTACGAAAAACCGCTTTTCGGAATCGCGTTTTCAGCCTGTTAGAAACTCATTCCTGACAGCACATAAAAAGCTTTGCCAAATATGTGTTGATGAATCTTTTTACATCAATTATGTCTTTCTAACCCATTTTCATTCTTTTTTTGAAGTTTTTATGAATTTATGATTATGACAATGAAAATTAATCATTTTTAAATAACCATAATATTTTTATGAAAAATGTATATATATTGGTCAGAAAATGTTTTGTAATATAATATCGCATCATAAACATGAAAAAAAATCTTGGGTAAATGCATGCTGTTTGTGAATATTCGCTTGGTTCGAAAAACCGCTTTCTCTTCGTCCTAGAAGCCTGAGACTTGCGGAATCGCGTTTTCAGCCTGTTAGAACCCTCATTCCTGACAGTACATAAAAGGCTTTTCCAAATATGTTGTGTTCTATCTTTTTTCATCAATTTGACTTTCTAACCCATTTTTTATTCTTTTTTTTGCAGTTTTCAACTGTTTTTATAAAATTATTATTAGGACTATGAAAATTAATAATTTTTAAATAACTATAATAATTTTATGAAAAATGTCATATTTTAGTCAGCCAATGATTGTAATATGATCTCATCATAAACATGGGAAAAAATCATGGGGAAATGCATGCTGTTTGTGCATATTTGCTTAGTTCGAAAAACCGCTTTCTCTTCGTCCGGAATCGCATTTTCAGCTCATTCTTGAGAGCACATTAAAAAAAACTAACTTTCTATCGACTTCTTCCACTAGGGGTCGCCACAGCTCTTTGCAAAATATGGGTTTTGAGTTCGTTTTTAAATCATCATGACTTTCTAACACAGTTATATTCTTCTAAGAACATGGTTTTTAATGTAAATTCTTTTTGTTTGCATATTGCACTTTTTAATGGTTTTTCATTAAACGATGCTTTTAAATATAAAATTTAATATTTTCACAATAACTATCATTTTAATTGTAAATTTCATATTTATTTGTCAAAATATGATTTGTATGGGCACACAAATTTTTTTAGTTTTTTGTTTCTTAATGCCAATTTTTTTAAAGGTCTCCCATATGCATTTGCTTCTGAATATGAAAATTCATATTTTCATAATGACTATTATATTTTATGTAAAAAAAAATCATTTTTGTGAACCCCATGGTTTGTCATGTAAAAGTTTTTCGTTCACGGATAACACTTTTTAACGTTTTTTTCATTTAATTGTGCTTATGAATTTAAATATTCATATTTTTACAATAACTCTTTTTATAAAAAACTTTACATTTCTGTCTAAACATATTTTGTCATTTCACCATTTTTCGTGCACTTATTGCACTTATTAATAGTTTTTAATGCAATTTATGCTTAATGTTTATGAAAATTCATATTTTCACAACAAATTTTTATGATAAAGGTTAACATATTTTTTGATTAAATTGTGGTTATGGATAAGAAATGTAATATTTTAATAAAAAAAATTTGTATAAAAGAAAGTCAGATTTTGTTCATCCATTGTCATTACGTTTTGCGTTGAATTGTTGCACTTTCAACGGTTTTCAGTTAAATGAAGCTTATTGTATATGAAAAGTCATAATTTCACAATGACTTGTAAAAACTTTGTCATATCACGTTTTTTATTGAATTTTTGCACTTTTTAATTATTTGTATGAATATAAAAATGTAAATTTGACCCATTTATTTCATATTTTTATTTTTTTTAAAGTTATATTTTTCTCAGCGCATGGTTTTAAAGTAAGTTTTTTGCTTAGATATTGCACGTTTTTAAAAGTTTCTAAAAACTTGATTTTGTATAGCCACTTTATTGTTTTGCGTTCACTTATGGCACTTTTTCAAAGGTTTTTCATGAACATATGATGTATATTTTACAATAACTCGTATTTTTATGATAAGGATAATCATTTTATGCAATTATGATTATGAATATGAACTTTAATATTTTAATAAAAACAATAAATATTTTATTCAAGAAGGTTTTTTTTTTAAACCATTGTTTATCATTTTTTGCTTAGATTTTTTGCACTTTCAACGGTTTTTTTAGTTAAATGATGCCTATGAATACGAAAAGTCATAATTTCACATTATCTTGTAAAAACTTGATCTGTCATACACATTTTTCAATGAAATTTTGCACTTTTTTTTTTACAGTTTTTCCTGAAATTCCTTTAAATATGAAAATTAATATTTTACCAATTAATTTCATATTTATAAAAGAAAAGTCAAATTTACATCAAAACATGGTTTATCATGAAATCTTTTTCGTTTACTTATTGCATAGATTTTTTTTGTAAAATTATGAATGTGAATGTATATTTTCACAATAAATTGTAAAAACTTGATCACGGTTTTCATTGAATTTTTGCACTTTTCAACAGTTTTTTTTAATGAAAATATTCTGATATGAGAATATGAGATAATATGAGAATTTATATTTTTACCAATAAATTTAATCTTTTTATTTAAAAAAAAATAATAATTTGCAAACCACAAAATCGTTTTATTGAAGAATCAACAATCACAGATACAAAAATGTAAACAGAAATTCTCCTTTTTTTTTCTTTTTTATACAACAAAGAGCAAACATCCCCACCCCACCACACAAAACACAAACAAACCCCCAGACAAAGACACACACACACACACATGAGCACGCACACACACCCCACATCCCCCTGTTAAAACAACTGAAGAAACAAAAGAAAGGTTATGTATACAGTCCAATTTCAACCGATTTAGATCTTCAATCAGGTAACACCCATAGTCTCCTAAAATAAGAAATATCAGGTTGCCACTTGCAAAAAAAGATGTCAGTAGAACCCCTCAGTGTATATTTTATTTTCTCCGATTTAAGAAAAACATCAAATCTGTAAACCACCGAGATATGGAGGGACATCCTATTGTTTTTCAGTGCAGAAGTATGCAACGTCTGGCCAACAAAGATGAGAAGGCTAAAACATCTTTGTGTACAGAACTCAGTGATACCGACTCATCGGTAACCTCAAATATAGCGATCAGTGGGCATGGCGTCAATTGCACTTCAAATATGGAGGACATAATGCCGAAAAAACCTGTCCAGAATGTATGTAATTTTGGGCACAGAATAAACATATGACTTAAATGACAGGGGGAAGCATGACATCTGTCACAGCTGTCCTCAACCCCGGGATAGATTTTTGCCTGTTTCGATTTGGAAAGATGAATTCTGTACAAAACCTTAAACTGAATTAGACTGAGGCGGGCACAGGAAGTGGTAGACCGTATCCTATCTACGGCCTTCTCCCACCGTTCGTCGCCAAACTGCAGCCCTAACTCCTCCTCCCAAGGGTCCTGGTTTTATCTGTATTACAGCTATTGAGAGATAAAATGAAACTGTATATCCAGGAAATCAAACTACGCTGGTGTGGAGTAAACATGACTAAACTCTCCCAAGGTTGCTTTGGGGGTACAGAGGGAAAATTGGGAAGGCATTTAGATACAAAGCTGCGGACTTGGAGATATCGAAAAAAATGAGCTGTAGGCAGCCCATACTCCAAGGACAGGCTGGTGAAACTTCTAAAGATGCCATCTTTGTACAAATTATAAAGTTGCTTGATGCCTTTTTCGTGCCATAGTTAGAAAGCTGAATCTAAAAGTGACGGGGGAAACGATTGATTTTTATTCAAGGGACCCTCTGCTGATAGAGCCCTAAATTTAAAGTGACGCCTAAACTGAAACCAAATCTTAAGTGTGTTCAGTACGACTGGATTGTCAGTATATCGAGATGGTTTGCTCGGAAAAGCTGAGCAAAGCAGAGCAGATACAGAGGATGATCTACAAGACAGTAGCTCTATATTGCACTAAGTGGATTCTGTTGAATTGGTCCAGAAGTTAAGTTTTTGGATATGTGCAGCCCAGTAGTATATTTGAAAATTGGGCAAAGCAAGCCCACCACAGAGCCTACATCTCTATTCAATAAACTCTTACGGATTCGCCACAGCTCTTTGCAAAATATGGGTTTTGAGTTCGTTTTTAATCATCATGACTTTCTAACACAGTTATATTCTTCTAAGAACATGGTTTTTAATGTAAATTTTTTTTGTTTGCATATTGCACTTTTTAATGGTTTTTCATTAAACGATGCTTTTAAATATAAAATTTAATATTTTCACAATAACTATCATTTTAATTGTAAATTTCATATTTATTTGTCAAAATATGATTTGTATGGGCACACTTTTTAGTTTTTTGTTTCTTAATGCCAATTTTTTTAAAGGTCTTCCATAAGCATATGCTTCTGAATATGAAAATTCATATTTTCATAATGACTATTATATTTTATGTAAAAAAAATCATATTTTTGTGAACCCCATGGTTTGTCATGTAAAAGTTTTTGTTCACGGATAACACTTTTTAACGTTTTTTTCATTTAATTGTGCTTATGAATTTAAATATTCATATTTTTACAATAACTCTTTTTATAAAAAACTTTACATTTCTGTCTAAACATATTTTGTCATTTCACCATTTTTCGTGCACTTATTGCACTTATTAATAGTTTTTAATGCAATTTATGCTTAATGTTTATGAAAATTCATATTTTCACAACAAATTTTTTATGATAAAGGTTAACATATTTTTTGATTAAATTGTGGTTATGGATAAGAAATGTAATATTTTAATAAAAAAATTTTGTATAAAAGAAAGTCAGATTTTGTTCATCCATTGTCATTACGTTTTGCGTTGAATTGTTGCACTTTCAACGGTTTTCAGTTAAATGAAGCTTATGTATATGAAAAGTCATAATTTCACAATGACTTGTAAAAACTTTGTCATATCACGTTTTTTATTGAATTTTTGCACTTTTTAATTATTTGTATGAATATAAAAATGTAAATTTGACCCATTTATTTCATATTTTTATTTTTTTAAAGTTATATTTTTCTCAGCGCATGGTTTTAAAGTAAGTTTTTTGCTTAGATATTGCACGTTTTTAAAAGTTTCTAAAAACTTGATTTGTATAGCCACTTTATTGTTTTGCGTTCACTTATGGCACTTTTTCAAAGGTTTTTCATGAACATATGATGTATATTTTACAATAACTCGTATTTTTATATAAGGGATAATCATTTTATGCAATTATGATTATGAATATGAACTTTAATATTTTAATAAAAACAATAAATATTTTATTCAAGAAGGTTTTTTTTTTAAACCATTGTTTATCATTTTTTGCTTAGATTTTTTGCACTTTCAACGGTTTTTTTAGTTAAATGATGCCTATGAATACGAAAAGTCATAATTTCACATTATCTTGTAAAAACTTGATCTGTCATACACATTTTTCAATGAAATTTTGCACTTTTTTTTTTTTTTACAGTTTTTCCTGAAATTCCTTTAAATATGAAAATTAATATTTTACCAATTAATTTCATATTTATAAAAGAAAAGTCAAATTTACATCAAAACATGGTTTATCATGAAATCTTTTTCGTTTACTTATTGCATAGATTTTTTTGTAAAATTATGAATGTGAATGTATATTTTCACAATAAATTTTAAAAACTTGATCACGGTTTTCATTGAATTTTTGCACTTTTCAACAGTTTTTTTTAATGAAAATATTCTGATATGAGAATATGAGATAATATGAGAATTTATATTTTTACCAATAAATTTAATCTTTTTATTTAAAAAAAAATAATAATTTGCAAACCACAAAATCGTTTTATTGAAGAATCAACAATCACAGATACAAAAATGTAAACAGAAATTCTCCTTTTTTTTCTTTTTTATACAACAAAGAGCAAACATCCCCACCCCACCACACAAAACACAAACAAACCCCCAGACAAAGACACACACACACACATGAGCACGCACACACACCCCACATCCCCCTGTTAAAACAACTGAAGAAACAAAAGAAAGGTTATGTATACAGTCCAATTTCAACCGATTTAGATCTTCAATCAGGTAACACCCATAGTCTCCTAAAATAAGAAATATCAGGTTGCCACTTGCAAAAAAAGATGTCAGTAGAACCCCTCAGTGTATATTTTATTTTCTCCGATTTAAGAAAAACCATCAAATCTGTAAACCACCGAGATATGGAGGGACATCCTATTGTTTTTCAGTGCAGAAGTATGCAACGTCTGGCCAACAAAGATGAGAAGGCTAAAACATCTTTGTGTACAGAACTCAATGATACCGACTCATCGGTAACCTCAAATATAGCGATCAGTGGGCATGGCGTCAATTGCACTTCAAATATGGAGGACATAATGCCGAAAAAACCTGTCCAGAATGTATGTAATTTTGGGCACAGAATAAACATATGACTTAAATGACAGGGGAAGCATGACATCTGTCACATCTGTCCTCAACCCCGGGATAGATTTTTGCCTGTTTCGATTTGGAAAGATGAATTCTGTACAAAACCTTAAACTGAATTAGACTGAGGCGGGCACAGGAAGTGGTAGACCGTATCCTATCTACGGCCTTCTCCCACCGTTCGTCGCCAAACTGCAGCCCTAACTCCTCCTCCCAAGCGGTCCTGGTTTTATCTGTATTACAGCTATTGAGAGATAAAATGAAACTGTATATCCAGGAAATCAAACTACGCTGGTGTGGAGTAAACATGACTAAACTCTCCCAAGGTTGCTTTGGGGGTACAGAGGGAAAATTGGGAAGGCATTTAGATACAAAGCTGCGGACTTGGAGATATCGAAAAAAATGAGCTGTAGGCAGCCCATACTCCAAGGACAGGCTGGTGAAACTTCTAAAGATGCCATCTTTGTACAAATTATAAAGTTGCTTGATGCCTTTTTCGTGCCATAGTTAGAAAGCTGAATCTAAAAGTGACGGGGGAAACGATTGATTTTTATTCAAGGGACCCTCTGCTGATAGAGCCCTAAATTTAAAGTGACGCCTAAACTGAAACCAAATCTTAAGTGTGTTCAGTACGACTGGATTGTCAGTATATCGAGATGGTTTGCTCGGAAAAGCTGAGCAAAGCAGAGCAGATACAGAGGATGATCTACAAGACAGTAGCTCTATATTGCACTAAGTGGATTCTGTTGAATTGGTCCAGAAGTTAAGTTTTTGGATATGTGCAGCCCAGTAGTATATTTGAAAATTGGGCAAAGCAAGCCCACCACAGAGCCTACATCTCTATTCAATAAACTCTTACGGATTCGCCACAGCTCTTTGCAAAATATGGGTTTTGAGTTCGTTTTTAAATCATCATGACTTTCTAACACAGTTATATTCTTCTAAGAACATGGTTTTTAATGTAAATTTTTTTTGTTTGCATATTGCACTTTTAATGGTTTTTCATTAAACGATGCTTTTAAATATAAATTTAATATTTTCACAATAACTATCATTTTAATTGTAAATTTCATATTTATTTGTCAAAATATGATTTGTATGGGCACACTTTTTAGTTTTTTGTTTCTTAATGCCAATTTTTTAAAGGTCTTCCATACGCATATGCTTCTGAATATGAAAATTCATATTTTCATAATGACTATTATATTTTATGTAAAAAAAATCATATTTTTGTGAACCCCATGGTTTGTCATGTAAAAGTTTTTTGTTCACGGATAACACTTTTTAACGTTTTTTTCATTTAATTGTGCTTATGAATTTAAATATTCATATTTTTACAATAACTCTTTTATAAAAAACTTTACATTTCTGTCTAAACATATTTTGTCATTTCACCATTTTTCGTGCACTTATTGCACTTATTAATAGTTTTAATGCAATTTATGCTTAATGTTTATGAAAATTCATATTTTCACAACAAATTTTTTATGATAAAGGTTAACATATTTTTTGATTAAATTTGGTTATGGATAAGAAATGTAATATTTTAATAAAAAAATTTGTATAAAAGAAAGTCAGATTTTGTTCATCCATTGTCATTACGTTTTGCGTTGAATTGTTGCACTTTCAACGGTTTTTAGTTAAATGAAGCTTATGTATATGAAAAGTCATAATTTCACAATGACTTGTAAAAACTTTCATATCACGTTTTTTATTGAATTTTTGCACTTTTTAATTATTTGTATGAATATAAAAATGTAAATTTGACCCATTTATTTCATATTTTTATTTTTTTAAAGTTATATTTTTCTCAGCGCATGGTTTTAAAGTAAGTTTTTTGCTTAGATATTGCACGTTTTTAAAAGTTTCTAAAAACTTGATTTGTATAGCCACTTTATTGTTTTGCGTTCAC
>JBCEWE010001955.1:0-20998 GCA_039877035.1 Silurus lanzhouensis
TTTAATGCATACTCTAAAGATTTTTTATGAATTATGTTCTGAATATGAAAATTCATATTTAACGTCACCTTTTACTTTTTTGTTCACTTACAGTACTTTTTTAACGAATCTTTTTATGAAAAGTCATATTAATGTCAAAATATAATTTGTCATCTCAAGTCTTTAATTTAATTATTGGACTTTTTAACGTTATTTTCATGAAATTAATGCTTATGAATAATGATATTTTCAGAGAAACTAAAATTTTATGAAAAAGTCATAATGTCAGAACATGATTTGTCATGTCACTTTTTTTCTTTTTCATTCACTTACAGCACTTTTTTAACAATATTTTTACAATATCATATTATTGTCAAACATTGATTTGTTCGTGTCAAGTTTTTAGTTCAATTGGACTTTTAATGGGTTGAAATGAAATATATATATTTCTGTCAGAACATGGGTCACATTTTTGTTTTTGTTCCACTTATAAGAACTTTTTTTTTTAATATTTTTTTTAATTATTTTCATTCATCATATTTTTATGATCAAATGGCATATATAACATGTCACCATTCCTTCACTTATTGCACTTTTTAATGGTTGGTTATGAAATTATGAATTAATTTATTTAAATTCATATTTTCATATTACAAATCATATTTATTTATAAACCATGCCATGTCATCTGCAAGCAAAATTTTGTTTATGAAATGAAAATTCATATATTCGTAACGTTTTTATGAAAGACTCATATTTTTTATAAAATAATTCTTATGAGTATGAAAATTCATAATTTCATAATAATTTTGTCGTCATGTTTCATGAATTAATTTTTTCTTCTGTAATGTATGCTCGCAATACGAAAATTCATATTTTTATTATAACTATGTTATGAAACTAGTCATTTTTTTGTAAAGCTGTTTTTATGGCATTATTTTTGTTAACGCTATTGCACCATTTTACATTTTATTGATGACATTTTGCTTATGAAAAATATATATAATTTCAACCATGATTTATGAAAAGTAAAGTTTTTAACAAAAACTTGATTTTTAATGACATTTTTCCGATTTTTTTATATCTATTTGTCAGGGATCCACCAGCACACCTTCACTTATCACTCCAAGCCACTCTCCCACTTACTAAGCTACACCTGGCACTCAGCTTCCGTGCTATATAACCCGTCCTCCACAGCTCATTGTCCGTTCTACAGCTTAGGCGATAGAACACTGTCGGACTACTCAAGCTACTCAGTGTTGTTATATGGGCTACGTTACTCTAGGTGGCTTTGTTTTAGCTTATGCCCGATCACAGCTCTTACCTGGTTTAGCAACCTGGGGTTTCCTTTTTGTGTTTTGCCTGTTCTTTTCACATTAAAAGCCTTGTGGATTTCACTCCGGTTTCCGGCACGTTCTTTTGCCTGACAGAAGAACGGACCTTCACAAACCGAAGGGCACCATAACACGGAAGGAAAGAAACAGCGTTACCTCAGCATGGAGGAACAGCCCCGCTGCCGCGTCCGGGTTAGCGGAGGACCAACCCTTTGCCATCCGAGTTCGTGAGGGAGCTTACCGCCGCGCTTCGAGAGGCTTTCCGGCCGGAAGCCGCACACCTAGCTCCTCCACCATCCGGCAGCCCGATGGCGAGCGTCTTTTCCGGAAATGCGGAATGTCATGGCTTCCTGCTCCAGGCGGCCATCTACATCGAGATGCGACCACAACGAGCAAAGGTCGCGTTTCTGATTTCGCTGCTCACTGGAAGAGCGCTAGCGTGGGCAAGAGCGCTCTGGAGCAGCGAGCCCCCTGACGTCATACGCCGCGTTCACGAGTCATTTCACCGAGGTATTTAGCACCGCCCCGGGGATACCTCAACCGCTGATCAGCTGCTCAACCTCCACCAGGGATAGACAGCGTGTCGAGTTACAGCCTCCGCTTCCGCACTCTGGCGGCATCTGCTGGTTGGGATGAGAAGGCGCTGTTGGCTGTATATCGCAGAGGCCTAAATCAGGAGCTCCGGCTGGCGATGGCCACTTATGATGACTCTCTGGGGCTTGAGGCATTTATTCAGAGATCCATCCGAGTCTCTCAACACCTGGCAGCCTGCAAATCCCCGAGGTCGAACCAGCACCGGCTATGGCAGCACCAACAATTCCAGAACCCGAACCCATGCAACTCGGGTCACAGCGGCTGTCTCGGCAAGAAAGGGAGCGCCGGTGGGCGGCTGGAGCTTGCCTCTACTGTGGAGAGAAAGGACATCGCGTGGCCCAATGTCCTGTGAGGCCTCCTCGTCGGACGGTGAGTACTGTCACGCTTTCTCCTGACATTACTCATCTGTCTACGCTCAGGGTCACCCTGGTAACCCTGCTCTCTCTATCGGCTAACGCCCTAGTTGACTCAGGATCCGCGGGAACTTCATCTCCCAGGCGCGTTTAGAACGCCTCCAGCTACGCCGGCAGAGGGGATCCCAGGAACTGGCCGTCCAGACCATCCAGGGACGACCATTAGGGAAGGGCAAGGTGAAGTACTGTGCTCCACTTATCGTCCTCCAAGTCGGAGTGCTACACCAAGAAGAGATTCAGCTTCTCGTACTGGAGGATTCGACAGTGGACGTAATCTTGGTCGTCCCTGGTTAGCCAAGCACTCCCCTACTTGTTCCTGGGACCCGTGTGACATCTTGGAGTGGAGCCCGCCTGCCGGCAGAAGTGTTTACGTCCACTCCCGACTCCCCTCCGGACCGTCTTAACCCTGGCAGCTACTCAAGTGGAAGGAGCTCCCCAACCCGCTCAGGTGGAGATCCGCATGAATATCAGGCCTTCTCTGACGTCTTTAGTGAGGAGGCCGCCACTCAGTTACCCCCACCGGCCGTGGGACTGTGCCATTGATCTAAAGCCTGGGGCTAAACTACCAAGGGCCGGGTCTACCCTTGTCCCGGAACACCAAGCAATGGAGGGCTACATCCAACAGGCCTCGACAGGGCTTTATCACCCCGTCTTCCTCCCCGGCGGCTCTAGCTTCTTCTTCGTGGCAAAGAAGGACGGGGGTTTGCGCCTTGCATTGACTACAGGGGCAATGCACAGATCGCCCGCTTCGTACCCGCTCCCCTGGTCCCAGCGGCTTGGAAGAACTACGTGAGGCTCGCATCTTTACCAAGCTGGATCTCCGAAGCGCGTACAACCTGGTGCGCATCCGCAAGGGGACGAGTGGAAGACGGCGTTCATTACTCCTCTGGTCACTATGAGTATCGGTCATGCCGTATGGCCTTTCCATTGCTCCGGCGGTCTTCCAAAACTGTATGAACGAGGTGTTCCGTCCCTTCCTTCATCGGTTCGTAATCGTTTACATTGACGACATCCTGATCTACTCCAGGACGCTGCACGAACACCACAAGCACGTCCCAGGTCCTAGCCCGGCTGCGAGAACACCGACTATATCTCAACCTTCCCAAGTGTGAGTTCCATCGCTTGGAGATACAGTTCCTTGGTTACAACATCGCAGCAGGCATCAGGATGGATGAGAGGAAGGTGATGGCCGTACGGGATTGCCCGTTCCACCTCAATCAAGGAACAGAGGTTTTTGGCTTCGCCAACTTCTACGCCGGTTCATTGGAGGTTTCAGCCTGGTTACCGCCTCTCTCACGTCTCTACTGCGAGGAAAAGCAAGACCCTCTCCTGGACCCCAGAAGCACAAAAGGCCTTCGAGGAGCTCGCACAAGGTTCTGTACCGCTCCGCTTCTCCATCATCCTGACCCCAGCTCCCGTTTGTTGTCGAGGTGGACGCATCTTCCACGGGCGTAGGGGCCACCCTCTCCAGCATTCAGGGAATCCCTCTACTCCATCCCTGCGCCTACTTCTCAAAAAGCTGTCTCCAGCGGAACTGAATTACGACATCGGTAACCGGGAACTCCTAGCCATCAAACTGGCCTTGGAGGAGTGGAGACACTGGCTGGAGGGGCTGTCCATCCTTTCACAGTCATCACCGACTCCCCTGGTTGTCCGAGGACCGGACCTTTGTTCCTCCAGTGTGTCGACAGGCCTTACTTAGAGCAGTCCACGAGTCTCAGGGTCTGGGCACCCAGGCAGGAGGCAGACCCTGCGTCTGGTTCAGGGGCGATACTGGTGGCCAGGTATGAGCAACACAGTGGCAACACAAAGGCCGTGGTCTCATATCGGCATAGACTTTGTCACAGACCTGCCACGGTCAGAGGGTTTCACCTGCGTTCTCGTGTCGTCGATCGGTTCTCCAAGGCCTGCCGCTTTGTCCCTCTCCGAGGCTCCCACAGCTCTGGAACCGCGGAGGCGCTCTTCCATCACGTCTTCCGCAACTACGGCTCCCTGAGAGATAGTGTCTGACCGGGGCTCTCAGTTCACCTCACACGTCTGGAGGGCGTTTTTTCGACTACTGGGAGTCACCGTCAACCTGTCGTCCGGTTACCACCCCAGTCTAACGGCCAGACCGAGCGAAGATCCAAGAGCTGGGAGGTACCTGAGGACATATTGCCATCAGGACCAGGAGGAGTGGAGCGGTTCCTGCCCTGGGCGGAGTACGCACAGAACTCGTTGCGCCAAGACACCACAGGTCTCACCCCTTTTCAATGCGTTTGGGGTTCCAACCCCACTGTTTCCTGGTCCGATGAGCCCTCCGATGTGCCCGCGGTGGACACTGGTTCCGAGAGGTCCCGGACATGGGATGCTGCACACACTCAGCTGCGCAGGGCAGTGAGGGAAACCCAGCAACATGCGGATGCACGAAGGTCGGAAGCCCCACGTACAGGCCGAGACTGGGTCTGGCTATCCACCAGAGATCTCCGACTGCGGCTTCCCTGACGGAAGTTGAGCCCCCGGTACATCGGGCCGTTCAGGATCGGAGGCAGGTCAACGAGGCGGCATACCGTCTGGAACGCCACAATACCGGATACACCCCACCTTCCACGTGTCACTTCTCAAGCCACACCATCACCGACGCCAACGCCCAGCGAGCAAGGCCCCTCCGCTGAAGTATTGGAACAAATCGGTACGGGAGGTGCTGGACTCTCGTCGTCGGGGCAGGGTGCTGGAATACCGTGGGACTGGGGGGGCTACGGCCCTGAGGAACGATGGGGGGTGGAGGCAACATACTGGACTGGAGCGCGCCGCTCATCCGCATCGGCCAGCGCCCGGGGTCGGGTCGACCAGGCGCCGGGTTAGGGCGTCGGGAGCCGCTGGGGATCACCAGCCACACCTTCACTTATCACTCCAAGCCACTCTCCCACTTACTAATCGCTACACCTGGCACTCATCAGCTTCCGTGCTATATAACCCCGTTCCTCACCAGCTCATTGTCCGTTCTACTTAGGCGATAGAACTGTCTACTCAAGCTACTCAGTGTTTATATGGTTGCTACGTACTAAGGTGGCTTTGTTTTAGCTTATGCCCGATCACAGCTCTTACCTGGTTTAGCAACCTGGGTTTCCTTTTTGTGTTTTGCCCTGTTCTTTTCACATTAAAAAGCCTTGTGGATTCACTCCGGTTTCCGGCACGTTCTTTTTGCCTGACTATTGTTATTGTTATGAAAAAAGTGAAATTCTTGTTAAAACTTGTTTTGTCATCTTTTTAATTCCTTATTCCTTTTTTTAAAGGTTTTAAATAAGATTTTGCTTACTTTACTTATATGATGGTGACGACAAATTTGTTTTGAAAAAAAAATGTTTTTCATAAAAGGTATAGTTATAGTAAAATATTGTTTACTATTCAGAATAATATTTTTCAGAAAAAAAAACTAAAAAGGGTGCAGTAAGTGAAATATTGACATGAAATATTACATTTTGACAAATATAACTTTTCATGATAATCTGTATTATAAAAATATAAATTTTCATATTCAGAAGCAACATTTAGAAACATGACATGACAAAGTTTTGACAAAAATCTAAGTTTTTAAAAAAAAAAAAATATGAATTTTTATTACCATGAGCAAAATTTTATTAAAAACCGTTAAAGAGTCGGGGGAAAAATGGCATTAAAATCAGTTTTTGTTAAATTTTTTCATCTTTTGTAATCTATTGGAAAAAATGAATTTTCGTATTTGTTAGTGTTAAATGGTTTTCACACTGTTTCACACACATTCTTTGTCTGCTCAGTGTCTATAGAAGATTTACGATGTTAGTCTGTAAGGTATACAGGGAGTCTTATCTGGACTCACACATCTCCAGCTAGTATATCCCTTGTCTAAACAGGAAACAACTAGGTCAGGTTTTTTTCTCTGTATGTGATATATGTATGTTCTGCTGCCTGCAATAAATGAAGAGGAAGCATTTGCTGTGTGCGGTGTGATTCTTCCCTGAATTCAGAAGGCCTACGGGCATCGCAGATCGTATGGAAAACCTCTCCAAGAAATAAAGTTTCGTTTGGGCATGATAAAAATCTAACAGTTTTGGTGTCAGAAGTGGGATACTTTCCGGCAATATCCAAAAGGGAATCAGCATCAGGTAAGTTTTAAGATCTTCCTTGTTTGCGGGGATTGTCCCGTTTGCCAGCCACAATAGGGCTGCATATGTGTTCGTGTCTTGGTTATGCATTATTGTTTAATTAATGATAATTTCCTTTGGTGGGATGATTTCGTCGCGACATGGGTTTCCTCACCTTAGATGTAAGATGCAAGATTAGAAGACGTTTTTTACGGTCTGTCTAATATAGGTTATATTGTCTGAAGTATCCAAAAGAATCCACGATAATTTATATGGCCGAAAAAAATAGATAAATGAAAAATTAATTGTTAAAAAAAAAAGTGACAGAAAAGTGAAAAGGAACTAAGACAAACGGACATTTGGAAAAGACTTCAAAATTTTTCAAAAGACTTCAATCTTGTTTTGGCTTTATAGTCTATTTTTTTCTCCTAGCTAACAAAATTTGTGATTCAATTGGAGAGATTGGATTACTTTTTTGTTTGATGACTGCGATCCCCCTGGTGCCTAGTGTTGTGTGTATTGTCTGTGTATTAAGTGTTGTGTGTCTGTTCTTTGTTCTGTGTTAAGAAGATGGGTCATAACGTTTCTCGCCCATTGCCGGAAGAAAATCCCAAAGATTGGATGTATAGAATAGTGCCGGTTACTGGACCAATCCTTATTTAGATAATTTGGCAGGATGGAGTGAATGCATGTCGCAGGTAGATAATTTTCCTAGACATGGGTCATTTAAGACCCGCGATATGGAAAATGCGTATTCCATGGTGAACGGTGGATGGGGCGATCTGAATTGGGACTTCACTTATATGCGTGAGTCCTATGATAAATGGGTAAATATGAAGAAGTACTGGGAGAAAGGTCCAGAAAGAGTCAATGCTTCTAAATGCTCTTTGAATAAGAAACAATCGCCTCCACCATACAATTCGACACCGTCTACTAGCCCTGGTCTTTATCCTGCGCTGCCTGTTGCTACATCTTTACAGCCCGCTTTTGCATTTGTACGAGAGCGAAATGAAATACATGTTAAACCAGCGAAAGCTAGTGATATCGATGCTATATGTAGGAGTCCTCCTATTCCAACTAACCTCACAAAATATGTACAGATCTTGAAAAGCCACACTCGGTATGCACAGTTAACAGGCCCTGATTTTAGAACTATTCTTTTGCGTACTTTGGGAGACGATGTTACAGAGGAGTTGATCATAGAAAAATGTCCGACCCTCGCGCGAGTTAATGATGCCATTACAGGCGAGGGCACGGCCGCGAACCGTCACCAGATGCAAATGTATAATGAGCTAAAGGATTTTCTGGATAACAAAATAGCATCCAAGCGTGACATTTCACATGCAGCTAACACTAAGCAGGGTTTTAAAGAAACGCCGTCTGCCTTTGTGGTGCGTTTTAAAGCAGCATGGGAGAATGATTCTAAACTGCCAACTGATGATACACACAATGTGTTGTTTATAAATACTTGTTTGAATAACATGAAAGCTTCTCAGGCTCAACTGATTCGCATCACGACAGACAGATTGCTCGAGAAGTCGGCAGATCGGTTCTGTGCTAGAATTAGAGATTTAGATGCCGCTGGAGGTTTTCAGTCCGCTTCTGGTTTAGTTAAGTCTGAACCCACTATGCTCTTTGCTGCAAAAGAAGTGTTGCATTCCAGCCACAGTACAAAACTGAAGGAGGAGGTTTTAGGAAAAAGGGGAGGTGCAATTATTTTGGGAAGTCTGGACATTGGGTTAAAACTTGTAGAAAGAGAATGGAAGATGAGAGAAGGGGCGTAGCCACTCAGCGAGTAGAGAATGCAGACCACCATGCAGTTGTGCAGAGGCCCACACAGCAGCAATATCCTACTCAATGGACTTCTGCATAGGGCAGCCTACGGAGCGATGAACCCCATGATTTTTCGATGATAACTTTATCCTACAGTAATCACTCTTCGACCTTGCCTAATGTCACGTTGCGCATAGACAATAAAGACTATTGTTTTCTTGTTGATACTGGCGCAACCTGTTCTTCAATTGCTGGGGTGAATATTCTGGTCCCATTTCAGGAAAAAGTATCCGCTCCGTGGGAATAGATGGGGGTTCCAATTTCATGTCCTGTAACTCACCTTTTGCCTGTAGTGACACCGACTGGTATAAATTTTTATCATAGCTTTACAATAATTCCAAACTCGCCTTTAAACCTTTTAGGAAGAGATATGATGCATAAAATGGGAATGGAGATTCTGTTTTTTGAAAGCAATGTCTCACTGTCTTTTCCTTCTGTCCTCATGCTCTCAACCGAGCCACAGCCACATCCGGAAGATTTTTTCCAAGGTAGTACAGAGGTCCTGCCTGATGAACCAAATTTAGGTGAAGTTAACCCTAAATTATGGGCCTCTCACAAAGATGAGGCAGGTTTAATCCAGGTAAAACCGTATCATGCACTCATGAAAACACACCATCCGATTTTTGTTAAACAATATCCATTGTCGAAAGAGAAGAATGTTGGCATTGCTCCAGTTATTGACAATTTATTGTCACAAGGTGTTTTGATCGAGACACATTCACCTCATAACACACCGATTAATCCCGTCTTGAAGACAGATAAAAAATGCTGGAGGTTAACACAAGATTTACGTGAGATTAATAAATTAGTTATTCCGTTAGCTCCTTTGGTGCCCGATGTAGCTACCATGGTTAACTCTATACCAGCGACTCACAGATTTTTTTACTGTGATTGATCTTTGTTCTGCTTTTTTCAGTGTCCCTTTGGCCTCAGAGACGCAGACGCTTTTCGCATTTACCTATAGGGGACGTCAATTCACCTGGACCCGTCTTCCTCAGGGTTTTGTTGACTCGCCAGCCGTATTCTCCGCTGTAGTGCACAGAACTTTGGCTGATATACACCTTCCAGAAACAACCTGCATTCTTCAATACGCAGATGACATCCTTGTCACAGGACTGACTGAGCAGGACTGCCACAAAGCATCAGTAATTGTCTGCAATGTCCTGGCTCAGGCTGGATTTAAAGCTTCACACCAGAAACTACAGTGGGTGAAGAGAAAGGTCTCATATCTGGGCCATGTGATCTCAGAAGGCCAACGTAAGATATCGCAGGACCGAGTGCAGCTTGTGACTAGGTTTTCAAGACCTCAGACTGTGAAACAGATGCAGAGCTTCTTGGGACTGGTGAACTACTGCCGAGCATGGATCCCTGACTGCGCACAGCATGATAAAGTTTTGCGTAGTGCTATTGATCACAAAGCTCCTCCATCACATCCCTGTGGCTGTCAGAGGGACCTTGGGCCGCGATGGGGATCTTCAAACACTGAAATGTTTTTTTCATAATCATAATTTCATGTATAACCATTAAAAAAGACCAATAAGTAAATGGAAAAGTTAATGAATAGGTCACATGACAAATCATGTTTCGACAATTTTGAATTGTAAATTCAAAAAATCTGTAATAATTTACCGATATTTTGAAATATAAATATTTATATTCATATATATATTTTCATGAAAAAACTTTAAATTTGCAATAATTAAACAAAAGAGGTAACATGACAATTCACGTTTTGAAAATAATGACTGTTTTTTTCATAAAAATATGAGTTATTGTTAAAATAAGAATTTTCATATGCAGACCCGTAATTTTATAAAATAAAATGTTAAAAAGTTTTAATGTGAACGAAAAAAAGGGACATGACAAATCATGTTTTTAAAAAATATGAGTTTTTTCATAAAACATATGATAGTTATTATTCAACATAAAAATATTTTTTTATGAAAACAAGTCACTTTTGTCAGAACATATGTCACTTTTTTCTTTTTCCTTCACTTACAGCACTTTTTAACAAATATTTATATGAAAAAGCCATATTATTGTCAGTCATGTCAATTCAATTCAATTAATTTTTATTTGTATAGCGCTTTTAACAATGAACATTGTCTCAAAGCAGCTTTACACAGATAATGTGGTGATTAAAAGTTAATATGTTCTTTATAAGTAAGTTTGTCCCTGATGAGCAAGCCGGTGGCGACTGTTATGACTGTCATGTTTTTTGGGAAAAAGTCATTTTTGACAAAACATGATTTGTCATGTTAATTTTTCGTTTACGTATTGCACGTTTTAATCGTTTTTATTGAAATTAATCCCAAGAAAAGTAAAAATTATATTTTCAGAGAAACCCAATTTTTATGAAAAAGTCATATTTTTGCCAAAACATGATTTGTCATATAAACATTTCCATTTACATGTTGATCTTTTTTTAACGGATTTTTTAACATGATTTTGTCCTGCCACATTTTTGTTTTTCATTTACATTAAACCTTTTTGAAGATTTTTAATCAAATTGTATCTGTGGATGAAAATGTATATTTTTAAAATAATTTTTACATTACTATGAAATAATGTCATATTATTGTCAAACATTCAAACAT
Organism: Silurus lanzhouensis; assembly: GCA_039877035.1. NCBI lineage: Eukaryota > Metazoa > Chordata > Actinopteri > Siluriformes > Siluridae > Silurus > Silurus lanzhouensis. Next base: position 10,854 of record JBCEWE010001955.1, read on the forward strand.
AGTTTTTGTCATCTTTTTCGTTTATTTAATGCATACTCTAAAGATTTTTTATGAAATTATGTTTCTGAATATGAAAATTCATATTTAACGTCACCTTTTACTTTTTTGTTCACTTACAGTACTTTTTTAACGAATCTTTTTATGAAAAAGTCATATTAATGTCAAAATATAATTTGTCATCTCAAGTCTTTAATTTAATTATTGGACTTTTTAACGTTATTTTCATGAAATTATGCTTATGAATAATGATATTTTCAGAGAAACTAAAATTTTATGAAAAAGTCATAATGTCAGAACATGATTTGTCATGTCACTTTTTTCTTTTTCATTCACTTACAGCACTTTTTAACAAATATTTTTATGAAAAAGTCATATTATTGTCAAAACATGATTTGTCGTGTCAAGTTTTTAGTTCAATTATTGGACTTTTAATGGGTTGAAATGAAAAAATATATATATTTCTGTCAGAACATGGGTCACATTTTTGTTTTTCGTTCACTTATAAGAACTTTTTGTTTTATTGAAAATTAATATTTTCATTCATCATATTTTTATGATCAAATGGCATATATAACATGTCACCATTCCTTCACTTATTGCACTTTTTAATGGTTGGTTATGAAATTATGATTATTGTTATTTAAATTCATATTTTCATATTACAAATCATATTTATTTATAAACCATGCCATGTCATCTGCAAGCAAAATTTTGTTTATGAAATGAAAATTCATATATTCGTAACGTTTTTATGAAAGACTCATATTTTTTATAAAATAATTCTTATGAGTATGAAAATTCATAATTTCATAATAATTTAGTCGTCATGTTTCATGAATTAATTTTTTCTTTCTGTAATGTAGGCTCGCAATACGAAAATTCATATTTTTATTATAACTATGTTATGAAACTAGTCATTTTTTTGTAAAGCCTGTTTTATGGCATTATTTTTGTTAACCTATTGCACCATTTTACATTTTATTGATGACATTTTGCTTATGAAAAAAAATATATAATTTCAAACCATGATTTATGAAAAGTAAAGTTTTTAACAAAACTTGATTTTTAATGACATTTTTCCCCCGACTTTTTATATATATTGTACATATATTGTTATTATGAAAAAAGTGAAATTCTTGTTAAAACTTGATTTGTTGTCATCTTTTTAATTCCTTATTCCTTTTTTTAAAGGTTTTAAATAAGATTTTGCTTACTTTTATACTTATATGATGGTGACGACAAATTTGTTTTGAAAAAAATGTTTTTCATAAAAGGTATGATAGTTATAGTAAAAATATGTGTTTTACTATTCAGAATAATATTTTTCAGAAAAAAAAACTTAAAAGGGTGCAGTAAGTGAAAATATTGACATGAAATATTACATTTTGACAAATATAACTTTTCATGATAATCTGATATTATAAAAATATAAATTTTCATATTCAGAAGCAACATTTTAGAAACATGACATGACAAAGTTTTGACAAAAATCTAAGTTTTTTTAATATAAAAAAATATGAATTTTTATTACCATGAGCAAAATTTTATTAAAAACCGTTAAAGAGTCGGGGGAAAAATGGCATTAAAAATCAAGTTTTGTTAAAATTTTTTCATCTTTTGTAATCTATTGGAAAAATATGAATTTTCGTATTTGTTAGTGTTAAATGGTTTTCACACTGTTTCACACACATTCCTTTGTCTGCTCAGTGTCTATAGAAATTTACGATGTTAGTCTGTAAGGTATACAGGGAGTCTTATCTGGACTCACACATCTCCAGCTAGTATATCCTCTTGTCTAAACAGGAAACAACTAGGTCAGGTTTCTTTTCTCTGTATGTGTATATATGTATGTTCTGCTGCCTGCAATAAATGAAGAGGAAGCATTTGCTGTGTGCGGTGTGATTCTTCCCTGAATTCAGAAAGGCCTACGGGCATCGCAGATCGTATGGAAAACCTCTCCAAGAAATAAAGTTTCGTTTGGGCATGATAAAAATCTAACAGTTTTGGTGTCAGAAGTGGGATACTTTCCGGCAATATCCAAAAAGGGAAATCACGCATCAAGGTAAGTTTTAAGATACTTCCTTGTTTGCGGGGATTGTCCCGTTTGCCAGCCACAATAGGGCTGCATATGTGTTCGTGTCTTGGTTATGCATTAATTGTTTAATTAATGATAATTTCCTTTGGTGGGATGATTTCGTCGCGACATTGGTTTCCTCACCTTAGATGTAAGATGCAAGATTAGAAGACGTTTTTTACGGTCTGTCTAATATAGGTTATATTGTCTGAAGTATCCAAAAGAATCCACGATAATTTATATGGCCGAAAAAAATAGATAAATGAAAAATTAATTGTTAAAAAAAAAAAGTGACAGAAAAGTGAAAAGGAACTAAAGACAAACGGACATTTGGAAAAGACTTCAAAATTTTTCAAAAGACTTCAATCTTGTTTTGGCTTTATAGTCTATTTTTTTCTCCTAGCTAACAAAATTTGTGATTCAATTGGAGAGATTGGATTACTTTTTTGTTTGATGACTGCGATCCCCCTGGTGCCTAGTGTTGTGTGTATTGTCTGTGTATTAAGTGTTGTGTGTCTGTTCTTTGTTCTGTGTTAAGAAGATGGGTCATAACGTTTCTCGCCCATTGCCGGAAGAAAATCCCAAAGATTGGATGTATAGGAATAGTGCCGGTTACTGGACCAATCCTTATTTAGATAATTTGGCAGGATGGAGTGAATGCATGTCGCAGGTAGATAATTTTCCTAGACATGGGTCATTTAAGACCCGCGATATGGAAAATGCGTATTCCATGGTGAACGGTGGATGGGGCGATCTGAATTGGGACTTCACTTATATGCGTGAGTCCTATGATAAATGGGTAAATATGAAGAAGTACTGGGAGAAAGGTCCAGAAAGAGTCAATGCTTCTAAATGCTCTTTGAATAAGAAACAATCGCCTCCACCATACAATTCGACACCGTCTACTAGCCCTGGTCTTTATCCTGCGCTGCCTGTTGCTACATCTTTACAGCCCGCTTTTGCATTTGTACGAGAGCGAAATGAAATACATGTTAAACCAGCGAAAGCTAGTGATATCGATGCTATATGTAGGAGTCCTCCTATTCCAACTAACCTCACAAAATATGTACAGATCTTGAAAAGCCACACTCGGTATGCACAGTTAACAGGCCCTGATTTTAGAACTATTCTTTTGCGTACTTTGGGAGACGATGTTACAGAGGAGTTGATCATAGAAAAATGTCCGACCCTCGCGCGAGTTAATGATGCCATTACAGGCGAGGGCACGGCCGCGAACCGTCACCAGATGCAAATGTATAATGAGCTAAAGGATTTTCTGGATAACAAAATAGCATCCAAGCGTGACATTTCACATGCAGCTAACACTAAGCAGGGTTTTAAAGAAACGCCGTCTGCCTTTGTGGTGCGTTTTAAAGCAGCATGGGAGAATGATTCTAAACTGCCAACTGATGATACACACAATGTGTTGTTTATAAATACTTGTTTGAATAACATGAAAGCTTCTCAGGCTCAACTGATTCGCATCACGACAGACAGATTGCTCGAGAAGTCGGCAGATCGGTTCTGTGCTAGAATTAGAGATTTAGATGCCGCTGGAGGTTTTCAGTCCGCTTCTGGTTTAGTTAAGTCTGAACCCACTATGCTCTTTGCTGCAAAAGAAGTGTTGCATTCCAGCCACAGTACAAAACTGAAGGAGGAGGTTTTAGGAAAAAGGGGAGGTGCAATTATTTTGGGAAGTCTGGACATTGGGTTAAAACTTGTAGAAAGAGAATGGAAGATGAGAGAAGGGGCGTAGCCACTCAGCGAGTAGAGAATGCAGACCACCATGCAGTTGTGCAGAGGCCCACACAGCAGCAATATCCTACTCAATGGACTTCTGCATAGGGCAGCCTACGGAGCGATGAACCCCATGATTTTTCGATGATAACTTTATCCTACAGTAATCACTCTTCGACCTTGCCTAATGTCACGTTGCGCATAGACAATAAAGACTATTGTTTTCTTGTTGATACTGGCGCAACCTGTTCTTCAATTGCTGGGGTGAATATTCTGGTCCCATTTCAGGAAAAAGTATCCGCTCCGTGGGAATAGATGGGGGTTCCAATTTCATGTCCTGTAACTCACCTTTTGCCTGTAGTGACACCGACTGGTATAAATTTTTATCATAGCTTTACAATAATTCCAAACTCGCCTTTAAACCTTTTAGGAAGAGATATGATGCATAAAATGGGAATGGAGATTCTGTTTTTTGAAAGCAATGTCTCACTGTCTTTTCCTTCTGTCCTCATGCTCTCAACCGAGCCACAGCCACATCCGGAAGATTTTTTCCAAGGTAGTACAGAGGTCCTGCCTGATGAACCAAATTTAGGTGAAGTTAACCCTAAATTATGGGCCTCTCACAAAGATGAGGCAGGTTTAATCCAGGTAAAACCGTATCATGCACTCATGAAAACACACCATCCGATTTTTGTTAAACAATATCCATTGTCGAAAGAGAAGAATGTTGGCATTGCTCCAGTTATTGACAATTTATTGTCACAAGGTGTTTTGATCGAGACACATTCACCTCATAACACACCGATTAATCCCGTCTTGAAGACAGATAAAAATGCTGGAGGTTAACACAAGATTTACGTGAGATTAATAAATTAGTTATTCCGTTAGCTCCTTTGGTGCCCGATGTAGCTACCATGGTTAACTCTATACCAGCGACTCACAGATTTTTTTACTGTGATTGATCTTTGTTCTGCTTTTTTCAGTGTCCCTTTGGCCTCAGAGACGCAGACGCTTTTCGCATTTACCTATAGGGGACGTCAATTCACCTGGACCCGTCTTCCTCAGGGTTTTGTTGACTCGCCAGCCGTATTCTCCGCTGTAGTGCACAGAACTTTGGCTGATATACACCTTCCAGAAACAACCTGCATTCTTCAATACGCAGATGACATCCTTGTCACAGGACTGACTGAGCAGGACTGCCACAAAGCATCAGTAATTGTCTGCAATGTCCTGGCTCAGGCTGGATTTAAAGCTTCACACCAGAAACTACAGTGGGTGAAGAGAAAGGTCTCATATCTGGGCCATGTGATCTCAGAAGGCCAACGTAAGATATCGCAGGACCGAGTGCAGCTTGTGACTAGGTTTTCAAGACCTCAGACTGTGAAACAGATGCAGAGCTTCTTGGGACTGGTGAACTACTGCCGAGCATGGATCCCTGACTGCGCACAGCATGATAAAGTTTTGCGTAGTGCTATTGATCACAAAGCTCCTCCATCACATCCCTGTGGCTGTCAGAGGGACCTTGGGCCGCGATGGGGATCTTCAAACACTGAAATGTTTTTTTCATAATCATAATTTCATGTATAACCATTAAAAAAGACCAATAAGTAAATGGAAAAGTTAATGAATAGGTCACATGACAAATCATGTTTCGACAATTTTGAATTGTAAATTCAAAAAATCTGTAATAATTTACCGATATTTTGAAATATAAATATTTATATTCATATATATATTTTCATGAAAAAACTTTAAATTTGCAATAATTAAACAAAAGAGGTAACATGACAATTCACGTTTTGAAAATAATGACTGTTTTTTTCATAAAAATATGAGTTATTGTTAAAATAAGAATTTTCATATGCAGACCCGTAATTTTATAAAATAAAATGTTAAAAAGTTTTAATGTGAACGAAAAAAAGGGACATGACAAATCATGTTTTTAAAAAATATGAGTTTTTTCATAAAACATATGATAGTTATTATTCAACATAAAAAATATTTTTTTATGAAAACAAGTCACTTTTGTCAGAACATGATATGTCACTTTTTTCTTTTTCCTTCACTTACAGCACTTTTTAACAAATATTTATATGAAAAAGCCATATTATTGTCAGTCATATCAATTCAATTCAATTAATTTTTATTTGTATAGCGCTTTTAACAATGAACATTGTCTCAAAGCAGCTTTACACAGATAATGTGGTGATTAAAAGTTAATATGTTCTTTATAAGTAAGTTTGTCCCTGATGAGCAAGCCGGTGGCGACTGTTATGACTGTCATGTTTTTTGGGAAAAAGTCATTTTTGACAAAACATGATTTGTCATGTTAATTTTTCGTTTACGTATTGCACGTTTTAATCGTTTTTATTGAAATTAATCCCAAGAAAAGTAAAAATTATATTTTCAGAGAAACCCAATTTTTATGAAAAAGTCATATTTTTGCCAAAACATGATTTGTCATATAAACATTTCCATTTACATGGCTGTCTTTTTTTAACGGATTTTTTAACATGATTTTGTCCTGCCACATTTTTGTTTTTCATTTACATTAAACCTTTTTGAAGATTTTTAATCAAATTGTATCTGTGGATGAAAATGTATATTTTTAAAATAATTTTTACATTACTATGAAATAGTCATATTATTGTCAAACATTCAAACATAGTTTTTGTCATCTTTTTCGTTTATTTAATGCATACTCTAAAGATTTTTTATGAAATTATGTTTCTGAATATGAAAATTCATATTTAACGTCACCTTTTACTTTTTTGTTCACTTACAGTACTTTTTTAACGAATCTTTTTATGAAAAAGTCATATTAATGTCAAAATATAATTTGTCATCTCAAGTCTTTAATTTAATTATTGGACTTTTTAACGTTATTTTCATGAAATTATGCTTATGAATAATGATATTTTCAGAGAAACTAAAATTTTATGAAAAAGTCAATGTCAGAACATGATTTGTCATGTCACTTTTTTCTTTTTCATTCACTTACAGCACTTTTTAACAAATATTTTTATGAAAAAGTCATATTATTGTCAAAACATGATTTGTCGTGTCAAGTTTTTAGTTCAATTATTGGACTTTTTAATGGGTTGAAATGAAAAAATATATATATTTCTGTCAGAACATGGGTCACATTTTTGTTTTTCGTTCACTTATAAGAACTTTTTGTTTATATTTTTTAATATTTTCATTCATCATATTTTTATGATCAAATGGCATATATAACATGTCACCATTCCTTCACTTATTGCACTTTTTAATGGTTGGTTATGAAATTATGATTATTCTTATTTAAATTCATATTTTCATATTACAAATCATATTTATTTATAAACCATGCCATATCATCTGCAAGCAAAATTTTGTTTATGAAATGAAAATTCATATATTCGTAACGTTTTTATGAAAGACTCATATTTTTTATAAAATAATTCTTATGAGTATGAAAATTCATAATTTCATAATAATTTTGTCGTCATGTTTCATGAATTAATTTTTTCTTTCTGTAATGTAGGCTCGCAATACGAAAATTCATATTTTTATTATAACTATGTTATGAAACTAGTCATTTTTTTGTAAAGCCTGTTTTATGGCATTATTTTTGTTAACCTATTGCACCATTTTACATTTTATTGATGACATTTTGCTTATGAAAAAATATATATAATTTCAAACCATGATTTATGAAAAGTAAAGTTTTTAACAAAACTTGATTTTTAATGACATTTTTCCCCCGACTTTTTATATCTATTTGTCAGGATCCATCAGCCACACCTTCACTTATCACTCCAAGCCACTCTCCCACTTACTAATCAGCTACACCTGGCACTCATCAGCTTCCGTGCTATATAACCCCGTTCCTCCACCAGCTCATTGTCCGTTCTACAGCTTAGGCGATAGAACACTGTCGGACTACTCAAGCTACTCAGTGTTGTTTATATGGTTGGCTACGTTACTCTAGGTGGCTTTGTTTTAGCTTATGCCCGATCACAGCTCTTACCTGGTTTAGCAACCTGGGGTTTCCTTTTTGTGTTTTGCCCTGTTCTTTTCACATTAAAAAGCCTTGTGGATTTCACTCCGGTTTCCGGCACGTTCTTTTGCCTGACAGAAGAACGGACCTTCACAAAACCGAAGGGCACCATAACACGGAAGGAAAGAAACAGCGTTACCTCAGCATGGAGGAACAGCCCGCTGCCGCGTCCGGGTTAGCGGAGGACCAACCCGTTGCCACGTCCGAGTTCGTGAGGGAGCTTACCGCCGCGCTTCGAGAGGCTTTCCGGCCGGAAGCCGCACACCTAGCTCCTCCACCATCCGGCAGCCCGATGGCGCTCCCAGCGTCTTTTTCCGGAAATGCGGCGGAATGTCATGGCTTCCTGCTCCAGGCGGCCATCTACATCGAGATGCGACCACAACGAGCAAAGGTCGCGTTTCTGATTTCGCTGCTCACTGGAAGAGCGCTAGCGTGGGCAAGAGCGCTCTGGAGTGCAGCGAGCCCGGCCCTGACGTCATACGCCGCGTTCACGAGTCATTTCACCGAGGTATTTAGCACCGCCCCCGGGGATACCTCAACCGCTGATCAGCTGCTCAACCTCCACCAGGGGATAGACAGCGTGTCGAGTTACAGCCTCCGCTTCCGCACTCTGGCGGCATCTGCTGGTTGGGATGAGAAGGCGCTGTTGGCTGTATATCGCAGAGGCCTAAATCAGGAGCTCCGGCTGGCGATGGCCACTTATGATGACTCTCTGGGGCTTGAGGCATTTATTCAGAGATCCATCCGAGTCTCTCAACACCTGGCAGCCTGCAAATCCCCCGAGGTCGAACCAGCACCGGCTATGGCAGCACCAACCAATTCCAGAACCCGAACCCATGCAACTCGGGTCACAGCGGCTGTCTCGGCAAGAAAGGGAGCGCCGGTGGGCGGCTGGAGCTTGCCTCTACTGTGGAGAGAAAGGACATCGCGTGGCCCAATGTCCTGTGAGGCCTCCTCGTCGGACGGTGAGTACTGTCACGCTTTCTCCTGACATTACTCATCTGTCTACGCTCAGGGTCACCCTGGTAACCCCTGCTCTCTCTCTATCGGCTAACGCCCTAGTTGACTCAGGATCCGCGGGGAACTTCATCTCCCAGGCGCGTTTAGAATGCCTCCAGCTACGCCGGCAGAGGGGATCCCAGGAACTGGCCGTCCAGACCATCCAGGGACGACCATTAGGGAAGGGCAAGGTGAAGTACTGTGCTCCACTTATCGTCCTCCAAGTCGGAGTGCTACACCAAGAAGAGATTCAGCTTCTCGTACTGGAGGATTCGACAGTGGACGTAATCTTGGGTCGTCCCTGGTTAGCCAAGCACTCCCCTACTTGTTCCTGGGACCCGTGTGACATCTTGGAGTGGAGCCCCGCCTGCCGGCAGAAGTGTTTACGTCCACTCCCCGACTCCCCTCCGGACCGCCTTAACCCTGGCAGCTACTCAAGTGGAAGGAGCTCCCCAACCCGCTCAGGTGGAGATCCCGCATGAATATCAGGCCTTCTCTGACGTCTTTAGTGAGGAGGCCGCCACTCAGTTACCCCCACACCGGCCGTGGGACTGTGCCATTGATCTAAAGCCTGGGGCTAAACTACCAAAGGGCCGGGTCTACCCCTTGTCAGCCCCGGAACACCAAGCAATGGAGGGCTACATCCAACAGGCCCTCCGACAGGGCTTTATCACCCCGGCGGCCTCTAGCTTCTTCTTCGTGGCAAAGAAGGACGGGGGTTTGCGCCCTTGCATTGACTACAGGGGGCCTTAATGCACAGATCGCCCCGCTTCCGTACCCGCTCCCCCTGGTCCCAGCGGCCTTGGAAGAACTACGTGAGGCTCGCATCTTTACCAAGCTGGATCTCCGAAGCGCGTACAACCTGGTGCGCATCCGCGAAGGGGACGAGTGGAAGACGGCGTTCATTACTCCCTCTGGTCACTATGAGTATCGGGTCATGCCGTATGGCCTTTCCATTGCTCCGGCGGTCTTCCAAAACTGTATGAACGAGGTGTTCCGTCCCTTCCTTCATCAGTTCGTAATCGTTTACATTGACGACATCCTGATCTACTCCAGGACGCTGCACGAACACCACAAGCACGTCACCCCAGGTCCTAGCCCCGGCTGCGAGAACACCGACTATATCTCAACCTTCCCAAGTGTGAGTTCCATCGCTTGGAGATACAGTTCCTTGGTTACAACATCAACGCAGCAGGCATCAGGATGGATGAGAGGAAGGTGATGGCCGTACGGGATTGGCCCGTTCCCACCTCAATCAAGGAACTCCAGAGGTTTTTGGCTTCGCCAACTTCT
>JBCEWE010001956.1:5000-7500 GCA_039877035.1 Silurus lanzhouensis
TGTAGTTGGTCAGGGTGGTTCTTGTTATCAGGGTGGTTCTTGTTGGTCAGGGTGGTTGTAGTTGGTCAGGGTGGTTGTAGTTGGTCAGGGTGGTTCTTGTTGTCAGAGTGGTTGTAGTTGGTCAGGGTGGTTCTTGTTATCAGGGTGGTTCTTGTTGTCAGGGTGGTTCTTGTTATCAGGGTGGTTCTAGTTATCAGTGTGGTTCTTGTTGTCAAGGTGGTTCTTGTTGGTCAGGGTGGTTCTTGTTGGTCAGGGTGGTTGTAGTTATCAGGGTGGTTGTAGTTGGTCAGGGTGGTTGTAGTTGGTCAGGGTGGTTCTTGTTGTCAGAGTGGTTGTAGTTGGTCAGGGTGGTTCTTGTTGTCAGGGTGGTTCTTGTTATCAGGGTGGTTCTTGTTATCAGGATGGTTCTTGTTGGTCAGGGTGGTTGTAGTTGGTCAGGGTGGTTCTTGTTGTCAGAGTGGTTCTTGTTATCAGGGTGGTTCTTGTTATCAGGATGGTTCTTGTTGGTCAGGGTGGTTGTAGTTGGTCAGGGTGGTTCTTGTTGTCAGAGTGGTTGTAGTTGGTCAGGGTGGTTCTTGTTGTCAGGGTGGTTCTTGTTATCAGTGTGGTTCTTGTTGTCAGGGTGGTTCTAGTTATCAGTGTGGTTCTTGTTGTCAGGGTGGTTCTTGTTATCAGGGTGGTTCTTGTTATCAGGGTGGTTCTTGTTATCAGGGTGGTTGTAGTTGGTCAGGTTTATTAGCTGATTTAGAGCATCAACTAACAATTATTTTGATAATCGATTAATCTGACAATTATTTCTTCCATTAATTGATTAACAAAAAAAACAGCATTTGTATAGTTTGAATGATAATTGCAGATGGTTAGTTGACACCACTCACATTAATATAAAATATAATACAACATTGTTTTGACAATTTTTGTTAAAAGATATTTCGGTAGAATATTTTGTTCAGTTGTGAAGATAAAAGCATCTAGAATATATAATTAATTGAATTTTGTATAATAATTTATTGATATACACAGAAATTAAATGTACACACATTAAAAACAAGCATTTAAACGTAGTAAAGTCGCAGTAAATCACGTTCAAAAACAGAAAAGTTCCTGTAGTAGTAGACAAATGCTATAAAAAGAATAAAACGGAGAAACACAGCAAGCAAACACATTTAAAAGAAAGAAAAAAATAGACATTGGTGTAAAAAATCATAATCCTTCACTGAAAACACAACAGTGAGTAAAAATGTGCTCGTTCACTGCTGCTGTTTTTTGCGATGTCCAGTGCGACTTTCCTGAAGTCACAAACACACACAGTTTACACAATCTCACTTCATTAAACTACAACATTTACACATGATGAGGATTATAGAGTTTCTGCTCACCGTGCTGATGTTCCACCTTCATCCCTCACACCAGTGTGGTTTTTTTTCACATGCACGTACCTCCATCCCACACAAACTCCACTTTACATCACTTCCAGCTACAGTTTTCTTTGTTGTGTTTAATATAAAATGCTCTCGTGCCTTAGATGACTTGGGACACACACTTTTTCCTGCTGCCGGTTGACCCTGAACTCTGCGCCATTTCACAAGCGGCTGTTCCTCTTACCGTCACGCTAAACCCTAACTTCAGCAGCCCAAATAATCGATAACAGCATTCATTTACAACTAATTTCATTATTGATTATCGATTTTTTTGATAAGTCCTAGTTCTAGACCAGAAGTCTAGAGTCTAGAAGTGCACCATGGACGCGATGCGATGCCCCTGATCCACACACTTACTGTGTCTAACTTTCCTAATTCTGTGTGTGTGTGTGTTGCAGATGAGTCAGGGGAAGAAGAGCCCACGTCGCGCTCGGACCGCAGTGAACTGCAGGGAGCGCTGAAGACTTTGGCGAGTAAACTGGACGATCTGTGTACGTGTAACGATCTGATAGCGAAGCACGGCGCGGCGCTGCAGCGGTCCCTCAGTGAGCTCGAGGCTCTGCGTGTTCCCGTTGAGGGCAGTGAGAAGATAAAAGCCGTGAACGAGAGAGCGACTCTGTTCCGCATCACCTCCAATGCTATGATCAATGTAAGTGCTTTAGATTTCCCACTGTTCTGGTTCCTTTACTATAATCCTGTCCTGATCAGTGGGGGCCTTGGAACAAGGGACTGTGGGGACTCTGTCCCACTGGCACATACACAGTACATCTAAGAGATTAATAGGTGTGTCACCTCTGGGCTTATAACCTGTGGGTGTATAACATCTGTTTGAGTCACTAGTAAGCGAATAACCTCTGGGTGTGTTACCTGTGGGCAGGTACAACATTTCCCATTATTTTTCCCACCTGATTGTGACATCACAACCATAATGGCTGACACAAAAGTTTGATATCGGACCTGCTGTAGTGACAGGATCCAGCGTTCAGATTATCACTCACTCAAATGAACACACAGACGTTCAGTAATTTCCCCTGTGTGTTGTGAAGTCATGAGCTTTGTGCGTGTGTTTGTGTGTGTTT
>JBCEWE010001956.1:10000-20995 GCA_039877035.1 Silurus lanzhouensis
TCCCCCCACACTGCCTCTATACTCCCCCCCACACTGCCTCTATACTCCCCCACACTGCCTCTATACTACCACCACACTGCCTCTATACTCCCCCACACTGCCTCTTACTACCACCACACTGCCTCTATACTCCCCCACACTGCCTCTATACTACCACCACACTGCCTCTATACTCCCCCCACACTGCCTCTATACTACCACCACACTGCCTCTATACTCCCCCCACACTGCCTCTATACTCCCCCCACACTGCCTCTATACTCCCCCCACACTGCCTCTATACTCCCCCCACACTGCCTCTATACTACCACCACACTGCCTCTATACTCTCCCCACACTGCCTCTATACTCCCCCCACACTGCCTCTATACTCCCCCCACACTGCCTCTATACTCCCTCCACACTGCCTCTATACTACCATCACACTGCCTCTATACTCCCCCCACACTGCCTCTATACTCCCCCCACACTGCCTCTATACTACCACCACACTGCCTCTATACTCCCCCCACACTGCCTCTATACTCCCCCCACACTGCCTCTATACTCCCTCCACACTGCCTCTATACTACCATCACACTGCCTCTATACTCCCCCCACACTGCCTCTATACTCCCCCCACACTGCCTCTATACTACCACCACACTGCCTCTATACTACCATCACACTGCCTCTATACTACCACCACACTGCCTCTATACTACCATCACACTGCCTCTATACTCCCCCCACACTGCCTCTATACTCCCCCCACACTGCCTCTATACTCACCCCACACTGCCTCTATACTACCACCACACTGCCTCTATACTCCCACAACACTGCCTTTATACTCCCACCACACTGCCTCTATACCCCCCCTCACACTGCCTCTATACTCTCCTCACACTGCCTCTATACTACCACCACACTGCCTCTATACTCCCACCACACTGCCTCTATACTACTACCACACTGCCTCTATACCCCCCTCACACTGCCTCTATACTACCACCACACTGCCTCTATACCCCCCTCACACTGCCTCTATACCCCCCCCTCACACTGCCTCTATACTCACCCCACACTGCCTCTATATTTCTAACAAAGCTGGTTTTCCTTTACCGCTCTTCTTAATTTTTCCAGGTGAACTTTAATGAGCCCCTCTCCATGCTGCAGCGACTGACCGAGGATCTGGAGTACAGCGAGCTGCTGGATAAAGCATCTCGTTGTGAGAATTCTCTCGAGCAGATGTGTTTGGTGGCTGCCTTCTCTGTTTCGTCCTATTCCACCACCGTCCACCGCACGGCGAAACCCTTCAACCCTCTGCTGGGTGAAACGTACGAGCTCGACCGGCTCAACGAATACGGCTACCGCTCCATCTGCGAGCAGGTTAAACTCCTTACACACAATCTTGATTAGAATGTGATCCGGAACCTGCTGAACACTGCCCCCTAGTGGTGGAACAACAACCTATCACAATAAAAATGGTTGTGTATTTCTCTCAGGTTAGTCATCATCCTCCGGCTGCGGCACATCATGTCATCTCACAGCGAGGATGGACTCTGTGGCAGGAAATCACCATTGCTAGCAAGTTTCGGGGCAAATATTTGTCCATCATGCCACTGGGTGAGAGACTCCACCCACAGCTTTACACTTTAAAATTCTGTTATATGCAGTTAATAGGCAAAAAAAGGTCAGCAATATTCATTGACAAAACCTTTAGCATTTATTTTGCTGCATATTTTCCTGATTAAGAAGCTAGGCTTTCCTAACGCCTCTCGGTTCTTTAGGTGCCATCCACCTGCAGTTTCACGCGAGTGGTAACCACTACATGTGGCGTAAGGTGACCTCCACCGTACACAACATCATCGTGGGAAAACTGTGGATTGACCAGGTCCAAGCTCTCTTACTGCTCAAACACCATGTTTAAACACATATACATTCCATGCAAGCATGTTGCAGAACATCTCCTACAGAATATTTAACCTTCATCTTGTTCTCAGTCAGGGGACATCGACATTGTGAACCACAGAACCAAAGAGACGTGCCAGCTTAAGTTCTCTCCATACAGCTACTTTTCGAGGGAAGTTCCACGCAAGGTATGTTTCTGGTTTTCCTCTTTTTCCTTTTGAATGTTTTTCAATAAGTTGTCCATAATGTTCTAGACTAAAGTGGGACATTCCATGTTCTTCAATATTCCCCAAACACTCTCCAAACACCAACATTCTTCACCAATTCAGATCTAACTCTGTTTTCCAAAAAACACCAAAACAGAACATCAGAACATCATCAAGAAACAAAATTCTTCACCAGTAATATTCTCAAGAACCAACACACTGTTGTTTTCCACAAAAATACACCGATATTGTCCATTCGGAAGTTTCCCGGCACCAAACATCAGCACCAACACCGCCAAACAGCAACACCACCAAACAGCAACAACGCCAAACACCAGCACCAACAAAGTCCTGCACCAACAAAACACCAAACACTATTTATCACATGTTCTCTTTCATTCTTCACATGCAATAAACATCCAATCAAGCCATGTTGGAGATCATCAGTATGCTGCATTAAGTGTCATTCTGGCTATGCTCTAACTTGTGTGTGTGTGTGTGTGTGTGTGTGTGGGTGTGTGAAGGTGACTGGTGTGGTGTCAGATAGTGAAGGACAGGCGCACTACATCCTATCAGGAACGTGGGATGACCGAATGGAGAGTGCTAAGATCGTTCAGAGCAGCCGCGGCAGCAGCAGTGCAGAGGGCAAGCAGAAGACCGTCTACCAAACACTTACACCTCGATTACTGTGGAAGAAATACCCTCTTCCGTGTGTACACACACACACACACACACACACACACACACACACACACACACACCTCCTCACATCTACAACCCCCTCACATCCACATCCTCGCATCTACAACCTCTTCACATCTACACCCTCACATCTACAACCTCCTCACATCTACACCCTCACATCTACAACCTCTTCACATCTACACCCTCACATCTACAACCTCTTCACATCTACACCCTCACATCTACAACCTCCTTTCATCCACACCCTCAGATCTACAACCCCTTCACATCTACACCCTCACATCTACAACCTCTTCACATCTACATCCTCGCATCTACAACCTCCTCACATCTACACCCTCACATCTACAACCTCTCACATCTACATCCTCGCATCTACAACCTCTTCACATCTACATCCTCGCATCTACAACCTCTTCACATCTACACCCTCACATCTACAACCTCTCACATCTACATCCTCGCATCTACAACCTCCTCACATCTACACCCTCACATCTACAGCCTCTTCACATCTACACCCTCACATCTACAACCCCCTCACATCTACACCCTCACATCTACAACCCCCTCACATCTACACCCTCACATCTACAACCTCTTCACATCTACACCCTCACATTTACAACCTCTCACATCTACATCCTCGCATCTACAACCTCTTCACATCTACACCCTCACATTTACAACCTCTCACATCTACATCCTCGCATCTACAACCTCCTCACATCTACACCCTCACATCTACAGCCTCTTCACATCTACACCCTCACATCTACAACCCCCTCACATCTACACCCTCACATCTACAACCTCTTCACATCTACACCCTCACATTTACAACCTCTCACATCTACATCCTCGCATCTACAACCCCCTCACATCTACACCCTCACATCTACAACCTCTTCACATCTACACCCTTACATCTACAACCTCTCACATCTACATCCTCGCATCTACAACCTCCTCACATCTACACCCTCACATCTACAGCCTCTTCACATCTACACCCTCACATCTACAACCCCCTCACATCTACACCCTCACATCTACAACCTCTTCACATCTACACCCTCACATCTACAACCTCCTCACATCTACACCCTCACATCTACAACCTCTTCACATCTACAACCTCTTCACATCCACATCCTCGCATCTACAACCTCTTTACATCTACAGCCTCTTCACATCTACACCCTCACATCTATAACCTCTCCACATCTACACCTTCCTCACATCTACAACCTCACATCTACAAGCTCCTCCCATCTACACCCTTCTAACATCTACAACCTCACATCTACACCCTCACATCTACAAGCTCCTCTCATCAACCACCTTCTCACATTTTTACCATCACATCTACAACCTCCTCATATGTACAACCTCCTCACATCTTTACCATCACATCTACAACCTCCTTACATGTACACCCTCCTCACATCTACAACCTCACATCTACAACCCCCTCACATCTACACCCTCACATCTACAACCTCTTCACATCTACACCCTCACATTTACAACCTCTCACATCTACATCCTCGCATCTACAACCCCCTCACATCTACACCCTCACATCTACAACCTCTTCACATCTACATCCTCGCATCTACAACCTCCTCACATCTACACCCTCACATCTACAACCTCTCACATCTACATCCTCGCATCTACAACCTCTTCACATCTACATCCTCGCATCTACAACCTCTTCACATCTACACCCTCACATCTACAACCTCTTCACATCTACACCCTCACATCTACAACCTCTCACATCTACATCCTCGCATCTACAACCTCCTCACATCTACACCCTCACATCTACAGCCTCTTCACATCTACACCCTCACATCTACAACCCCCTCACATCTACACCCTCACATCTACAACCTCTTCACATCTACACCCTCACATTTACAACCTCTCACATCTACATCCTCGCATCTACAACCTCTTCACATCTACACCCTCACATTTACAACCTCTCACATCTACATCCTCGCATCTACAACCCCCTCACATCTACACCCTCACATCTACAACCTCTTCACATCTACACCCTCACATTTACAACCTCTCACATCTACATCCTCGCATCTACAACCCCCTCACATCTACACCCTCACATCTACAACCTCTTCACATCTACACCCTTACATCTACAACCTCTCACATCTACATCCTCGCATCTACAACCTCCTCACATCTACACCCTCACATCTACAGCCTCTTCACATCTACAACCCCCTCACATCTACACCCTCACATCTACAACCTCTTCACATCTACACCCTCACATCTACAACCTCCTCACATCTACACCCTCACATCTACAACCTCCTCACATCTACACCCTCACATCTACAACCTCTTCACATCTACAACCTCTTCACATCCACATCCTCGCATCTACAACCTCTTTACATCTACAGCCTCTTCACATCTACACCCTCACATCTATAACCTCTCCACATCTACACCTTTCTCACATCTACAACCTCACATCTACAAGCTCCTCCCATCTACACCCTTCTAACATCTACAACCTCACATCTACACCCTCACATCTACAAGCTCCTCTCATCAACCACCTTCTCACATTTTTACCATCACATCTACAACCTCCTCATATGTACAACCTCCTCACATCTTTACCATCACATCTACAACCTCCTTACATGTACACCCTCCTCACATCTACAACCTCGCATCTACACCCTCACATCAACAAACTCCTCACATCTTTACTATCACATCTACAACCTCCTCACATGTACAACCTCCTAACATCTACACCCTCCCATCTACAAGCTCCTTCCATCTACACCCTCCTAACATCTACAACCTCACATCTACACCCTCACATCTACAACCTTCTCACATCTACACCCTCACATCTACAACCTCCCCACATCTACAACCCCGCATCTACAACCTCCTCACATCTACAAGCTCCTCACATGTACAACCTGGCATCTACATCCTTAAATCTACAATCTCCCCACATCTACACCTTTACATCTTCATTCTCACATCTACAACTTAATTCTGTTTGTGTTTTGTTAGAGAGAATGCGGAGAACATGTATTTCTTCTCATCTCTGGCTCTGACACTGAACGAGGAGGAGGACGGTGTGTGTGTGACAGACAGCCGTCTGCGTCCGGACCAGCGTCTGATGGAGGAGGGACGTTGGGATGAAGCCAACATGGAGAAACAGAGACTGGAGGAGAAACAGAGAGCCGTGAGGAGAAGGAGAGATGCAGAGGCTTCAGACGCCATGGACCAAGGTGAGAACCCCTGATCTGTTTGGATCTTGTTGTCTTCATCATTACCATTTCCAGGTTCTAGAGTCACTGACCGAACATGTAATACTGTGTGTGTGTGTGTGTGTGTGTGTGTGTGTGTGTGTGTGTGTGTGTGTTCTTGTGGTGAGAACTTAATTCTGTAGTGATGACATTATGATCATGTATCTTTCTTCTCTTCTTCCGGTTCTCAGAGTGTGAGCTTGACTCTGGTGAGTTTTAGTACCTGGACTTGTCCATGTGAAGCTACTTTACACGTGTGTGTGTGTGTGTGTGTGTGTGTGTGTGTGTGTGTGTGTGTGTGTGTGTGTGTGTGTGTGTGTGAAAGCATGCGAGTGTGATGTATCCACAGTTTCTGCAGATCCAGCAGTGATCTGTAATAGAGATCTCACCATCTGCTCACACTCCACTACTCACGGTTCTCCTAGTGTCTGTGTGTGTGTGTGTGTGTGTGTGTGTGTGTGTATAGACACTGTTGGTTCTAACCATGGTCCAGGAAGTTCTAACACCAACACTGCCCTCCTGAAGAACATTTAGAACCAAACACACAAACGACTACGTTTCAACATAATAAAACCCCACACAGAACACGTGTCTAGAACCCAAACCATAGACACAAACACATCACACACCAAACACACACAAAAAAAACTATATCTAGAACCTGAAACACACCAAAACTACACATATATACAAAACTACACAACCTGATCTACAACCTGACATACTTCTAGATTCCAACACATCAGCATCATGAGCACAGGTCTAGAACCTTAAATGCACAATTCACATGTCTGCAACCTGACACTCATTATCAACAACCTTCATGCTAGAACCCAACACACCCCTCACTTTGACTCACTGTGTACAGTTCTAGAACCGGCACGTCACACCTAGAACTCGTTTCTCATCCCTGCAGCAGAAAACACCAAGCGAGAACCTACAATCCACCATCCACACCACAGTGTACACCGGGGGGGGCAAACTTTTTGACTCACGGGTCACAATGGGTTCTAAAATTTGACCTAACCCTAACCCTGGGCCGGGTCATACATACACATACACACACACACACACACACATACACACACACACACACACACACACACACACACACACACACACACACACACACACACACACACCTATCTATCTATCTATCTATCTATCTATCTATCTATCTATCTATCTATCTATCTATCTATCTATCTATCTATCTATCTATACTGTATATACATACATACATACACACATATATATATAACATTAGAGATTTGGCAAATTCAGTTTCATCAAGTGCCAAAAGATCAATAAACACAGCAGAAAAACTCAAGTTGAGTTTCAGTAGGAAGTGTTGTTGAACTCCTTATTTTATCAGTTCATCAAAGTCTGGAGTAAGTTTTGTTGTGGCAATTCTCAGGAGAGATCCGAGGTGTTCGTTAGAAACTGTCGCAGTTTTTATAGCGTATCAGATTAATCTCTCTTAAGAGAAGAAGAGAATACTGTATTGCACGAGAACAACGTCAATGGAGCTGAAGTGCGACATCTTTAGGGGAAACGTGGGCATTACAGGGGAAAGGGAATTGAACAATGTTTACTCGTACCTATTTTAATAGAATTTGGTCACGTTCGGCGGGCCGGATTAATAAACCCAACGGGCCGTGTGTGGCCTGTGGGCCGTAGTTTACCCATGTCTGGTGTACACACACAGATCCTCAAACCAATCAGCAACACAATAAACACATGTAGAACCTTAATCATGACCTCAAAGGTATAACACACACACACACACACACACACACACACACACACACCTACCGATTCATGATAATGCTACATGATGTGAATGGTTTATGATTCCAGACTCTAAAGGGTTCTGAATACAGTTCTAAAGCCTTTAGATCCCTCACTTATTTTTCCTTCTTTCCTCTGACGTAGTTTCTTTTTGTGCGTCTAAAAGTTCTGAAAGTGAACAGGAGAATCCTTTAGAGTGTGGGATCTGACATCTGGAAATGTTTGACTTTATAATCCAGAAACATTGAGAATCAGAATAAAGAAGGAGATTCACGCTTGTGTGTGTGTGTGTGTGTGTGTGTGTGTGTGTGTGTGTGTGTGTGTGTGTGAAACACAGGTCAGGAGTTCGAGGGCTACAAGCCTCTCTGGTTCCATCAGAGGACGGATCCTGTCACTGGAGAGATGAACTTTGTGTATAAAGGAGGTTACTGGGAGGCCAAAGACAGACAGGACTGGAGTCTGTGTCCCGATATTTTCTGATGACAGAGACGGGGTCGAGGACGGGACGTCTGATTACAGACTCGCACAGGAGCCGGGATCCGGGATCTAGGACACAGAACCTCAGCAGGAGAACTGAGACCATCCAAGAGAAAGAGAGACAGATAGAAATAGTGGAGGGTCTGAGCAGTCTCCAGTATTAACCTGAAAGCTGTGTGTGTGTGTGTGTGTGTGTGTGTGTGTGTGTGTGTGTGTGTGTGTGTGTGTGTGTGTGTGTGTGTGTGTGTGTGTGTGTAGGAAAAGAAGGGAATTTGGACTTGAACTTTGACCCCTTAATTCTATAAACTAAATCAGGTGCTCTTTCTTCTGAAAAAACAACCAAGCAAAATACATCAACAACGAACGTACTTCAAAGTGCACTTTTCCCCCTCCCCCCGCTTCCTTCCTCCCTCGTTTAGTCTGCCTAATGAGGCTCTATTCCATATCCATCACACCAAACCACCTCAAACGCAGAAGAAAGAGGTCACTGCAAATAAAGCATATAAGTGTGAATACTCATTAATATTTGCATATCATTATAGCCCCATTTGCATATTCCAGAGTACAACAGGATTGGGAATTGGACTTCACTTCATGTTATGGCCAATTACGAGCCATGTTTTTACCCATCACAAACTCCGCCCACTCTTAGATTAAAGCAGGGATACGCATGTCCTCGTCCTTAACGACCAATATATCCTAAAAAAAAAAGGAAACAAAAGAGTGTTGAGAGCTGCCGCGTGGCGTTCGGTGACGCGCTCTGGAGTTCATATCGAACTCATATGGAATAAAAAGCCTGAACAGTGACACGTTGAAGGAACAGTTTGGGGAAGGTTCCGTATCAGTTCAGTACAAATCTAACTGTTAATTATTTACATCATCATAATATTCTGTCATCCAAATCTCATTAATTATTTCATAAAGACACCATTACAGTTTACTTCAAACTGCAGACGTGTAAAATAGTTGGTAAGATTGAACACAAGAAGTTCAGAAGATTCAGAGTTCGGTTGAGTGTATTAGACTGAAGATGAGTTTGAGTGTAAGTTTGTTTGTGATTCTTTGTAGGATTGAGCGTAAATATTTAGATCAGGAATTTAATTTGTGTCTAATATTTACTGGGAAAAACCTGAAAATGAACGTGTGTGTAATGTGGAGTCTCACGTGTTTACTCGTTTAATAATGTCAAAACAATAGTAACATTTTTGAGCGAACACGTTTGAGTTCATGACGTGTAACAACAGGACGTGATGTTACGAGTCACCAAAAGTGTTCATATTCCACACAATCATGTGCAGCCTGTCATTATTCAAGTAGTTTGTAAAATTGAACATTGCGGATATAATCAGCTGCATTAATCATTTTATATATAAAAAAAAACAGGCAACAAAATCTTTTGAATGATCGGCTTTAATAAAAAAAATTATTTCTCCAAACTGTTCCTTTAATCAGATTATCAGATGAACCTTCTGTTTTTTACACTAATAGTCTCAAGGATTTTTTTACTGTAGTAGTAATTGTTAATAAAACAGCCCCGTTGTCCCATTAATTAGGTTTTAATATACTGTGTGCACTCAGTGTTAAAAAATTTAAATAAATAAAAAAAAGCACACATTTATTAGCATAACCCCTCCCCCCCACACCCCACCCCTGTTCCTCTGTTTCTGGAAGCTCCTCACGGAGCAGAAACAGTATTTTTGTCGACGATGCATCTGCATTCTGAACCTTCTCAGTATTATCACACTGGATCTCCGTTGTCTCACGTCTCGAGGTCGAGGCGACCAGAGACTTGCGGGTTCTCTTGAGAAAATAGAACTCATAGCACGGCTATGGCGTTAGCGTTAGCGTGACCTGTTCAGACTCTGGTGTGTTTAATTTTTATGAAGAAAACGATAATATTAATAAGAAGAACAAATGATGGTAATAATAATAAAGTTATTAACTGAGTGATGATTAATAAAGTGAGTAACAGAAATATTTACTGTACACGAGTCTTATCACAGATCTGAGATCAAACCTGGCTGAAAGTTTTCATGATTTGATTTGAAATTTTAATATTTTGTATTAAAAGAGATTTGATCACATGGTCAGTGATGGGTTTCTGTTCTACTTGGACACTTTGTGTATTGGTATCTGGTTGTCCTAAACAGCGCTGAGGGATAAGTTCCTGAGAGAACCTAGAGAACTCTCCTGAGGAACTGGATTCACACTGGAACCAGTCATTATCTGGATTATAAATCATTACTAGATACAGTGTAGAAGACTAACAGCATGAAGTGAACTGAAAAAGATGTCCAGGACGAGCAGATTGTAAATGAAAATCCCAGAACTCAGTGTTTCCGACTACAACAGCAGCAAAACTCAGGTCCGATTAATGGATATAAACATCTATAGTGGAGAACGAAGCAATAAATACAAATCTGACTCATGAATCATGACTAGGAGACCAAAACCTGTTCCAGCAGGACGATGCCCCTGTGCACAAAGCAGCTCCATGAAGATCTCCTGCTATAGAGCTCCAACACTATTGAAGATATGAATGAGAACGCTGACTGCACCCCAGACCTCCTCAACCACATCAGTACGTGACTTTACTAACAGCCCTG
>JBCEWE010002000.1:0-20992 GCA_039877035.1 Silurus lanzhouensis
TTGGAAGCCACAAGTTCAAATCCCAGCACCAACAACTCCCATTCCTGGGCCCTTGCGCAAGTCCCCTTACCCTCAACTGCTCAGTTGTAATTCGCTCTGGATAACAGTGTCGACCAAAATGCCATAATTAGTGTCCTGATGTGTTTCCAGGAATTTCAGGAAGTATAAAATCTCGTACTTGTACAATTTTAGATCTGTGCTGTAGTAAAAGGCTGAAACTTTGGATCTCAACGCATCTAATGCAGTAGTGCTACTAAGTCATAATGCAAATTTTCATGTCCCTATTCACCACAGCTGATGTTGACCCAGTAAATGTACTCCAACTGGTGATCTTTGACTCCAAAACGTTAATTAGTAATCAGAAATGTTTGCAATGTCATTTCAAATTTTTTTTATTGCTAATAAAATTTCAACAGGAATAAACTCGATTTCTTTTTCCCCATCACAGCTCCCGAGGTTCTGAGCTACGAACCAATCTCCACGGCTACTGACATGTGGTGAGTTAGAACAGTGTGTGTGTTTACTGCTTTATAAGGTCAATTCACTGATAAGGCCACAAGCGTGACGAGGCATTTCTATAAATATTTAATCGCTAGTGCTACTTATCATTAGAACAGTTTCTGTAACAGATTTCCCACAGTTGCCAGAATACATGAATAAAGTATTAATATCGGTACATTCACTCATAATTTTCTCCCGTATGTGTCATATAGGAGCATCGGTGTGTTAACGTACGTCATGTTGACGGGCGAGTCTCCTTTCCTGGGCCAGGACAAGCAGGAGACGTACCTGAACATTTCCCAGGTGAACGTAGACTACTCTGAGGACACTTTTCAAGGGATCTCGAGTCTCGCCGTAGAGTTCATCCAGTCGCTGCTTCACGTAGACCCCAGGTAAGTCCAGAAAGTGCAGCGTGTGTGTGTGTGTGTGTGTGTGTGTGTGTGTGTGTGTGTGTGTGTGTGTGTGTGTGTGTGTGTGTGTGTGTGTGTGTGTGTGTGTGTGTGTGTGTGTGTGTGTGTGTGTGTGTAACTTATATGTATATGTTATGCTTCTATTGAAATGTCAAGCTGTACAGGAGAAAATGTTCTCCAAGATCAAGATATAAATGTAGCCAATTCAGTCAATCTCAATTCAAATGTAAAAGCCAGCCAGTGTACAGGCTCCGTCACATTCCCACGTTCTTGCGGTGCCCCTAATGACGCTCAGCAGTGGCCATTTTGGCTCAGTCACAGTGACTAATAGCAGCCCAGATCTGTCACCATTTTGGCTCCATGAGAATGATTGCAGCCTTTGCCTCCACACTCACTAAAACTTTACGGCCACATATCATGAGTGATATGAGAGGAAAATGAGAGGCTGAAAAGCTATGTGGAAAAAAATTCCTCTGTGTGCGAGTAATCCCGAAGAGAAGGAAAAACCTGGGGAGAGGGGAAAAGGATGGGAGTTAAAAGTTTGTGTGAAACTGCTGGAAAGAAAACTGCCTTGTGAAAAATCTGCAAATTGCGGGTTTTAATAATAATAATAATAAAAAATAATAATTATAGAGTTTAAATGATAATTAAATTTCAAAAGCATGGAATAGTATCTTTATTTATTTTTTATTATAACTTAAAAAAATTTAATGTACAATTTCAAAAAATAAAAAAATAAATTATTCAATAAGACAACATATAATTCCTAGAAGTCAATCTCCATTTTAATAGTCATCCTTAAATAATTTTCAAATTAACCCCCTCCTTTTTTATTCCTCCCTAGAAACCGATCCACAGCAGATGACTGCCTGAATCACCCCTGGCTAAACACAAACCCTCACACACTCAACCCACCACCACCCCCACCACGCTGGACGAGCCGGAAACCAGCCAATCAGAGTCCCGAGCCTGAGAGGTCCCGATTCATCTCCTGAGCTTCTCGACATACCCGTCGTATCCCACATACCCCGGAAAAGGAGACTTGAAAACCGGCCCGAGACACTTTTTACTTTCACAGAGTCGTTTCCCCAGTCGCCCTGAAATGCAGCAGGAGCTGATTTGTTAGAGTGACAGCCATGTTGTCCAATCAGAAGAGAGCTTCGTAGGTCAGCAATGTTCAGAAAAGACACTGATGTGTGCTGGACCACAGAGGTCCCTGGTTGTGTGCCAAATGTGGTGTGTGTTTGTGTGTAAGGGGCGATTTTTAATAAGCCCTAAGAAGCCTATGAAAATTGCAAATTGATAATTATTATTAATAATTGAATAATAATTAATATTATTATTAATTAAATAGGTTTCTCTTTGCGCGCACACACACACACCCCATTGGTGTAAATAGAAGATTTTGTGATTACTGAGCATCTGTTATCTGCTGGTCGGAATTGAATTGTGGGTAATCCTTCTCCGGAGAGCTGAACTCTCAACACCGATGAGGGCTCATGGAATCCAAGACGACAGATGGTCAGACGGTCCATCTGCGTTTAGACTGATACCGAGGTGTGAGCTCGCCAATAGATCGTTGGATCAGGTCCTTCTCTTTAGGATGCTTCCACCTTGGGAATTGTAGCTTGTTTATTTTATAGCACTTTTGTAAAAAAAAATAAAAATAAAAAACAAACTGAAATGGCGATTGTGCCAAAGACTTTGGTTCAGATAAAGCACAGTTTAATGTCCACGCATGTAAGTGTAACGCACTCCATCACTGTAACCTCTGTGTGCATCACCGTCTCCACCGCGTGCCACAAACACTGACCTTTTCTGTTCCATGGATTTAAAAACGTTTTGCTGCGGTTGCACAAGTTTTATGTATAGTACTTATGATTTACAGGCCATTGTTTGTCCTCTGTTCTTTATCTTTTTTATATAATTTTTGATGCTCTTTAGAAAAAGAAATTGCCATCCCTACAAAATCCGGTTACTTTGTACCAATTTGGTAGTGTCTCTCTGGGTGGGTCCGGTTCGGATTTTCTGGCGTCATTGGCTTATTTGGAAAGCGCCCGGGGTTTGTGGGAGACGAAAGTGTACATGTTTAAAAAATAAATAATAATAATAATAAAAAAGAAATTGTATGTTTTTAAAAAAAGAGAAAGTAATGTATAAATATTTTTCTATTTTCCTGTTTTTGATATTTACTATGTAAGAAGATATATTGTCTTAATTTAGGATTTTATGTTTCCTATATGCTTGTGGCAGTTTTGCACTTGTGTCCACTGGACCATCTCTTGACTATTAGAGTGATAATATTGGCATTGCAGGCAAAGTATGAAGAATAATAAATGTGCATTGTTTGTATTAAAAGCTGCCTCTTGTGTGGAATCATTTAAAATATGAATACATTATTCAGGTTAAAGAGAGAATTTCTTTAAACCGGTGCATAGGGCGTTTCATCGCCCCTGGGGAAACAGACCTCAGTTTTGAATATACATATATATTAGGGATTTGCATCTCTATACATAACCAAGGATGTGATGCATTAAAGATACAGTACAGACCAAAAGTTTGGACACACCCTTCTCATTCAAAGAGTTTTCTTTATTTTCATGACTATGAAAATTGTAGTCACACTGAAGGCATCAAAACTATGAATTAACACGTGGAATTATATATGGAATTATATACATAACAAAAAAGTGTGAAACAACTGAAAATGTCATATTCTAGGTTCTTCAAAGTAGCCACCTTTTGCTTTGATTACTGCTTTGCACACTCTTGACATTCTCTTGATGAGCTTCAAGAGGTAGTCACCTGAAAATGGTCTTCCAACAGTCTTGAAGGAGTTCCCCGAGAGATGCTTGGCACTTGTTGGCCCTTTTGCCTTCACTCTGCGGTCCAGCTCACCCCTAAACCATCTCGATTGGGTTCAGGTCCGGTGACTGTGGAGGTCGGGTCATCTGGCGCAGCACCCAATCACTCTCCTTCTTGTCAAATAGCCCTTGATGCCTTCAGTGTGACTCTACAATTTTTCATAGTCATGAAAATAAAGAAAACTCTTTGAATGAGAAGGTGTGTCCAAACTTTTGGTCTGTACTGTACATAGGAAGCATCTACCGATGCGATGCAATACGATCCCCCCCCTTATGGTGCAGTGTGATCCGATTTCGATTTAATTCAAAACAATTCGATACCATGAAATAGAGAGTAAAAAAAAGATTTGATGTAATTCAGTACAGCACAAATAGTTCAGACAGCGAATCATCAAATTACTCATGTGCCTTCTGTCTTCTAACCCTTGGTGCTTTCACAGGCCTTTTAAAGACCAAAAACCACCAGATGTTCTTTTCCTGTTCAGTCTCCAGGAAGATGCAGCTCTACCTCTGCCATGTTAATCTATATTCTATGTGACACTCAGGACACGCCTCAGTCTCTGTAGTGTTGTTATGCGTCTTATTCACGTAGCAGCAGCGGTGCTGTGAGGACGCGATAATCAATCTGCATAAAAAATATTGGTCGCATTCTAAATAATAAAAGTGTAGCGCACCTACTAATAATTATATATAAATAATTTTTTACGGATGCAAATATGACAAAAAAGACACATTGTGATACAAATGCCTACTTGTATCCAATCCACTGTTGTGAATCCTACATACTTCCCAATTTTCAGTGTCACTGTCTTACATTATAAAAAGCTGTTTTTGTCCTCATTTAGTTACTTGAACTTGATTTGTAGAACCAGTAGATACAGAGATTTACACTTACATCCCTTATGCATGAGGTTAAAGTGACCGGAAAGATAAACTAAGTTGTAGGTGACACCTGTTTGTGTGACTTTAAATCTTGTTGATATCTGACCATTACATTTATATCTACTTTATGAATATCTTCTCTGGATTAGATATACTTTTGCTCTTCTATTCCTCTCTTCTGGGAATGCTTTCCACTAGATTTGGAAACAAGGCTGTGGGGATTTTAGGCCTGGAGTGAAAGGGGTTCAGCTCATCCCAAACGTGTTCAGTAAGGTTGAGGTCAGGGCTCTGTGTAGGACACTCGAGTTCTTCAACTCTCAGCTTGGCAAACCATGTCTTTATAGAGCTGACTGTGTGCATAGATCTAGATAGGTCCAACCAGGTATGCGACAGGATTTTGGTATGAGAATAATGTGACTTGATGTGGAGATGGCATTTATGAAATCACAGCAGCAGCAGTTTGTTTAGAAGCGTATTGTATATATCTAGAGTGAGGTTTCATCTTGTTAAGAATATTCTGATTAATCTGGAAATCTATCCGCAGACTGATTAGTCAAACCCAGCCGAAGCAGAACAGCGCCGGAAATTCCAGCCTGTAAGAACACAAATAGTTACAGTGCTGACTTGATCCGTGGCTCGTCTGTTTATTTCAGGCCTTCGCGGAGGCTCAGCGCACTTTTAAGTCCAAAGTCAAACAATAGTAAAGCCTGCAATCAATCCCTGCTTTAATACGCTTTTCCTGCGAAGTTCGGCTCTTCTCCAATATCCAAACAAATGGGTCTCAGGAGTTTCCGTTTTCCCAGAAGAAAAGAAGGAACGTCCTGCTGTTTTGCAGTCTGGAATGTGAAAGTTGGGATACTTTCGCCTGCCTGCTCGCTCGTCCTTTCCACTTTCACGCTCTGTTTAAATGGCCATGTTTTAATGAACTGAAAATAAACTGGACATGGATTTAGACATCGTCTATTTTAATTCGGCTTTATGCAGTCATGGAAACATTTTTCATTAATCATTCATAGGGGAAAAGTTCCCTCTTAGCATTTGAAGTAAATCCTACAGCAGTGTGTGTGTGTGTGTGTGTGTGTGTGTGTGTGTGGTGTGTGTGTGTGTTGTGTGTGTGTGTGTGGATTCTTTTTAAATGAAACGTTTAAAATGCTTTACGTTTCTTCTATATAAAATGGTTTATTTGAAATGGATTAGAAGGGAAAGGACAGTTTCAGGACAGAAGCCTAGATCGCTTAGCTGGCACCATTTTCCCAAAATGTTTTGAAAATGCATTGATGCCCATTTTATAATGGGAATAAAAACAGGAATTATTGTCACCTTGTTAAACTCTTGCTATGTGGATAAAAATGAAAAAGCTGAAGTTAGTTCTGGATTAATTGATAAAGAATAAACTGATATGGACTGATTTAGTTATATTCTTAATCTATTTAATTCTGCAAAGCTGCTTTGGGACAATGTTCATTGTAAAATACGTTATACAAAACTAAATTGAATTGTGTTTGTTAATTAGTTGGTTGGATATTTATTAAAGCTTTTTACTTCACATGTACATTACAGCACAGTGTATTGCTTTCTTTGGCATATCTCAGTGATGCTAAAAGCTGGGGTCAGAGTTCAGGGTCAGCCATGATAAAGCATCCCTAGAGCACAGAGGGTTAAGGGCCTTGCTTAAGGCCCAAGAGGTTAAATAATTTAACGATGGACATTGTCCCAAAGCAGCTTTACAGAGATAAAGAGGTAAAATAATGTATAAGTTTGTTCCTCATAACTGTAAGTTTGTCCCTAATGATCGAGCCAGTGGCAACTGTGGCACAAGAACACAAGAAAAACTCCCTAAACTTGCATTAGGAAGAAACCTGAGATGATCCAGGGTGGAACCAAAAATGTCCATTTATTACACATAATACTGGGGTTGAACCGACAACCTTCCAATTACTAACCAAGACCCTTAACCACTGAGCTACCACTTCTCCACTAAAAGTTTGTTGGTTAATTAACTATGAACTGTTCTTCATCCCAGGCAACGCCTCCTAATGTGATCTTGTGATCTCTTTGGACAACTCTTTGCTCTCACCTACAGTTCCGTCCCACAGACCTGGGCTATCCATGGAAAATCAGCTGTTCCTTTTCTTACCCTGTCAATTTCTCCTTTACAGCATCGGGAGAATTTGTTCATTTCTATCCACACAGGCCACTCAGCTACTCATCTAGTCCCTCGTCATTTTAAGACTGGACTACTGCCCCTGGCTTCTAGCAAGCCTGCCTCTAAGCACCATTTATCCTCTGCAACTGATCCGGAATGCAGCTGCACGTCTTGTTTCCAACCTTCCTAGGTTCTCACACACCACCTCACTGCTGGATTCCCTCAACTGGCTTCCTGTTGCTGCCTGCATCAGATTTATCTCATCCTACACTGCAGCACACTTCTTCTGATCAGCTGAATCAGTAGCAGGTTTCATCACAATTCGTCATTTATCGGCCTACCTCTTTAAAAAGTACTAAAATTTGCATTAAAACCTATGTTAAATATATTACCTCCCAAACGCTGTCCTTTTAGTACAGGGATGGTTTCCATAAACCATGACCTAGTGAACCAGTATCAGCATGAATTTATTAAACACTTGATCAGGATGCGACTAAGTGTGTCTGCTTTAAATGCAGTCAGCTAGCTAGCAAGCCTGTGTGATTAGCCTAATTGCAAACATCAGACACCTTTTTTTGGTTATCGAACCACTTTGGTGTAGAACAATGAGCAGATTTTGTGTGTTTGTCTTGTTTACAGAAAAAAAATCCCTTAGTGACTAACTTTTGCGGCATTTGATAGATGGCCTTATCCAGAGCGACTTACAACTGAGCCGTTGAAGATTAAAGGACTTGATCAGGGGCCCAGCAGCGGCAGTATAATGGTGCCGGGATTTAACTTCAATCTAACGATCCAGTTTAGTCCTTGCTTCACCTCTGGCTACAGTGATGCAATGGCACTTTAATACTTTAGACTATCTGGCTCCCAGCCAAAGTCGCAAAATGTATGCTAATGCAGTCAATGATATATTGCCAATCGCGTAGACATCTAACTATCCAAAGCCCAAAGCTGTATTGCACTGGACCTTTAACTTCAACATCTCCAACAGTTGTAAACCCCCCCCCCCCCCCTCATTAATAGAATGTTAAATATCACAGGAAAATGGTAAGGAAGAGCAAAATGTGTTTCTTCTTTTGTTATTAGGTGTAACAACTCAAAAACTGCTACATAATAATACAACGATCTACATAGTTTCTGTCACATACATTATATAGAAAAGTATTGATATTTAAGATTTTCCAGCCATATGTGGTTCTTTCACAAACTGTTACCACAGCATTGGAAGGACACAATTGTATAAGATGTGTTGAGGTGTGGTAGCATTACATTTTCCCTTCACCTGAACTCGGAGGCCAAAACCTGTTCCAGCATGACAATGACTCTGTGCACAAAACCAGCTCTATGCAGATAAGGTTTATGTGGGATGTAGTGGAAGATCTTGAATGGCCTGTTATAGAGCTCTGACTTCAACTCTACTTAACAGCTTGTGATGAATTAGAATGCTGACTGCACCCCAGGCCTCCTCACCTCATCTACATCAGTACCTAGTTTAACTTACACCCTTGGTGTCTGAATAAACCCAAATCTCCACAAGCAAACTACAAAATCTAGTGGAACATCCTCCCAGAAGAGTGGACGTTATTATATATGCAAATGGGGACTACATGTGGAATGGGATGGTAAAAAGTACATATGAAGCTCAGGTGCCCACAAACTTTTGTCCATAAAGTGTTCTTTTGTTGATGCCCATTAACATCGCTTGGTAATTTGATCTTTGTATATGTTAATCTTATACAAGTGCACGCAGCCAAGCATGTGTTTTTAGCAAGGCGAGTGCTTTGATCTGTCTTTCCAAAGCCTTTGTCAAGCCCAAGTGTTTCATGTGGTATGAAGATCTGAGCAACAGTGGAACCACATGGTGTTTATATGTACACTCTAGGTGTTATTTTGCACTGGTGATATAAGACCCACCCTCAAGGGCCACAATAATACTGATCCGTCCAAGAACAGAAAACGATTTGGGATTCAAAACATCCTGAAATAGAAAGCAATCCCAGGAGATGATTAAAATCAGAAGAACGTTGTGTAACCTGAAAGACAACAACATGGTAAAAAAGAGACTTCTGCAGTGTGAAATGATCGTAAATGTGAGTGGTTGGATTTGGAAGAATGTGTCTTCATGGACTAATAAACTTAAATTAGAACTATTCTTTTTTAATGGATAAAATGGTCATGTTGAAGTTCATGGTGAAAATCTGCACACAGAAATCACAGCTTTGACTTCTGAAATGTGTTTAAATGGTCCAGGAAGTCTGGCTTGGCTGGTTTTTGCAGTGTGTTTTGTGCAGTGGTGGACGAAGTACACAACGCATGTACGTGAGTTAAAGTAGAGCTACATAGGTAAAATATGACTCCAGTAAAAGTGCTCCCTTTATACCCACACTTGAGTAAAAGTACAAAATATTTTTCTTCAATGTATTAAAGTATAGAAATTACTATGATTTATTATGGCTATAATGTTTATTATCATTTTTATCACAAGTCTCTCTGCTTAATCAACTCACTAATCTATTAATATGATGATATTATAAAAGAAGAATAGTCTGCTTTTGTCACATATACATTACAGCACAGAGAATTTTTTTTCTTCGCATATCTCAACTTGTTGGGAGCTGGGGTCAGAGCAGAAGGTCAGTCATGATACAGCACAGGGGCAAGGGCCTTGCTCAAGGGCCAAAAACGCAGCTTAGCAAAACGGGGCTTGAACCCCCGATCTTCCGGTCTGAACCAGCGCCTTAACCACTGAGCTAATCGTGCAAATAAGGCCACAGGTGCTGTGGCAAGTTCGAGTCAGGAGTTTCTTCAATCATTTATTACTGTCAAAATGTTCTGCTTGATGTTGAAAAGACTCTGAACTGTATGTTGGTGATAAGTAAACACCACAAAGCGGCAATGGCAGTTCAGGCTTGAATGACGCCCTGAGTAAACCACGCCATGATCCAACGTCTCCCCTAGTAATTAGTTTCAGCTTTGAAGCAGTTTCTCAGCTTCAGCTACCGTCACTGGATGAGTAAGACATATTTTCAGAGCAGTCCACAAATTTTGATACATTTCTGAGCTCCATTTCATGTAGAAATATCACCCTAAATGCCTTTATTGCACAATTAAATACACGTCATTGTGCGCAATTAATCAAACTCTCAGAACCAAGAAATGTACAACTCCTTGGCTAATTGTAGCCATTAGATATAATCAACATCTATATCCTTATAATATATATCTTTTAAATGAGCCTTTTAAGCTGCAATGGAGATTCCCCCCAGATACCTTTATGACATCACCTCAATTAAAGGTAATCAAATCAATAAGTGCTTTTTAACTACAATCCAACTAAAACTTGTTAGGTTGTAATTGTTTTGTTGCTACACACATTATAATAAACTACAATCTATAAATAATAATTTTATGCAGCTAAAAGAAATATTGTTGCTCTATGTGTAAAAGCATATCAGGCAGCACAGTATAACCTTAGTGATATACAGTTATAAGCCCTTTTTCTTTAAATGCATTATCTTATACTATCCTCATAATGAGATGAGTGTTAGAGCTGCATACACACCTTTATCTTTTGCTCGTTTTCTCTCTACTCTACTGTCCTCTTTTTTCTGAATTGGGCTTCTGAGGGTTAAGAACGTTTTGTCATCCAAAATTTTAATTTGGGTTCAGCGCTCCTTAATGACGTGACGTCACCCAATCCCGTCTCTCCATATATGAGTGAGGAAACTTCTCCGTTCAGTGGGTGCACCCCCTAGTCCCGACCAGATTTATTGAACGTGACATCATATAATAATTGGCACGACCATGCAATCAAACAAGTTTAAAACGGAGCATGCTCTACCCTTATTGGTGGCTTGCTGTGTGCTTGACCATTTGAGTTTTTATATAACTTTATATATAAAGGAACGGCTGATTATGCTTAATGTAATTGAGTAAAAAGTAAGATATTTGACTTTTAAATGTAGTGAAATTAAAGTAAGCATCTCCCAAATGGAAATACTTCAGAAAAGTACAGATACGCGGAAAAGCTAGTTATGTACAGTAACGAATTACATTTACTTTGTTGCTGTCCACCACTGGTTCTGTGTCAGTACATTTATCACAAAATGAATGGGATATACTTTGAATTTGGTCCCAATGTGGTGCTGTCCAGTGGCAACAATTTGCTGCTTGGTTTCATCTGTTGGAGACAGAAGTTTACATTTTGGCAAATGCCCTTATCCAGAACAACTTAGATTTATCTCATTCATACATCCGAGCACACTACAGGTTAAGAGCCTGGGGCACAGGGGTGGCAGCTTGATGTGGCTGGGATTTGAATTCATTACCTTCAGATCCAAAGTCTAATGCCTTAACCACTAAGCAATCCACTTTTAAAAGTGATACAAAAGAGTGATATGTCGTGTGCCTTTATGGTTGATATAAAGGACCCTAAACAATTAAAAAGGCAAACAGGGCCCCTAGGAACTGTCAGGCAATGGGCTCCTGAGGGCATGAAAAATATATTGTACCATTCTTTGTTGTTCAGGGTGTCAAGCATTTTAGAGTCAAAAGTTGCATTTTATGATCCTGAAATGACCTTTAGAGATTCTGGATATTGTTCAATGGGAAAAACCACTAAAAGCCTGAACACCTGGTAAATATTCTCACCTATTTTAACATCAGGTATATGGCCAACTAGAAAAAGATGAGGTGCTTCTGGACATAAAAAACACACAACTAGAATTTGCTAGAATGTTTTTTTTTAAAATCAAAAGTTCCTTAAATAGTGTAAGAACAGAAGGATATATGCTAATAGTATGTGGATAACTGTCAATCATACTCATATCTCAAATCTGGCCAATAACTTGATGCTGGTGTTCCTATTGCTATTATAATAACCTTTATATTTTATTCATTTGGATTTTAGACTTGTACTAGCACTTGTACTAGCAATGTGTTGACTAGTGAGGAGAGTGTGTTGAGAAGGTGGAGGGAGTATTTTGAGCAGCTGATGAATGAGGAAAATCAGAGAGAGAGAAGGTTGGATGATGTGGAGTTGGTGAAGCAGGATGTAGATAGGATTAGTAAGGAGGAAGTGAGAGCAGTGATTAAGAGGATGAAGAGTGGAAAGTCGGTTGGACCAGATGACATACCAGTAGAAGCGTGGAGATGTTTAGGAGAGATGGCAGTGGAGTTTTTGACCAGATTGGGGATTGGGGAAAACAGGATTTTGGAAGGTGAGAAGATGCCTGAGGAATGGAGAAGAAGTGTGCTGGTACCGATCTTTAAGCATAAAGGAGATGTGCAGACCTGCAGTAACTACAGGGGAATTAAGTTGATCAGTCACACCATGAAGTTATGGGAAAGAGTAGTGGAAGAGAGAAGAGGTGACCATCTGTGAGCAACAGTATGGTTTCATGCCGAGGAAGAGCACCACAG
Organism: Silurus lanzhouensis; assembly: GCA_039877035.1. NCBI lineage: Eukaryota > Metazoa > Chordata > Actinopteri > Siluriformes > Siluridae > Silurus > Silurus lanzhouensis. The sequence goes on from JBCEWE010002000.1 coordinate 12,222, forward strand.
ATGCCTTATTTGCTTTGAGAATGTTGATGGAGAAGTATAGAGAAGGACAGAAGGAATTGCATTGTGTATTTGTGGATTTAGAGAAGGCCTACGACAGGGTGCCAAGAGAGGAGTTGTGGTATTGTATGAGGAAGTCAGGTGTGTCAGAGAAGTATGTGAGGGTGGTGCAGGACATGTATGAGGACAGTGTGACAGCAGTGAAGTGTGCAGTAGGTACGACAGACTGGTTTAGGGTGAAGGTTGGACTGCATCAAGGATCGGCCCTGAGCCCTTTCCTGTTTGCAGTGGTGATGGACATGTTGACGGACAAGGTCAGACAGGAGTCTCCCTGGACTATGATGTTTACGGATGATATTGTGATTTGTTGTGAGAGTAGGGAGCAGGTTGAGAAGAGCCTGGAGAGGTGGAGATATGCGCTTGGGAGAAGGGGAATGAAACTCAGTAGGAGTAAGACAGAATACATGTGTGTGAATGAGAGGGAGGGCAGTGGAGTGGTGCAGTTGCAGGGAGAAGAGCTGGAGAAGGTGGAGGAATTCAGGTACCTGGGGTCAACAGTGCAAAGTAATGGAGAGTGTGTTAGAGAAGTGAAGAAAAGAGTGCAGGCAGGGTGGAGTGGGTGGAGAAGAGTGACAGGAGTGATTTGTGATAGTAGGGTATCTGCAAAAATGAAAGGAAAAGTTTATAGGACTGTGGTGAGACCTGCGATGTTGTATGGATTAGAGACAGTGGCATTGAGTAAAAGACAGGAGGTGGAGCTGGAGGTAGCAGAGCTGAAGATGTTGAGGTTTTCATTGGGAGTGACGAGGATGGATAAGATTAGAAATGAGTTTATTAGAGGGACAGCGCATGTAGGATGTTTTGGTGACAAGCTGAGGGAGGCGAGATTGAGATGGTTTGGACATGTGCAGAGGAGGGACATGAATTATATTGGTAGAAGAATGCTGAGGATGGAGCCACCAGGTAGGAGGAAAAGAGGAAGGCCAAGAAGAAGGTTCATGGATGTGGTGAGGGAAGACATGCAGGTAGTTGGTGTAAAAGAGGCAGATGTAGAGGACAGGGTGGTATGGAGACGGATGATCCGCTGTGGCGACCCCTAATGGGAGCAGCCGAAAGAAGAAGAAGAAGACTAGCACTTGTACTAGCATATATACTAAGACTGGAACAATACAGAGAAGAAGATAGGCACTGATCCAGAGTGAGAATGCAGTTGGAGTTCCAGTTCTTCCCAAAGGTGTTCAGGTAAGCTCTCTGTTCAGGCCAGAACATGTGTTGATTGTCTTGATGGAACATGTATAGGTCCATTAGTTCTAGTAAACTGTAATCTTAAAGCCACAGTGTACAAACACATTGTACACAATTGTGTGCTTATGACTCTATGGCAGCAATTTGGGGAAGAATCGCATGTAGGATCTGATAGTAGGGGTCCACATACCTTTGGGTGCATAGAATTTCATTATATGGAAATCTGTATAGAAACTTTTGTCCTAAGAATGCCCTTCATCTTTTCCTAGTTGGCCAAAGTATGAAGCAAGTTTTTCAGTGTTTAAGCTTTAAGTGTTTGTTCATAATATTCAAGTTCTTTCTCAGATAGTTGAAGCTGAACGGCTTATTTTCCACTGGACAGCAACAAATTGGAGGCCATATTCAAGATGAACCCATATCATGATTGGACAAGGCTAGAAAAGCCAGCAGTCCAAAAGCTAGCGAACAGAGTGTTTGTGTATTTCGAATACAATTAATCTTCAGTCACATCAACACCCATCCAAAGCATAACCAATAAGTTTCTTATGGACAGCCATCAGCAGGTCAAATAGTCTTTGCACAATCTCAGAGAGGCTCTGCAGTTTATGTCCAAGATTTCTCAATGTAACTAGGTTGACTAGACAAAAATTTCCAGTACACCTCATCGCTTAGTGGTCATCCATAAGCCACATGATGTTGGGGTTGTGTTTTTTTTCTCCCCCTTGCTCATTCCCTTATTCCCACCTTAATAAGCCAATAATTAGGAGCAGAGACGTGAAGGAATGTCCTGGTTATGCAACACGTCAGATCAACTCCAGAGAAAAGTGACAGAATGACTAAAAGGTCAAGAAGGAAACAGTGAGAAAAGTGGGAGTCAAGCTGAGAGACAGATGGAGAGGAAGTAAAGTAAAGAGGAGAACAACATGAGAGAGGGGGAGGAATGAAATCCAGAACAAAAGAGAGCCTGAACATAAAAAGAAGGACATGCAATATAAGCAACCGTTGGCTAGTCGCATACCAACAGAGTCTGAACCATATGAAGTATTGATGGTATGGAAAGCCTGTCTACATCATAGCATTTTTCCAAAGAGGGCTTGTTGTACTGTATGTATATAATAAGTAAGATATAAACATGACAGGTCCTGCTGGTATAGAAAACTACATCGGAGTAGTGTAATAGATATCAAAATGAGCAAAATGCCGCAATCACTCTGAAACTGATCATTGCCAATTATTTTATTCATCCTGTTCCAGAAACATTTAGCCAGTGGTAAGAATTTCCATTTATAGCTACAATTGTAGCTATGCAGTGGAACATCAAGATATAAACTCCACCATGGATCACCATCCTATTTCACCACTCCTTCATGCCGTCAGTCCTTAAGGTCAGTGTTTCTCATATTTAATGTTTATCTCTGAGATGTTTGAATTGCTCAGGAATGCTGATGAGTTGGTCAAATCAGGGAACATAACAACATCTGCAGAGCATTTGTCCACCAGGGTTGAGAACCATTGCTTTGGGCAAACTGGACTGCAAAAACGAATCTCCTCCTGTGACCGGTTACACCAAAAGCTTTTCATGAGACGAATGCATTTTCAGTCTGTATTCAGAGAAACAAATGGTATGTAAAGATTTAAGAATCTTCTCATCACTTTATCCTGGTCAGCATAAAGCAAGCTGTCTAACAATACATTGAATTTTAGTATTGGATAAATTTTTAACAAGAAGAAAAAGTAATTAGATCCGTTCTTTGATAAATATGCAAATGATCTTGGCTGTTGTGTATCTTTAAATGTGTGGATTTTTTCCAGGTCTACAGGTCTAGATCTGTCATTTAAAACAAAAAATGTATTAAAAAGGAGGACATACACTAGACCTATTATGTCAAAATGGCATCAAAGCCAAACCCTTGACTTTTCCATGTATGGTAGCTCAACAGCACACAGCAGGAAACAGCTTTGACAGATTATTGTGGATACAGTTCAGAAAAGCATCAATGGATCATAAGACAGCAGACTGGTATGTAAAGTAAGCAAACTCCTTGCAGACTCCTCCCATCCTGCAGGAGTTCGGAGATTAGGGTGGATATCATAGATTCAACTTTGGACATCTTATTTGTAGCATGGACATTGTACAAAGTTTGCACATCTAATACTGCAATGTGGACATCTTACATTATAGAGTACACATTTTACATTACAGTTCAGATATCACATACTGCAATGTGGACATCTTACATAATAAAGAAGACATCTTACATTACAGTTTGCACATCATATACTGCAATATGAACATCTTACATTAGAGTTTCGAACATCATTATAGTGCAATGTGGACATCTTACATTACAGTTTGAACATCATATACTGCAGTGTGGACATCATACAATAAACTGTAGTAAAGTGTAAACATCTAATATTAATTCAGTATTGGAATATGAGCTCTAATATTTCTAAACCTGATCAAAAGACAGTGACTAACACCATCAAAATACCCAAAGAGAGGCATTTTTTAATATTCACATGCAACCCTACTCCCCCCCTACTCCCCCCGAATTGTACTTATATATACTTATACTGAATATTGCGTTGTGCTTTCATGATTTATGGACTTTTTATATGCTGCACTCCAAACATATTTATTTATTTTTTTTAAACTGTAAATAATAGGCAATAAAGCAGCTTGATAACTTCTGTGCTTCTGTGCTGAATCTCTGAGCCAAGTTCGTAAGAAAGTAAACACCAGTGAAGAAGGAGTGAGGAGAAGTGCACAAAAACAGGTCAATGGGTCTGTTAGGCCATAATGCGTTCCTTATGTGGCTGGAGTACATTCTTTACCTCTCCAAAACATACACATACTATGTGTACGAGAGAGAGAGAGAGAGAGAGAGAGAGAGAGAGAGAGAGAGAGAGAGAGAGAGAGCTTTTCTCTGAGGCACAGACTGCATTCTTCCAAATAATACACAAACGCTTTCGGTTGCACATGGCTATTTTCTTCTGTGGCGAGAAACAAAGGTTAATGTGGGTAACATAAACACACACACATATATATACACACACACACACACACGCACACACACACCACACACACACACACACACACACACACACACACACACACACACACACACACACAAGGTTGAAAAAACTTTTACTGATTTTTTTTACTGATTTCTTTTTCAGCTTTCAAATTGTAGCTGTTATTTTTATAAATGAATATTGAGAACTGGAATCTGTAAAGTTCAGAGAGAGAAAAAGAGAGATAGGGAGAGGGAGAGAGGGAGAGAGGGAGAGAGAGAGAGAGAGAGAGAGAGAGAGAGAGAGAGAGAGAGAGAGGAGAGAGAGAGAGAGAGAAATGGAAAGACAGAAAGTAGAGATAGAAAAATTACAATGAGACAAAGAGACAAGAGATCCACAGAAAGAGTGTAAAAGAGAAATAAAATAGAATGAGAGAAACAGTAAGACAGAAAGACAAAATAGTGTGTATGAGAGAGAGAGAGAGAGAGAGAGAGAGAGAGAGAGAGAGAGAGAGAGAGAGAGAGAGAGAGAGAGATTGTCTATTTGTTTGTGCCCATACCTCTGTCAGGGTGGGGTAGAGATACTAATGATCATGAAAGTATTTAGTGCTTTTTCCTGTAAATGATTGTCAGCATTTAGGAATGAAACCTCTGCTTTTTTTTATAATTATTATTATTATCCTGGTCAAAAACTATGCTAAACAACTCCAATAAAATAATTTATAATATTTATCTACACTCAGCTAAACCACAAAAAAAGAAATTGAGAACAGTGAAATGTCTGAGACATAATTAACTAAATTTTTTTGAAATGTAAACTTCTAAAACGTATTCTGGAAGAGTGCTAAAAACTGCAACGCCCTGTGGAAATGATAATAAAATGTCAGAACCATAAGCATACAAAAAAGGTAATTAGGTTTAGAGTTACACCGAAGGGTTTCATTTCCTTCTCCAGCTACAGTCATGTGATACCGTTTGAATTACTAGAGCTTCCTGGAGAACACCTGCCAATCCAGTGCCAGCTTTGATGGTGAGTAACTGGTATGGTGTGGTCTGGATATCAGTCACGACATGTTTGAATTCGCACATTTGGGATTGGCACGTGTGTACATCCTCAACACAAGTCTAGTCTACACTTGCAACCTGATGCTATCATCAGACACAGACATCAGACACAGGACAAGCCTCATCTGTGCCACTTCTGCAGTTCTGTACCTCACTGCTGGCACAAAGCATCCTAAGGAGAAGATACTGATCTTTTTTGAGCAAACAAGTTCAATTCAGTTTTATTGGTATAGCGGTTTTAACAACTGATATTGTACCCAAAGCAGATTTACAGAAATAAAAGCATTATCAACTTGGAATTTATCAGTTTATCCCTTATGGGAATAACTGAGGAAAAACGGCATCCAATTCTTTGTAGGTCCATAATCTCTATGAGGTGGACAGAACTGGTGCTGGTAAAACTCAGGATGCCTCAGGTGGGTAGAGAAAGAAAAGCAGTGGAGAGGAATTAATGTAGCTGCTGTTCATAATATTAACAAGCACAAGTTGATATTGTGTTTGATCAGATTTACTGGAGCACAAGGTTATGATATGTGATGTTATGTGTAGGACTCACTAAAAAGATACGTCTTTAATCTTCACCTAAACTGGAATTGTGTGTCTGAGCCCCAAACACTTTCAGGAATACTATACAAAGTTTAGATGCTAAATTTGTAAAATGCTCTACCACTTTAGTGGACTTTGCTATTCTAGGAACTTCTAGAAGTCCAGAGTTTGAGATATGACGAATGATGACGAATTGTAGCTTGTTAGAAGACTGCATACATACATGGGAAGCCAAACCATTTAGTTTTTTTTGGTTTTTTTTAAGTAAGTAAGGTAGCCAGTGTAGGGATGATAAAATTGGGGTTTTATAGTCATATTTTTCTCAACCTTGTGAGAACACTGGCTGCTGCATTCTGGACTGAAGTAGCTTGTTTATTAATTAGGCTTTATGTATTGGTTTTTGGGCAGATGAGCAAAATCTCTGTCTTATCAGAATTGAACAATAGAAAGTTATGAGTCATCCAATCTTTAATTTTTTTAACACACTCAGTTAACCGAGCCAATTGAGATTTTCGTCTGGGTTTTGACGAGGTATATAGTTGGGTATCGTTAATAGTGGAAGCTAATCCCATTCCTTCTAATAATATTTCCCAAGGGAAGCATGTTATTGTGAAAAGCAGGGGTCCTAGAACTGAACCTTGTGGCACACTATAATTTATATGCATTAACCTGGTTAGTTCTCCATTAAAATCTACAAAATGGTCACAATCAGACAGGTAGGATTAAAACCACTTAATGCCTGTCCCTGAATGCTGATGTAAATCTGTAAGTGATCCAAGAAAAAGGCAGGATCTATTGTGTCGAATACAGAGAACAGAGAAATGTAGCCTGGTCTGAAACTAAAAGCAGGTCATTTGTGATTTTAACTAAAGCAGTTATGATGCTATGATGGGGCCTGAAACCTGACTTAAACTCTTCAAGAAAGGGTGAATCTGAAAAGCATGTTTACAGAACATGACACGAGGCATATACAATGTTATAAAAGGATGTTCAGTAAGGTGACTATGTTGTGATTAGGACTTATAGTATGAGTACAGGATAGTCCTAACAGCTCTGTGAGATTATTGACTCAAAGCAACATTAAAACTGTAACACTGAATAAACGCTAAATAACATTTCAGAGTCAACGCAGTACCAAACGTGTCTTTACAGAATAATATGCATTGTGCATGAGTTTTATCCTTGTATAATCCAATTTTTTGAAGAATTGACTTCAGTTTAGCAGACTAATCCTACCTGTTCAGCAGCACTGCATTGGCTGGGATGAACTGGAACACTGAAAAGATGAAATTCATTTGATATACAATAAACTTCCGGCAAACGCTGTGTGATTATATAACTGTTATCCACATAACAGTCACGTTATGATCATATAAAAAGTCCTGTAGTACACTGGTTCATAACTTGGGGGTCGCAAAAAGTTTCGAGGGGTCGCCAAGTGCACTATAGATTATTTTATTTATCGGTCATTAAACGTATTTCATTTATAACAACACGATAAGCAATAAAACAACACGATAAATAATTATAGTTGTAAATAAAAAGTATTTTGTTGTGTTTAACTGATGTATGTTTTTAGTTTTAAGAATACAACACAAAAAATACAATATGGATGAATTCTCTGATTAAAGTATATTCATGTTAATATATTTTATTTTGCGTCTGTTGCTTGGTTATTAGTTAAATAGCAGAGACTGAAAAAAGGTCTGTGCTTGTAAACCTTTGCATTTGGGAATAAGTAAAGGGATAGATTTGTTTGATATTACATTAACAGATTAAAATGTTAATGCTGCTGTTATTTGTTCATCAGGTTAGAAAAAAAAGTGAAACCTGTTGTTGCAAAAAAACCCTTATGAATATTTGCAGCTTTGCATTTATTAAACATATACACTTGACTGTCACATTAAATAAAAAATGTGTTAGTGTGTTTGAATGGGGGGAATGTAGGACACTCAGGATCTTCAACCAAAAACATGGCGAACCATGTCTACATAGAGCTTGTTTTGTTTACAGGAGCATTTTCATGCAGGGAACAGGTCTGGGTGTAGACCAGGGTGTCCAATCTTTTTCACAACGAGCTTGAAGATCTAGTGGAACATCTTTCCAGAACTTTCCAGCTACTGTATGAGTGGCAGTCCATTTAATGACACCTGAAACAGAAAGCATTTTAGAAAGTAGTCTCCTTGCATATCTTCTGTTTGGTTTCTTATCATGATTGTGTGGCGAACCTCCCGTAAACCATCATGTCAGTGATCATATGGGCTCCACCAATGTAGATCACACGATAATGCAGAATGTAGATGTTAAGCTGTTCTGCACAATAGCAGAAGTTCAACATTCAGAATCTTCTGTATACAGGTACCCTCGATATGGGCTGGCACAAAACACGGCACAAAAATGAGAAGATATAATTAGAAATACTTTGGTTTAACATGTATTGTAACTCACTGTGCTAATGCCTCACTAACAGGGTTTTAGCTAATGGCTAATTACAGCCTGACTTGTTTGTTAGCATAAGAAGGTTTTGTCAATGTAGAGTACAAAGCATTACAAGTTATGACAGCGAACACATTGGTCTTAATCCTGTTCTCTTAATTTGACTTCTCTGAAAGCCAAAACACCTAGGTTCTGTCAGAAAAATTTAATAAGAAAATCAATAAATATCTGAATGTTCGGCATGTTAAAATGTCAAGCCATATCCTGAGTTTCTCTTCCCTATTCCATGGAACAAGCTAGTTATCATTTCAATCAATCATTCTTCTCTTTCACTCTCATCCTCTCTTTCTGTCTGTCTGTCTCTCTGTGTGTGTGTGTTGTGTGTGTGTGTGTGTGTTGTGTGTGTGTGTGTGTGTGTGTGTGTGTGTGTGGTGTTAGCACAAATATGTTCTCTTCTTTCAAAAT
>JBCEWE010001971.1:0-20976 GCA_039877035.1 Silurus lanzhouensis
GGACTGAACCAGCTGATATTAATTGCACTGGCAAGAGGCAGGATTGCTTTCTTATTACTGACTGATTGATCATTTTTCCGTATATCATTTCATATGATTACACATAATGTATGGTTTGATTTCTTTGTATGTGGATGGGTTGTTACCAACATCTGGTAACGATTTTATGTCCATAGCACCTTTAGATATTTATTGGGAAAAATGGTGACGTGTTTAATACTTATTTTATCCGCTGTATAATATATATATATATATATATAATAATATATATATTATATATATATATATATATAAATATATATAATATATAAATATATATATATATATATATATATTATATATATATATATATATATATATATATGTTCAAATATATTAAAATATCACACAGAAACAGGTCTTTTTTTTTGCAACATCCTCAAAAGTGTCAAAAACACATGAAGAGATTGTCCACAAGTGTCCTTGAGCTTTCAGTGAGTGACTGATTACAGGATTCTGATGGCCCTCAGGTAAAAACCGTTCTTCAGTTCATTCTAGATTGTATGCTGCAGTACCGTCTGCATGACTGGTGAACAGTCATTACAGTCTTTGGATTTTGTCTTCCCCAGGTATAATAATTATGATGAATATCCTTTATAGCCCTAACATCCATGTTTTGATAAGATTTGAATGATTTTTCTGGAATAATAGTGCATGTACATGATCATGTGTTCATTAATGTCTGTTTCTGCTGCATACTGAAAGATCTTTTAATTTGTGGATTAGAAACAGTACTTAAGTGTCAAAATAACCTCCTTAATCCATTGCTAGATTGTCCTTAGCAGTTTTTCTGAATCTGCTGAAGACTTGTAAAAGTCAGGAGGCACATATAGTTACAAAGGCAGAATTAGCAGCATATACGAGTGTGTGTGTGTGTGTGTGTGTGTGTGTGTGTGTGTGTGTGTGTGTGTATGTGTGTGCATGAGTTCATTTCCTTTGGTTGTGTCTTGAGTGAAATAGTGCTTTAATGTATTTCTTTGTTCTCTGGGCACAGTGATATTAAACTCTGCACAAACCCAAATATCAGGAAAGTTCATCCTTTTGCCATCTTCTTTCACTTGACCTTTTCAACAGAGACCAGGCATGATATGTCTCAGTCAGACCTCACTGAGACTGAGTACAGAGTTGCCCTCAATAGAATCCCCAGAGTTGAGTATATGTGAATAACAATAGGTACTCACATTCAGAGGTGCCAAAAGTACACACATCCTTCACTTAAGTAGAAGTACAGATACCTCGGTAAAAGTTAAACTACCGACTATACATATTTTATTTAAGTTAAAGTAAAGAAGTTTGGCTCTGACATGTACTTAAGTAAAAAGCCATTATTACTACCTGTTTTAGTGTCACACTGTTGAACCTCACGTCATATTGATATTAGTGCTGTCAATTGATTAAAATATTTAATCAACTTAATTGCACATTTCTATCTGTTCTAAATGTACCATATATTAATACTTAGTTTTAATACTCATGGACATGGAGAAATAATGATGCTTGATGCAAAGTATGTTTATTATTAGTAAAACCAAACTCAACATAGAGCATGAAGACAAAATATTCTTCTAAATGTTTTAAAGTAATAATGATAGTTTAAATTACGTAAATCATCAGGACACCAAACGGAACCTTTGCTATGTTTCCACACATTTAATGAGATACCGGAGCAACTGTACCTCGTCTAACTTTCATACCGATTACATAATATTTGTATTCGATGTGAACTGGTTAATGTATAAGACATTTCGAGCTTTCTATGCATATATTTATTTTGTCTGTGAGGTAAGTTTTCTCTTAGATTCAGGTTGTTTTATTTTTGTGAAATGAGATGACAGAGACAACAGAGAGTGCCCCCTGTCTGTTTACTTTATTTTACAAAAACACATTGTTTTGTTTTATTATGAGTTTATGCAAATGAAAGTAGACATTTGACAGATTCTAATGATGTAATGCTCATATCTGTACGATCAAAAAAGACAGCAATTTAAGTTCGTTTCGGCATTATGAGATAAAAAAATAACTGAAAATGACCGGTGAGTTTGTCAACCCCTAGAATGTTAATTGTGTGAATCATAGCGGATTTTGTTGTTTAATTTGAGACTTACCGCATCAATAAAACAAATATTTACTGATTAAAAATATTTTTCGGTTTATTTTTTTTTATATAGCCGAAAGAAAGAAAAGAAAGAAAGAAAGAAAAGAAAGAAAGAAAGAAAGAAAGTTTTAAATCTAATAAAAAAAAGCATGTTGTGATATATTCATTTATGTATTTTATATTTTTAATAAAAATGATCAAACAGAAATTGATTGCATTGATAGCACATTAATAAAATTAGTACCGTTAAAAAGGAATTTGCTTTGAATTTTGACAGCCCTATATATATATATATATATTCTACCGACGGTTCATCCAGGGCTTCAGTTTGGTCATCGCCCCGCTCACCTCTCTCCTGAAGGGGAAGGCCAAAAAATTTGTGTGGACCCCAGAGTCCGAGGAGGCCTTTGAGGAACTGAAACGGAGTTTCAGTGCCGCCCCTCTCCTATGACACCAGCTCCTATGACCCCAGCTCCCATTTATCGTGGAAGTAGATGCCTCCTCTACTGGCATAGGGGCTGCCTTATCCCAACAGTCGGGAAACCCTCCACGGCTCCGATCCTGCGCCTTCTTTTCAAGAAGCTCTCCCCTGCAGAATGGAACTATGACACCGGTAACTGGGAATGTCTGGCCATTAAGCTGACACTCAAAGAATGGCGTCACTGGCTGGAAGGGGCGGCACACCTAATACAACTAATAGTAGCTGTGTAGGTGGATGATGGATGAGAAAACTTTGTATTGAGGAAAGGAAAGCCCAAAAGATCTGCTTTCAATTAAACTTATTTTCACATCATGTCTGGCTGTAAAATGTATGCACAACAGAAATAAACCATGGGTGCAAGGTAAAAAAAATGAATCTGTAGCTGATTTTGAAGTGGCACCCATTGGAAGTCTCAGTAAGATGCTGTTATCATTTATTAAAGCACTATAGTGTGCTGGCAAACAAAAAAGACCAAGGTAATGTCTTCAAGCAGACAGATGGAGTGCAGGTTTTCTGTTTCTGTAATATGCCACAGTGATGCTTTTAAACAGATATATATATAACAATAATATTAAAATTATGAATTATAATTATAATTCAGTATGACTTTTTAGCTTAGTAATGATTCCTTGTAAAGCATTGTTATGAAGCTGTATATGTATGTTGTAACAGGGTATCACTATTTAATTCCTCATTGCCATCTAAAGCAAGTCACAACAGATGCAGTTGCAGGTTAGGCAGTTTATAATAGAAAACAGCAACCTGTTCAAATTGTAAAGCAGTTTTAAAGTCAAAAACAGTGAGTCAGACAATTAGCATAAACAGGAACAAAACAGGAGACAAGAAGGTGAGGCAAAAGCAGGTCAAGATTGGAAAAAGGCAAATACAGTATCAAAGCTGTTTTTTTTTATACAGTCAGGAGAAGGTCTAAAGAATTGAATACACATGTGAATCAATCAGTAACTGGGGCACAGGGAATGCTGAAGCATGTGTAAGGTGTGGGAGGTGCAGTGGTGTAAAGTATTTTATGTAAATGTGCTTCGTTTCTTGATTCTGGCATGTTGAAGAAGCTGTTGTGTTAATTTGGTTAATGCAGTGTTGAGGTGCACTAGTTCTCAACACCAAGACACACGTTATTAAAAGTCAAAAACAGTTGAGTTGTATGTTTTAGACTTAGACTTTTAATAACGTGTGTCTTGGTGTTGAGGACTAGTAACATGTTTATCATCTTCCTATAATTAATGATATATTTTACATTATAGTTAAAAGGAACCTAAAAATGTTGCAATTTTAGGTTCTTTATAATTATGTTCAGGTCAAATGCAGTACAGTACAGTATTGTATAACATATAACTTATAGCAAATTATAGTTTTATATCTATAAATCTCTCTCTCTCTCTCTCTCTCTCTATATTATATATATATATATATATATATATAATATATATATATATATATATATATATATATATATATATATATATATATATATATAGTTTAAATCTATAAATATGTCTTCATATAAAGAATTACATTAATTATGATAATAAATTAGAAGTCATTGAACAGATAATAATATAAGGCTTTTTCAATTTTTATTTGTCTTCTATTTGTTTTCAAGTGCTCAATACCTTCAGTTCAGTCCAAAATATACATTTATTTTGCTAAATTGCTCTTCCTTGAGTTTGTATGCAGTCTTAAATCTATCTGAGAGTGTGAAATGAATGTAAATGCCTCGTTTCTCCATTAGACACTCATCACTCTCAATATTCTGTGACCTTCTGTCCTGTCAGAATTTGGTTGCTTTCCTCCTAATTGAAGCAGGGCAGTTCTGACACTGATCAATTTTTGGCATAGCATTTTTTAACTAAATTAACCTTCAAACTTTCTTCTCTCCTTCAGGAAAAAAGAAAGACAAATTGCCCACCACCTGCTGTTTTTTCTGCTTTTTAATGTTAAACACTGTACTTGCTGTAATTGTTCCACTGTTCTTTCTGTCACTTAATAATATGCTTTAAGACAATTACTTTAATGGTTAATTACCTGAACAGGAACAGGGTTCAAAAGTCAAAGACTTTTACAACAGGTGCGTGGAAGTGGATGCAAATACAAAGACAACGAATGTAAATGATTACAAATTTGGTAGCCATGGTCATAATCAATAGACTTCATTGCAATGAGCAAACCATACAGCTAGGGCAAACCCAGAATATCAATGTATACCAGAGAGAAAGCATGATCAAATCTAGAAAAGCAAAAATAAGTCAGGTAAGAACACTGTTATTTTGCAATTGGAAGGCTTTTTATACTGTGAGGTTATATACAGGTGTGGGTGATTAGTAATCAGTAGAATGTGAACATAACAAAGTATGTTGTGAAATGTAGTCAATTGCGGCCAAATTTGTAGCCTATGGTGTGTTCTGGGGAAAAACAAAAACAAAAAGGCCTCTGCTTTACATAAGGTCTCAGTAACTTCTGGAAAGCTAAGTTTACAGAGACAGTTACAGAGACAGAGGCCTTTTTTTATATATAATAATACAAAAACAGGTTTTACGTTTTTAATATATTTAAAACTAAGAAATTAAATGTTCAATATCAAGACTTCCTTTACAGTCAAGATTCTGCACTATATATCTATTTATTTGAATGCAAATAAAATTTGTGATATTGACCATGCATTTCCTGCTTGTACAAAAGCAATTAAAGCAATTTCACTCGCGTTGTTGGATTTTGGGCAACATTCTATATATTAGTTCCTGGTTCTGCCCTTGTTGCTGTTGTACAAATTGATTTTTCCTCTAGCGCAACAAGCACTGCTTGACTGATCTTATCCTAATATTGCCCCTGATCAGTTAATTTACCTTTGCTTTGGCTTCCTTTGTCTGGTCTGCCTGTTGGATTGACATCATTATTAGGTGCCTTTTGGAAAGGAACAGACTAGTGTCCTCTCTGTCCTCTTAACTTCAATTAACCTAATTAATCACTAAGGCAGAAAGTAATCTTGGTGTGTCAAGATCTTTTGTCCCTTTCAACAAGATGTGTGCCTGAGTGTCTTTCATTAATTAATACCTATTTTCATCAATCAAGGTAACACCTAAATTGATGAAGCTAGACGCCTATAACTAATAAATTATAGAAACTGTTGTAGTTGGCTGGGTGAGACAATTCACTATGTTTTTTGATGTTAGGATGTTAAAACAGAAATACATCTTTACAACCATGTTGAGAAGAAACATTTGTCCAGTTTGGAAGATTGTCTCCAAAATCTCTTTTTCAATTAAATACAATGCAGTTTAGTTTACTTGACAATATACATTGTCCCAAAGCAGCTTCATAGTGATAAGTAGATTATAAAATGTGAATTTATATGTTAATGCCTATAGGTTTAGCGCCTATAAGTTTATATCTAATGATTAAGCCAGTGACGACAGTGGCAAAGCAAAACTCCATGAGATGGTATGAGGAAGAAAGCTTGAAAGGAACCAAACACATCTGGGTGGCACATAATGTCCATTCATTATAGATTATATCATTGTCTTGTTATTGGCTTATAGGCGTTGAACCCCATGTGATCTGCTGTTGTAGCCTATCCATCTAAAAGGTTTGCACATTCAACACTGCATTAATGCTCACCATGGTTTATTAAAGAGTAATTCTGATCAATTCCATTAAGTTACTATATTACTAAATTACTATATGTCAGTTCTGACCATTTACATTTACATTTGCGCATTTAGCAGACGCCCTTATCCAGAGCGACGTACAAAAGTGCTTTAAATCTCTAGTAATGAATAAATCTACACTGGTACGCAAGATTACAAACTTAATATAAATATAACTCGAATTCTACAAACTTGGAAAGTGCTAATTTAGGTATTTCAGGAAGAGGTAGGTTTTCAGTCGTCGTTTGAAGATAATCAGGGACTCTGCTGTACGGACATCTAGGGGAAGTTCATTCCACCACCTTGGTGCCAGAACAGAGAAGAGCCTTTAAGTGTACTTACCTCTCATTCTGAGAGAAGGAGGTACCAGTCAAACAGTGCTGGAGGATCTCAGACAGCGTGGTGCAGTGCGAGATGTGATGAGGTTTTAATCTGATACGTGCAGCTACTGGAAGCCAGTGAAGGGAGCGCAGCAGTGGGGTGGTGTGGGAAAACTTGGGCTGATTGAACACAAGTCGTGCAGCTGCATTTTGGATCATTTGCAGTGGACGAATAGCGTTCAGGGGAAGACCTGCCAGCAGAGAGTTGCAGTAGTCAAGTCTTGAAATGACAAGAGACTGAACAAGCACCTGGGCAGCCTGTATGGACAGAAATTGTCGAATCCTTCGGATGTTATAGAGAAGAGATCGACAAGAACGAGCAACATTAGCGACATGTGGGAAAAAGGGGGGGTTGAGTAGAGAAGAGAAGATGTTGTGAAGCTTACGAGGATCTTGTGCAGAGGCCTCAAGCTTTCCTTGTAGAAGGCAGTTTTGGCAGAAGTCACCTCCAAAGAAAATTTGGTCAGGAGTGCATGGTAAGATGAGAGGTCTACATCAAGTTGTGTTTTTTTCCACTTCCTCTCTGCAGATCTGGGCTCTCGTCGACTGCTGCGCAAAACTTCTGACAGCCATGGTGTTGGACAAGAAGACTTCTTGGGTCTTGTAGTCAAGGGGCAAAGGAGGTCCATGGTTGAGGAAAGGGATGAGAGGATGGAGTCCGTAGCAACGTCTAAGGGTAGAGAGGAAAAGGAGTCAGGGTCAGGAAGAGATGAAAGAGTACAGGAAGTTACAGTGAAGGGAGAGGATAGAGTGAAGGTTAGGACGGATAAGAGAGACATGTAAATTATTTTTAGGTTGAATAGGAAGAGTGATTAAAAAGGAAACCAGGTGATGATCAGAGATTGGAAGTGGAGTGGCAGTCATGTCTGTAGCTGGAGTAGGGCGGGTGAAAACCAGGTCCAGGACATTTCCTCCCTTGTGTATTGGAGGGCAGCTGTTAAATGTCAAGGAGAAGGTATACAGAAAAGGCAAGAGGCAAGATGACTGAAGTTTGTCGAATGGGAGGTTGAAGTCACCAAGAACTGTCAGAGGGGTGCTGTCAGAGGGGAAAGTACTGAGGAGTGTGTCCATCTCTTCTAGGAAGTCTCCAAGGGGACCAGGAGGGCGGTAGATGACAATGATGAAAAGGTTGATTGGAGAGGTAACTGAAACTGCATGAAATTCAAAAGAAGACATGGTTAAATGAGACAAAGGGAGAGGTGTGAAACACCATCTCCGTGATAAAAGTAGACCTGTACCACCACCTCTACCAGTTTCTCTTGGTGAGTGAAAGAAAGCATAGACAGAAGACAGAGCAGCTGGTGTAGCAGTGTTCTGTGGGTAATATCCAGGTCTCAGTAAGTACCAGAAAGTCAAAGATGTAGTGGGAAGCCAAGCCTGTGATAAAGTCAGCTTTCCTTACAGCAGACTGACAATTCCAGAGCCCACCTACCACCGCTGTTTGAGATTGAGACAACAGGGGAGGGTAGATGAGGTTACTGGTGATGTGACATCTGTTCTGTGGATGGGAACGTCTGTGTCTGTAAGAGATGCCGAACTCGCAAACATCCCGAACCATCTAGAGACGTACCAGTGCCATTTGGATCCCGCTACATGTGTGGAGTTTGACATTGGACCTCCTGGAGTGTTTAAAGGCTCTGGCATGGAGAAGCTGATGCTGGATCTGTGATGATCACAAATGCTGAGCTCATAAAACTAGGAGCTACTAACCATATAGACTGTATAAGACTGCAGAAAGAACATCACTTATAATCTTATACTCCAGTAATCATGTTAGTTCTCACTCTCCAGTGTTCTGTATTGTTGAAAGATTTATGATCAAACTCTTGATGTCACCCAAATGAGGATGGGTTCCCCTTTTGAGTCTGGTTCCTCTCAAGGTTTCTTCCTCATAACATCTAAGGGAGTTTTTCCTTGCCACAGTCGCCACGGCTTGCTCATCAGGGACAAATTCACACCATTCACCTTAACTGTTGATTTGTGTAAAGCTGCTTTGAGACAATGTCTGTTGTGAAAAGCGCTATACAAATAAACCTGACTTGACTTGACTTGACTTGACATGACTACAGAGATGGGTTTGAGGCACATGACCGATCTCCCAGTTTAAGATCAAATGTGTTTTAAAAAAAAGAAAGAAAAAGTACAAATAAGACTTTCCAAAAAACACTAAGAGTTACTGGCTTTAAGGGGCTACCTAATTGTGGGGGCTACCTACTTGTGGGGGCTACCTACCTGTGGGGCTACCTACCTGTGGGGGCTACCTACAACCGGGGAGCACCTTCAATATAAGTGAGTAAGCCCTGGCCACAATTCACACCTCAAGTGAGACTGAAACTACCCTTGATTAATCACCTGACCAAACTAATAAGCACAGACCAACACTCTAGAATCAACTGAGTTAAATAGATATACAAAGTTAGAATCCTACCTTACCAGAAGAGAGTAGATTCAAGATAGAGCTAAAGCACACTGAGGGCTGATTATTATTCTGTGATCCCTTTAATCAAGGACAGCTTTCAGCCTGTAGACGCTGACAGATTAAATTTTTTGTGCACTATTTTCTGTAAAGTCTATAGACCATTGGGTGTGAAAATCCCAGGAGATCAGCAGGTTTTGTTATACTCAAACCAGCCCATACAGCATTATGCCTCAGGGAAAGTCACAAAGATCACACTTCACTGTTCTGATTTTTGATGTGAACACTAACTGAAGCTCTTGAAGCATTTGCATGATTTAAAAAGAAAGAGAGAGAGAGGAGAAAGAGCAAGACATTTTCCAGACACCATGCCTCCTGCATCATCTGTCCTTATCTGAGAGTGATAACATTCAAAAAGGTTAGTATTCACATTTAGGTTTGTGTCATCTAAAACTTTTAAAGGTACCCATCCAAATGTCAAGGGTCACTTCAGACAAAGAAAATAAATGTTTTCTAATCCAACCTGATTCTTAAAAATCAGACATTCACATACATTTTCCCAACATTGTAGTAATTTTCAAATGTGTTTTACAAATGAGTTTTTTGAATAAAGATCTGTTTTTAAGATGATTTAGTAAAATAGATGATTTCAATTTAATTGTAAATAAAAAATAAATGATGTAATGTAACAATACAGAAAATAAAGTACCTTTCCACAATCCTGAAGCCAGTTTCCATCCACTTTTATCCACTATTTTGCAGGTGGTGAGCAAATTCATGTGAATGGATCCATAGCATTTTTCTCTCTAGTCTAAATGGAATGAATTCCCCTTTCACTAAACCCCCGTTTATAGTCAATTCTATTACAGATTCCCTTCTTTGTGCATGGTAAACTATATTCCATTAATGGAGGTCATTAGGATCACTCATTTTCTGACCTGTGTTTCTTAAGCCACCGATGACATACTGCATGTTTCTATCAGACATGTCCCCTGGACAGAAACTCAAATGCACACCAGGACCATGAGAAAAGATTATATATAACTTTTGTATTTGGAAATGTCTTGGAATCCCTAAGGAGAGACTGGAATCTTTGCCAGGGGATTTGGGGAAGTCTGAATTGTTGTCAGCCTGTTTCCACCATGACCCCCACTTGGAAAAGTGGAAGAAAATGAATAAATTGGATGAACTGATTACTAGAAATTCTGAGGCACAGTAGATAATTTTGCTCTGTGTTAGTAATTTCCCTGTTGCACAGAGGCTGTTATGATGATATCAATAAGGTTCTACTCAACTGAATAGCTGTGTAACCGAGCAGCTTTTCAAACTCATACAAAAAAAAATGTCCTCAAACTTTAAAAAAGATTAGCAAATAACTAAATAATTTACAATTTCTTAAATAATGCAATGCAAAATGCTTAATTTATGTCAATTTAGACAAAAAATCTTGCACATGTACTATGTAAGGCGGAGAAAAACATGCATTTGCAAGTGTTAAAGTATAGAAGGTAAAGTATAAAGAGCATTTAATAGTATCTGAACTGAACAGCATTAATATTTTTTATGCCTGTATAATTAGTTTACTTTCTAAATGATTACACTATGTAATATAATTTAATGTACATATGTATTAATCACAAAAAGTTGTTTTACTGATGCGCCAAGTCTCAAATCGAACACCAAAATCCGCCATGATTCACACAATTAACCCTCAGCACGTTTTGTGGCCAATTTAGAAAGGTAGTTTTCCGTGTGGAAAACGTTGATGTCCTGATGATTTATGTAATTTAAAGCATCATACTTACTTTAAAACATTAACAAGAATATTATGTCCTCATGCTCTATGTTGAATTTGGTTTAATTTGCATAAAGCTATGTTGATTAGAATATTCAAAATTAGAAAGTATTAATTTAAGGTACATTTAATACAGATAAAAATATGCGATTAAGTTGCGAATAATCAGGAGTTAACTCTTGACAATCATGCGATTAACCATGATTAAATATTTTAATTGATTGAATTATATAGCATTACAATTATTGGCACAAGTAAAAATGTATAAGAGATGGGTCATATAATCACATGCTTAAAGTTGTCAATAAGTTGTCATTTATGTTCCTGCTATAAATGATAAAAAGCCAGACAACAATAAAAACAATTCCATCTTGTTTTCCGCATATTTAATTTGATTTATTGTAATACATTTCAGTTGCAATCATTGTGCTTTGTCTCCTTCGAAAAAGTTATTGTAATATCATCTTCTCTTAGTTATCTCTATGTCTGGACACTGTCTTTTGGCCGCGGATTCTTATTAATGTTATAAAGCACAGGAGAACTCTTGTAATGCAGCCATTAGTGTTCAGTCAGAGCTATTGACACTTAATAAAATGTGGCTCAATTTACCATCCATATTTTCTATCCTTTTACATTTAAACAAACTGAGAATGCAATGAGAAACTCCTACTCGTGTGTGCTTGTCATTTAGACTACAGACTTCCTGCTTTGCAATGGATTTATCTGCAGCCAATGATTTCAAGTTTGACTTTTGTCTCCATGTACACTGTTTTGTAACTTGTCATAAAAGTCATTTATGACCTGTGGTTTGTTACACTGCTTTCTCAGTCATTTTCGGACTATAGAATTTATACATTTCTGGATTCAGAAGGATTGAGAAGTGCTGTGTGTGTGTGTGTGTGTGTGTGTGTGTGAATTTGTGTGTGTATTTGTTTATAGCTTAGTTTATGTATTTATATCTATGTGACTTCCTTGACAGAAGGCCTAATGCAAGCGCTTGTGTGGGCCTCTTTCGTAGTGTGGATTGTGATGTGTGTGTCAGGTAAGCCATGTCAGCCGGATGAATTTAAGTGCCTGACAGGAGAGTGTGTGCCAGAGGCATACATATGTGACTTCAGTCATGATTGTTCAGATGGCAGTGAAGAGAGAAACTGTAAGTATTAAAGCTCACTACTATCATCTAATTGCATGTATGTTCATAGGATCTATTCTTTATGTTTTGACTTGCTTGGTTATTTAAGACATAGCCTGTTATTATTTATTAATTTCCAACCTAAAAATGAGCTATGAAACTATTGTTATCAGGATTTTATCGTGTTTGGATGTACTTTGTTGCTGGAAAGCGACTAAAAACTGATAAATGACTTCCTTACTGGTCTAAAATCTTACAACATTCTAGCTTCATGAACATTAATCTGTTGCTAATTATCTCTTGATCGATTATATATATTAAAAATTTCCAATTATGTCCAAATTCAAGATCTCGCGAATTACTAACATGACATAATTCAGAACATTAGCAGCTTCCTGTTTTAGTTCATTGACAGTACAATATGCCTTTCAAATGAGCTGTTATCTGTAAACACTTGGGTTCATGGCACCGAAAAAGAGCAGTTCTCATAAAACAACTTATAATCAGGGGAAGTTTAGAGATGATACACAGCAGTGTTTTTATTACCACAAATGTAGCCTCAGTTGTGTCTTTTGGAAAGGGAAACCTTACTGCCACTGTGCTTGCGCAACCACATTTGCCTAACAATTCTGATAAAGGGTTAGCTGTCAGGTTTGGACAATTTCCCAATAAATGAAGTCGCAACATTGTCTGAGCCTTCCTGCTGTTATTGTTTAGCATCAATTCAAAAAGATACATTTTTATTAAGAGCACATCTTGCTTGTTTTCACTGTCAGTCTGAACATTTTTTTTTATAAAACATGAAAACAATATGCTTGTCCAAGCATTAAAATATATTTTTTTTTCTGTAGACAAAATGTTTTATCTTTTTGTCTCTTAAATTTGATTTGTTATTAGAAAAAAGCTTTTTTTTTTTGTACAAACTGGAAGACTTTCTCAGGTTCTATTTTGCTATTAAGTAACAAAGTGAGATATTATGCAATATTTGCAATAAATACTGCTGTCTTATAGTCATATTTCCCCTTTAGTTAGCTTGGCGTGTATGTCATGCATGTTTTACTTTATGCATATATGTTAAAGTTAGATTTTTTTTAAACATTGCAACATAGCTCCATTGCATTTTATAGCTTTTATTTATTAACATTATGAACCTATTAGCCATCACTTATTGTGGTGTCCTCACTTTTTACTTTTTTTTTGATTGTCTACTTTTATCATGGTACATTGAGTGTCTGAAGAAATTAAACCCTGCAGCTACTCTGTCCTTTTGTGGCTATGGACATATTATTATTATTAATCTATGAATTATATGCATCCACACTCATTTTCTGAGAAGTTGGAAGATATATTACCATTGGGACCACATTGGACTTTTGTACATCTGGACCAGCTGTTCATTCAGCCCTTGGTACTTCTTGATCTTCTTATGCTCTTTCCTCCTGAAGTTACTGTCAGCTAGAATTCACACATCTACAGTATCATACATGTCATTTTTAGCTCCTTGTCAGCCATCACTGTTTTTGGTTGGTAAGCCAGCAGTCCCACTGGAACTGAACTGTTCTCAACCACTTTCTGTAGCATATCCAACTGAAACTTGGGGATTCTAACCCATACTTGGCACAGTTGTTTCTAAACACTATTATCAGCCATATGCTTATGTTTTTAACATTAACATTTTACAGGGACAGTTTTGCACTATATATATATATATATATATATATATATATATATATATATTATATATATATATATATATATATATATACTGTATATATATATGTATGTGTATGTGTATATATATATATATATATGTATGTGTGTATATATATATATATATATATATATATATATATATATATATATATATATATATATATATATATATATATACATACACTGGCGATCAAAATTATAGAACAATTTATAAACAATTGAACAATTCTGAAATAATGTCATCTTCACTGCTCAACAGTTGAAGGAGTTTTTGTCCTGTCTATACAATGCTACCAGAACACCTTTTCCACAAAATAACTGAGGCATTTCCAAAAAAAATATTATTTTCCAGAAAACACACTGATCAAAATTAGAGAACACTTTCAGATACCTCCCAGTTATTGGTGTTAATCTGGTACCTGGTGCTAATTTCCTTGATTATCTGTCAACCCCTATTTAACTGGCAGCCTAACTTCCAGTTTCATTGACTCTGCAAGATGGTGGGCCATTCTAAAGTGACTGAAAGCCTCCGGCAGCAGGTTGTCCAGATGAAGGCCAAAGGGATGACCCTATCAGCCATAGCAAGACAAGTGGGTCGTTCCAAATCTGTGATTTCAAGAATATTGAATCTTTACATCACAAACTCATTCAAGTCCGCCAAGAAGGCTGGTCGTCTACGTTAGACAAATACAAGAGAGGACAGGATACTGCAGAGGATCTCAATGGGCAATCATTTCCACACTGCAGCTGGAAATGCTCACCATTTCAGCGCTGAACAGGGTAAGGATCTGTCTCGTCATACAGTGTCTCGACGTTTAAGAGCATTTGGATTGAAAGCCCACTCTGCAGTGACCAAACCTCTCATTATCAGAAATAATCAAAAGGCTAGACTAAACTTTGGACCAGGAGAACTGGTCCAAAGTTCACTTCAGTGATAAAAGCAAGTTTAATTTATTTGGGTCCGATGGAAAACATTATGTTCGGCGACAAACTGGAGAAAGACTGAACCCAAAGTGTGTAAAGAAGTCAGTGAAAAGTGGAGGAGGAAGTGTCATGGTTTGGGGCATGTTTTCTGAAGCAGGAGTTGGGCCTCTTATACAGCTACATGGCAGAGTGAATGCAAATGTTTATCAGAACCTTCTTCAACAACATATGGTTCCTTCCCTGCGTTCATCACCCAATCAGCCCACAGTGTTCATGCAGGACAACGCTCCATGTCACACAGCAAAATGGGTAAAGCAGTTCCTTGAAACTGAAAACATTGAAATAATGACATGGCATGCCAGAGTCCTGATCTCAACCCAATAGAGAACCTCTGGAAAATCCTTGGTGACAAAGTTATGGCCAAGAAACCCACTAGAGTCACCGAACTGTGGAGGAGACTGGAAGAAGAGTGGACCAAAATCACACCAGAGCAGTGTGAGAGACTAGTGCTGTCCTGTGGCCCAGATGTGCTGAAGTCATTCAGAGCAAAGGCCTGTACACTTTCTACTAATTGCTGATTGTTGTAACCTTCAGAAAATTTTGTTGTAATCTTTTTCCATGCTACAGTCATTGTTGTTCTCTAATTTTGATCAGTGTGTTTTCTGCAAAATAATGTTTTTTTTGGAAATGCCTTAGTTAATTTGTAGAAAAGGTGTTCTGGTAGCATGGTATAGACAGGACAAAATCTCCTTCAACTGTTGAGCAGTGAAGAGGACATTATTTCAGAATTGTTCAATTGTATATAAATTGTTCTCTAATTTTGATCGCCAGTGTGTATATATATATATATATATATATATATATATATATATATATATATATATATATATATATATATATATATATATCAACATTCATCATCATAAATCTCAACCATCATCATGAATCAGTACCAGCTCTTTTTAATAATGCCAAGTAAAAGCTGACGAACTGCTAGACCCAAAAAACAAACACAAAGGCATGAAAGCTATTGTGAAGTTATCTGTGAATAGTGTGCATCCCAAATCCTGTATTTGGTGTATTGCCCAATTTCCAGATTTTCACCATGAACAGCTAAACTTTCCTATTTACCTTAAAGGTGTATGTAGCTGTCATCTCAGATCATCACATCATCACATATTGTATGGTGTAGATGATGATCTCATAAGGCTCATTTGTACAAGATTCTGAATTTGGTGTCTGAGGTGAAAGTGTGCTATTTGCTAGCAATCTCTTCTACAAAAAAAAGTGGGAGAATCAAATGCTTCGGTGGTGATGTATATAGACCAAGGTTGTATGACCCAGTTTGTTAATAAACCCAATTGATCTTGTGACATTCTATAAATGTGAACCTGTAGAGCATTCTTTTGGGCCTGGTATGCAATCTGTGGTACAATTTGGCCCACACAGCAACCATCCAGTCCTCAGATCAACCATTTATCTTCCATGAAGAACTTTACATGGGCTTCCTGTATATTAGCAAAGGCAGAATGAATATCATCACCATGGTCTTTTGACAGGATGGAAGCTCAGCTCCTAACATGGTATGACACTTTAGAAGGACTGATTCCTCTTAATTAAAATGATTTTGAGCCATGTCACTTTAGGGTGCTTTTGGTGCCACTATCTTGGCATACACTTTCTTCCATGTTCTAAACAGTTAACCACAAGCTTCACAATATCCTGGGTGTGGTAGTCCTCTTCAAATACCTTTCTGATTAGTTAAAAGTCTGTTTATTAAATAGGTAATTCTTACTGAAAGTTGTGGTATGGAGGAGTGAAATGGAACACTACTAAAGTATCTAACTAATGAATAAACTATAAATATAATATAAATAATACTTGTGTTTCATTAAAATTGGTTGGTAGTCCAAGTCCTCCTCTGAGTGTTAGTATGGATCAATGTGATGCTGGCTAGTCAGTCAGAATTGGAATTGGAATTGGAATTGAATGAAAATACAGCAAAATAAGTTCATTGTGTCTACAGATTTGTGTTTTTTATGGTTTAAAATGATTCTGTTTTTAAAAAAGGCACCCTTTCAGAGAGATGTGATTTCGAAGATGGGCTTTGTGATCTACAAACACCAGACTCAAATAAATTGTGGACTCGAGGCTCATGCCTGACTGACCCTGGACCTCCATTAGACCACACCGGCAACCCTGCAGGTAGGCACACTTATATGGGCAATTAACTGTAGTGATAAAACAGTTTATACCTTTTTTCTGTAATCTATTCAATCAATTTAAAACTATGTGTATTACAATATATTAAATACTTGATAAATGTATTTGCGGTATAGCAATGAAATTGGTCTTACATTGTTCCCTTTCTTTAGGACACTACTTGTTCCTGAATTCGAAAAGTGGCGAGATAGCCATGGCAGAAATATCCAGTCAGTTTTTTCTGCCCTCAGAGTCCTGCACGGTACTGTTTACTGCATACAACATTTCCTCTCATATACTATACAGTACATTTGAAGGCAAATACTTTTGTACTTTTATTTAAGTGAAAGTTTAAAGAAAATGCTTTTACTTTTTTCTAGAGTAATGTTTTACCTAGTGTATGTCTACTTTAACTCAAGTACATGCTCATGCTTTATATCTGGCAGGTCACTTTCTACTATCACATTGGCCAGCAGGTGGTGAATTACAGGTTCTGGTTAGATCTGAACCTTCAGGAGAGAAAAGACAAATATGGATTCAGACCAGATGGAATTCTGATCCACTTTCAAAGCCCTGGATTAGGACAGCAGTTACATTCAGACAGAGCCAGGAGTTTCAGGTATCTGTAAATGTATAGATTAACTAAGCCCCTTAGCAATTTACTAAGCAAAATATCCAGATATTGTGTAGTTAGCTTTTTGGTATTAATACATTTTTACACATGATTAAGTAAATCTATGGACTACATAGTTTTGTAGAATGTTGTTTTATTTGGCTGCCCTTAAGTAATGGTTTCAAATTAAATGGTCCATAACATGGATGACAATTTACCTGGACCTGATTAAAGGTGTGTTTTGTGTGAGAAGTGTATAAATAAACAAAGAGAAAACTTACAAATCAATACATAAATAAACTACTACTAAAAATGTATAATAATAACAATAATAATGCAAATAATAATGCAACCATGCAAATTAAATAATTAACAGATTGATAAGCAAAGGGAATCAATACTTGAGTAGGATTTCTGAAAACTCTTTCTAGTTTAAAATGTCTCCAGGTTACGTATTTAACCATGGTTCCCAAAGGAAGTAGATGCTTTGTCAACAACACTTTGTGAACGCTTCCACTTTGTCCATGCTCTGAATCACGTGTAATCAGTCCAATGGAAACTGCGCCATCACCAGCGAGGTGACGTCACGACGAAGAACCCTTGGAGAGCCTTAGAGACTGCCACACTCCGGGTGGAGTGTGCTCTGACCCTCAAAGGAGTGGGGAGACCAAAGGAGTCATAGGAGAATGAAATAGCATCCGCAATCCATCTGCTCAGTATCTGCTTCAGTATTTTGTGGACGTATATGTCCAGTGCTCGCACAGGAAACAGTCAGTTAAGCTTTTCTTTGTCTGGGGCCTGGAAAGGAGGACAAAAAATTGCCTGGAGCATAGCAGGTTGTGGGACAACCAAGGATACCTTGGAAACATACCCTGGGGTAATATGCATACATATAGTGTAAAGAAAGGCACTTGCCATGCCTAGAGGAAACTCCAGGAATGAGGGGGGGTACAGAGAGGGCCTGAAGATCCCCACTCCCTTGAGAGAGGAAATGGCAGGAGGAACACAATCTTGACTGTGAGGAACCTCCAAGGCACCTCGGCAACGGCTTAAAGGGAGGCTCTGACAGGGCCTCCAAAATGACGACTAAGTCCTACGCAGGCACTCTAGGTCATGCCGGAGGCCTTAGCAGAGAAAATGCGTCACCAATGGGTTTCTCCCAGTGACTACCCCACGGGCACCGACTGCTATGGTGGATGCGTAGACATTCAGGGGGCATTTTGGCGAACTGTTCCTGAAAGAATTCCAGCACTGGGCCAAACAGGCAGTTAACTGGATCAAACTGGTGCAGATTGCACCATGCCATGAAACAGGCACCATCTCGCAGTGTACGACCTCCTTGTGGAGGAAATGGACTCCGTCCTGGCAAACTTCCTCCAGAAATCTTGGCTCAGCGGAACAGGAGGGAAGGCATACAGTGGCTGCCTCGGCCATGGCATCCCTAGAGGGCCTGGGGTGTAAGGGAGAATCAGAGGGAACAGTGCGACTTCTCTTGAGTTGCGAACAATTTCTCCCAGATTTGCTCCACTACATTGGGGTGAAGTTGCCATTCCCAGGCCCCAGCCCTAGCCTCTAAAGGACTTTGGGCTGAACGGTCATGAGTGTCCCCCAACATGAAGGAAGCATCCGTTGTTAGCGTTACACGATGACCAGGAACTCCCAGCACGGGGCCCTAAAACCGCAACCAGGGATCATTCCACACATCTAAGGCACGTAAGGGCTCGCCATGTGAGCTTGATTGTATGGAGTAAATTGCACCTCTGAGAGAATTCTCAGATCCAGAATGCCATCAGCCCCAACAGTCTCTGAAACTGCTTTACAGTGAGTGACTGCCTTTTTTCACCCTCCTGATGGCCGTAAGATCAACGCAGAGCAGGCAGGAGACAACTGGGCATACATAAGGGTTGAATCCCGCACAACGCCTAATTAAGTGGAAAGCACACTCTCACACATAACCCCAATACCTTCATGTAAGCAAGAACGACATCTCGATGCCCGACCGCTAACTGCTCTGATTAAGCAAAATCAACAAATCATATATATAGTTTAAGATGCGGAGATGCTCCTCGAAGAGTGCGCACTTAGAGCAGAGCGTTGCATAGACATGTGAATGCTATTTGCGCAATCCACTCCCTTGAAAACCGACCTAGCGAACTCTGCTCCCAAGCAAGTGCTTTCTCCTGCTGCTTGCTTTTAATTTATTTATTTTTGGACATTTACCACTTACAGAGAGCGCTTCCTGAACAAACAGAAGCTAGCACTGGCTTCACTCCATGTGCTTTTTAGAGGTTCTTGGTCATGACGTCACCTCGCTGATGATGGTGTGCTTTCCATTGGACTGATTACACATGATTCAGAGCGTGGACAACGGGAAAGCATTCCCAAAGCGTTGTTGACGCAGCTTGAGTTCCTGAAGTGAAACTTGGAATACTGATAGGAACTGAATTACACTTTTGTCTTTGTCATTAATGTACACACAGCCATAAAATGCACTGGTGAAAAATCCCTACATTGAACTTTGACCAGTGAGAGCTGCTTTGTAGAGTGGAATTACAGAGGCATGTTATTAATGACTGTTTAGGACTTCCTGTGTTTTAGTGAAAGTTAATTATATTTGGAAATCTATGAAGAATAATAAAGTACTTAATTATTAATCGATAGATAAATAAATAAAATACAAAAAATAATTGTAGAGACATAAAAATACCTAAATAAAGTAAATATAGAAAATAAAATGCATTAAAATAACTATTTTTTGTTTTTTTGTTGATCAAAATGTATGTATGTATGTATATAATTTTTCCTTCTCAGTACAAAAACACAAATACAAAAACACAGTGATAAATGTAATTAATGTATGTATCACTAATGAAATGACTCTGCAGGTAATATTTCATGGACTGGTGTTTGGCAGCAGCAATCCTAATGAAGTTATTGCTTTTGATGACTTGTCATTCAGCCCAGGCTGTGTATTGATAAAAGGTAATACATACACACACATAGCCTAAAATAATCACCTGATTACTCACACATTAACTATCAAGCTTACAATTCAATCAGAATTAGGATGACCTGAAACTGAGTTTAAGAGTAAATATGATTCTGTAGCTTAGGAGAAGTTTAGGATCAGGTCAGGGAGAAAGATCATTATGAGAGTTGATCATTAAAAATGATAGTTATATAAAAGAAAGGGATTAGGAAAAAGAGAAACAAAGTGAGTGCTATTTTGCATGTGGAAAAAATAGGTGCATTGAACTTTTGCTGATTGTGCAAATTAAAAATAGGTGAAATAAAGATGAATGACATTTTTAATCTGTCTCAGTTATGGCAAGTTGTAATTTTTGCTCTGGTTTATAGCTTACTTTTCCCTCTGTGCTGCCACTATGAAATATGTCCTTGTGAGGCTCAGTTTTATTTGTCCATAAATAACTGCATTACACCATACCTGCTTAATCTATTGTTAAAAAAAAAATACCCATGCAAGATTTGAAAAAATAAGAAATGATTGCACAATTTATCACTAT
>JBCEWE010001959.1:0-20975 GCA_039877035.1 Silurus lanzhouensis
AGGTGATGGGTAGGTATGGTTTTAGGAGAGGAATGTGGAAGGGCAGATGGTGGTAGATTTTGCTAAAGGATGGAAATGGCAGTGGTGAACACTTATTTAAGAAGAAGGAGGATCATAGGGTGACGTATAAGAGTGGAGGAAGGTGCACAAAGGTGGACTATGTGCTATGCAGGAGATGCAACCTGAAGGAGATTGGCACTGTAAGGTGTTGGCAGGGGACAGTGTAGCTAGACAGCATAGGATGGTGGTCTGTAGGATGGTTTTGGAGGCGAAGAAGAAGAGGAGGAGAGTGAGGACTGAGAGAAGAATAAGATGGTGGAAACTGAAGGAGGAAGAGTGTAGTGTGAGGTTCAGGGAAGAGGTCAGAGAGAGGCTCAGTGGTGTTAAGGAGGTGTTGGATGATTGGGCAACTACTGCAGGAGTGATGAGGGAGCAGCTAGAAAAGTACTTGGTGTGACATCTGGAAATAGAAAGGAAGACAAGGAGACGTGGTGGTGGAATGAGGAAGTGCAGGAGGCATAAAGAGAAAGAGGTTGGCAAAACAGAAGTGGGATAGACAGAGTGATGAGAAAAGTAGGCAGGAGTACAAGGAGAGGCGGCAGCAGGTTAAGAGGGATGTGGCGAAAGCAAGGAAAAGGCATATGAGGAGCTGTATGAGAGGTTGGACACTAAGGAAGGAGAAAAGGATTTGTACCGATTGGCCAGGCAGAGGGACCGAGCTGGAAAGGATGTACTGCAAGTTAGAGCAGTAAAGGATGGAGAGGGAAATGTGTTGACTAGTGAGGAGAGTGTGTTGAGAAGGTGGAGGGAGTATTTTGAGCAGCTGATGAATGAGGAAAATCAGAGAGAGAGAAGGTTGATGATGTGGAGTTGGTGAAGCAGGATGTAGATAGGATTAGTAAGGAGGAAGTGAGAGCAGCGATTAAGAGGATGAAGAGTGGAAAGTCGGTTGGACCAGATGACATACCGGTAGAAGCGTGGAGATGTTTAGGAGAGATGGCAGTGGAGTTTTTGACCAGATTGTTTAACAGGATTTTGGAAGGTGAGAAGATGCCTGAGAAATGGAGAAGAAGTGTGCTGGTACCGATTTTAAGCATAAAGGAGATGTGCAGACCTGCAGGAACTACAGGGGTATTAAGTTGATCAGTCACACCATGAAGTTATGGGAAAGAGTAGTGGAAGCCAGGCTGAGAGAAGAGGTGACCATCTGTGAGCAACAGTATGGTTTCATGCCGAGGAAGAGCACCACAGATGCCTTATTTGCTTTGAGAATGTTGATGGAGAAGTATAGAGAAGACAGAAGGAATTGCATTGTGTATTTGTGGATTTAGAGAAGGCGTACGACAGGGTGCCAAGAGAGGAGTTGTGGTATTGTATGAGGAATCAGGTGTGTCAGAGAAGTATGTGAGGGTGGTGCAGGACATGTATGAGGACAGTGTGACGGCAGTGAAGTGTGCAGTAGGTACGACAGACTGGTTTAGAGTGAAGGTTGGACTGCATCAAGGATCGGCCCTGAGCCCTTTCCTGTTTGCAGTGGTGATGGACAGGTTGACGGACGAGGTCAGACAGGAGTCTCCCTGGACTATGATGTTTGCGGATGATATTGTGATTTGTTGTGAAAATAGGAGCAGGTTGAGAAGAGCCTGGAGAGGTGGAGATATGCGCTGAAGAGAAGGGGAATGAAACTCAGTAGGAGTAAGACAGAATACATGTGTGTGAATGAGAGGGAGGGCAGTGGAGTGGTGCGGTTGCAGGGAGAAGAGCTTCAGAAGGTGGAGGAATTCAGGTACCTGGGGTCAACAGTGCAAAGTAATGGAGAGTGTGTTAGAGAAGTTAAGAAAAGAGTGCAGGCAGGGTGGAGTGGGTGGAGAAGAGTGACAGGAGTGGTTTGTGATAGTAGGGTATCTGCAAAATTGAAAGGGAAAGTTTATAGGACTGTGGTGAGACCTGCGATGTTGTATGGTTTAGAGACAGTGGCATTGAGTAAAGCAGGAGTCAAGTCAAGTCAAGTCAGGTTTATTTGTATAGCGCTTTTCACAACAGACATTGTCTCAAAGCAGCTTTACACAAATCAACAGTGATGGTGAATGGTGTGTATTTGTCCCTGATGAGCAAGCAATGTGTGTTATGTGTAGGCTTTGCTAAAAAGATATGTTTTTAATCTACACTTAAACTGGGAGAGTGTGTCTGAGCCGTGAACACTGTCAGAAAGACTATTCCAGAGTTAGAGCTAAATGTGAAAATGCTCTACCACCTTTAGTGGACTTTGCTATCTAGGAACTACTAGAAGCCCAGAGTTTGAGATCTCAGGGAGCGTGGCGGATTGTAGCGAGTTGAAAGACTGGATAGATACATGGGAGCCAAACCATTTAGTGCTTTATAAGTGAGAAGTAATAGTTTGTAGTCTATTCGAAACTTAACAGGAAGCCAATGTAGGACGATAAGATCGGGTTATGTGATCATATTTTCTTGACCTTGTAAGAACTCTGGCTGCTGCATTCTGGACTAACTGAAGCTTGTTTATTAATGATGCAGGACATCCACTAGCAACGCATTACAGTAGTCTATTCTGGAGGTCATGAACGCATGGACGAGCTTCTCTGCATCGGATATGGACAACATATTTCTTAGCTTAGAAATATTTCTAAGGTGAAAGAAGGCTGTTTTTGTAACTTGATTGATATGATTTTTGAAAGACAAGTCGCTGTCTAAAATAACACCCAGGTCTTTTACCGTTGAACTAGTGGTTACAGAGCATCCGTCTAAATGCAGGTTGAGATGCTGGAGCTTCTGTATACTAGTTTTTGGTCCGATGAGCAAAATCTCAGTCTTATCGGAATTTAAAAGTAGAAAGTTATGGTCATCCAATCTCTTATTTCCATAACACACTCAGTTATCCGGGTTAATTGAGCTGTATCGCCTGGTTTAGATGAAATATATAGCTGAGTATCATCAGCATAACAATGAAAGCTGATTCCATGCTTTCTAATAATATTCCTAACGGAAGCATGTATATTGTGAACAGCAGGGGTCCTAGAACTGAACCTTGCGGCACGCCATAATTTACTTGCATTAGCCTGGATAGCTCTCCATTTAATCTACGAAATGGTAACGATCGGACAGGTAGGATTTAAACCAGCTTAATGCCTGTCCCTGAATGCCGATGTAATTTTGTAATCGATCTAGGAGGAGATCATGGTCTATAGTGTCAAATGCAGCACTAAGATCTAGTAAAACCAACAGCGAAATGAAGCCTTGGTCTGAAGCTAAAAACAGGTCATTAGTTATTTTAACTAGAGCAGTTTCTGTGCTATGATGGGGCCTAAAACCTGACTGAAATTCTTCAAAGATATTGTTCTCTTGCAGGTAGGAACATAAATGGGCAGCGACAATCTTTTCTAAAATCTTAGACATAAATGGGAGATTTGAAATTGCTCTGTAATTTGATAACGTGTTTGGATCCAGATTAGGTTTTTTAATGAGAGGCTTAATAACTGCTAATTTGAGGGATTTAGGACGTGACCTAAAGATAGTGAGGAGTTAATAATATTTAGAAGAGGTTCACCAGTTGTATATAACACTTCCTTCAGTAATTTAGTAGGAATTGGATCTAACTGACATGTTGTCGATTTAGCTTTGGCAATAACATTATACAGCTCTTCCTGTCCTATACATGTAAAACAGTGGAGTTGTGGAGTTGAAGGTAACACTGTCTCAGGAGATGCTGTGGATTATTTCTGGATCTTGTGTATTTAATTCTTGGTTTTGCTACACGAGGAATAGATACGGTTTCTATAAACTGGGCTGTGTGTGAACTTGTAACTATTTGGTCTGTTGTATGCGTGTTCTCATTGTCGTAAATTTCCTGATGTCTTACCAGTCAGATGGTGTGAAGTATCCTAGAGATGTTATCTGATAGCACTGCTGCTCCAACTCTGCTGGGGTGCAGGCCATCAGGGCGGAAGAACCTAGGACGCTCCCAGAAACAGTTCCAGTTATTAACAAAGAGAAGTTTATGTTCTCGACACCATGACTGTAACCATTCATTTAGAGCTAAAAGTCTACTAAACTTCTCAGCCCGCGCTGGTAAGTGGGAAGAGGTCCTGACACTATGATCCTCGTTGTGGTGATGTGCTGCGTACCGTCTCCAGCAGGATCCTGAAGTCCCTCTTTAATATCTCCATTTGCCTCAGCCTGGTGTCGTTCGTTCCGGCATGAAGAACAACCGCTCCGAAGTTCTCCTTCAGGATCGCGGGTACCTGCGCAGCGACATCAAGAACACGAGCACCAGGAAAACAGCGAGTGTGCATCTTACCTTTAGCTCCGGTAGAGCGGACATGCCGGACGATGGAATCTCCGAGAATCACAGTGTCGCGTTCCGTCTCGCGGAGAGGGCGAAGCGGTTCTCGGTCGAGATCTCGAAGGCCTGTAGTGGGGCGGGGGAGACGTCCTCGACCGGGGCTTTGCTTGTCTCTTCCGTTGCTGCCGCATCCAGGGTCCGTGTTGCACCTTTGCCGGAGATGTAGGTGCGCTGGGTCTGGGCAGAGAAACACGCGGAGTTGAGGTGCTGGGAGCGTTGGGTTCAGCCCGGAATTTACCTGGGACGAGTGCGCGTCCGCCCGGGATGTTTCCAGCGCCGCTTTCCGCTCTCGCAGCCGGGCATGCTTTTCATGCAGCTCGCGAATCTGTTTTTCCAAAACCTCCATCTCAAACGCCACCGTTTGCAAATCGAATGAGTCCTCACCTGTGCTCAAAGTCAGACACACAGCCGGCATAGTGCTCATAATCACGAACAGATTTCAGATACACAAATAAGATAAAGTGAGAGAAAATATAGTGGTAGTCGAGTTTAACTGACTACAGGCACAAGTCAGGAAGACAAACAATTTAGGATTATTAAAGAGAAAACACAAACAAACGAATATAAACACGAATACAAACACGGAACTCGCGGCAAACAAGTCAAAAACAGGAAGCTACGTGGAGGTGGAGCTGGAGGTAGCAGAGCTGAAGATGTTGAGGTTTTCGTTGGGAGTGACGAGGATGGATAAGATTAGAAATGAGTTTATTAGAGGGACAGCGCATGTAGGATGTTTTGGTGACAAGGTGAGGGAGGCGAGATTGAGATGGTTTGGACATGTGCAGAGGAGGGACATGAATTATATTGGTAGAAGAATGCTGAGGATGGAGCCACCAAGTAGGAGGAAAAGAGGAAGGCCAAGAAGGAGGTTCATGGATGTGGTGAGGGAAGACATGCAGGTAGTTGGTGTAAAAGAGGCAGATGTAGAGGACAGGGTGGTATGGAGACGGATGATCCGCTGTGGCGACCCCTAATGGGAGCAGCCGAAAGAAGAAGAAGAAGAAGAAGTTATATTATTGCATCTATCCAAGAGGTGATCCAGATTCGAACAGGGATAATAGGATTTAACTTCCCTGACCGGGAATCGAACCCGGGCCGCGGCGGTGAGAGCGCCGAATCCTAGCCACTAGACCACCAGGGAGGTGATGAGCACAATAATCCTCTAGCGGCTGGTCGTGGTCATTACCACACTATCTATGCGGTCTGAGGGCAATGACTCTCATGCCCATTGGTGCCTAGACACGGACCCCACATACCTTCTATCAGGTGAGCGCATTACTTCCAAGAGCTTGTAGACTGATTTTCAGAGTCAGCAGAGAATATCTATGGCCAGATACAATTTTTCTCCAGAAGATGTCAGTTAAATAGCCAAAGGTTTTGCAGATTTTCTCTCTGTGACTGCAACTGGTTTTAATTAGTCAAGATTTGAGTTCTCCAGTGAATAATTACACAGAGCCAAAAAGCTTTAGAGAAAGAAGTAAAAAAAAAACAAACACAACAAAACTTGGTTAGTAGACCTGTATTGGAAATTAAATGTTTATGATGTGACTTGTGGCAATTTCATTTTTGGTGTATTTAAAATAATTTTCTAAGTAGAACGGCAGTCAATGATACAAAGTTTGGCAAGAGAAATGTTAATGGACTTACTGCTTTGACAGAAAAGTTTTATGTTCAATGTATATATCTATATCAATTTGTTCACTATTGAGATGGGTTGGTTTTAAACACTTGGTGCCAATGGTTGCAACAGCCTAATTGAAAAAAACGCTTGTCAACAGTCCCATTTGCTAGCTCATCGACACAAACCAGCATGCATTTCACCTTCGATAGCTCAGTTGGTAGAGCGGAGGACTGTAGAGGTTTGCTATAAGCCATCCTTCGATCGCTGGTTCGAATCCGGCTCAAAGGATATCTTTTAAAATTTATTTTAACGTTAGATTATTGCATCTATCCAAAAGGTGAGCCAGATTCGAACGGGGATAAAAGGATTTAACTTCCCTGACCGGGAATCGAACCCGGGCCGCGGCGGTGAGAGCGCCGAATCCTAGCCACTAGACCATCAGGGAGGCGATGAGCACAGTAGTCCTCTAGCGGCTGGTCGTGGTCATTACCACACTATCTATGCGGTCTAAGGGCAATGACTCTGATGCCCATTGGTGCCTAGACACGAACCCCACATACCTTCTATCAGGTGAGCGCATTACTTCCAAGAGCTTGTAGACTGATTTTCAGAGTCAGCAGAGAATATCTATGGCCAGATAAAATTTTTCTCCACAAGATGTCAGTTAAATAGCCAATGGTTTTGCAGATTTTCTCTCTGTGACTGCCACTGGTTTTAATTAGTCAAGATTTGAGTTCTCCAGTAAATAATTACAAAGAGCCAAAAAGCTTTAAAGAATGAAGTAAAAAAAAAACAAACACAACAAAACTTGAAGCTCATCGACACAAACCGGCATGTATTTCACCTTCGATAGCTCAGTTGGTAGAGCGGAAGACTGTAGAGGTTTGCTATAAGCCATCCTTAGATCGCCGGATCGAAGGATATTTATTTTAATGTTAGATTATTGCGTCTATCCAAAAGGTGAGCCAGATGCGAACGGGTATAAAAGGACTTAACTTCCCTGACTGGGAATCGAACCCGGGCTGCGGCGGTGAGAGCGCCGAATCCTAGCCACTAGACCAACAGGGAGGCGATGAGCACAGTAATCCTCTAGCGGCTGGTCATGGTCATTACCACACTATCTATGCGGTCTAAGGGCAATGACTCTGATGCCCATTGGTGCCTAGACACGAACCCCACATACCTTCTATCAGGTGAGCGCATTACTTCCAAGAGCTTGTAGACTGATTTTCAGAGTCAGCAGAGAATATCTATGGCCAGATAAAATTTTTCTCCACAAGATGTCAGTTAAATAGCCAATGGTTTTGCAGATTTTCTCTCTGTGACTGCCACTGGTTTTAATTAGTCAAGATTTGAGTTCTCCAGTAAATAATTACAAAGAGCCAAAAAGCTTTAAAGAAAGAAGTAAAAAAAAAACAAACACAACAAAACTTGAAGCTCATCGACACAAACCGGCATGTATTTCACCTTCGATAGCTCAGTTGGTAGAGCGGAAGACTGTAGAGGTTTGCTATAAGCCATCCTTAGATCGCCGGATCGAAGGATATTTATTTTAATGTTAGATTATTGCGTCTATCCAAAAGGTGAGCCAGATGCGAACGGGTATAAAAGGACTTAACTTCCCTGACTGGGAATCGAACCCGGGCTGCGGCGGTGAGAGCGCCGAATCCTAGCCACTAGACCACCAGGGAGGCGAAGAGCAGATTAATCCTCTAGTGGCTGGTCGTGGTCATTACCACACTATCTATGCGGTCTAAGGGCAATGAATCTGATGCCCATTGGTGCCTAGACACGGACCCCACATACCTTCTATCAGGTGAGCGCATTACTTCCAAGAGATTGTAGACTGAATTTCAGAGTCATCAGAGAATATCTATGGCCAGATACAATTTTTCTCCAGAAGATGTCAGTTAAATAGCCAAAGGTTTTGCAGATTTTCTCTCTGTGACTGCCACTGGTTTTAATTAGTCAAGATTTGAGTTCTCCAGTGAATAATTACACAGAGCCAAAAAGCTTTAGAGAAAGAAGTAAAAAAAAAAACAAACACAACAAAACTTGGTTAGTAGACCTGTATTGGAAATTAAATGTTTATGATGTGACTTTTGTCATTTTTGGTGTATTTAAAATAATTTTCTAAGTAGAACGGCAGTCAATAATGCAAAATTTGGCAAGAGAAATGTTAATGGACTTACTGCTTTGACAGAAAAGTTTTATGTTCAATGTATATATCTATTTCTATTTGTTCACTATTGAGATGGGTTGGTTTTAAACACTTGGTGCTCTTGGTTGCAAAAGCCTAATTGAAATAAACGCTTGTCAACAGTCCCATTTGCTAGCTCATCGACACAAACCAGCATGCATTTCACCTTCAATAGCTCAGCTGGTAGTGCGGTGGACTGTAGAGGTTTGTAAGTAGCCATCCTTAGGTCGCTGGTTCGAATCGGGCTCGGAGGATAATTTTTAAAATTTATTTTAACGTTAGATTATTGCATCTATCCAAAAGGTGAGCCAGATTCCAAAGGGGATAAAAGGATTTAACTTCCCTGACCGGGAATCGAACCCGGGCCGCGGTGGTGAGAGCGCCGAATCCTAGCCACTAGACCACCAGGGCGGCGATGAGCACAATAATCCTCTAGTGGGTGGTCGTGGTCATTACCACACTATCTATGCCCATTGGTGCCTAGACACGGACCCCACATACCTTCTATCAGGTGAGCGCATTACTTCCAAGAGCTTGTAGACTGATTTTCAGAGTCAGCAGAGAATATCTATGGCCAGATACAATTTTTCTCCACAAGATGTCAGTTAAATAGCCAAAGGTTTTGCAGATTTTCTCTCTGTGACTGCCACTGGTTTTAATTAGTCAAGATTTGAGTTATCCAGTGAATAACTACACAGAGGCAAAAAGCATTAAAGAAAGAAGTAAAAAAAAACAAACACAACAAAACTTGGTTAGTAGACCTGTAATGGAAATTAAATGTTTATGATGTGACTTGTGGCAGTTTTATTTTTGGTGTATTAAAAATAATTTTCTAAGTAGAACGGCAGTCAATGATGCAAAATTTGGCAAGAGAAATTATTCAGAAAAGGGACTACAAATGTCATGGCCTTGAACACTGTTAATGGACTTACTGCTTTGACAGAAAAGTTTTATGTTCAATGTATATATCTTTATCTATTTGTTCACTATTGAGATGGGTTGGTTTTAAACACTTGGTGCCAATGGTTGCAAAAGCCTAATTGAAAAAAACGCTTGTCAACAGTCCCATTTGCTAGCTCATCGACACAAACCAGCATGCATTTTACCTTCGATAGCTCAGTTGGTAGTGGGGTGGACTGTAGAGGTTTGTAAGTAGCCATCCTTAGGTCGCTGTTTCGAATCCGGCTCGAAGGATAATTTTTAAAATTTATTTTAACGTTAGATTATTGCATCTATCCAAAAGGTGAGCCAGATTCCAACAGGGATAAAAGGATTTAACTTCCCTGACCGGGAATCGAACCCGGGCCGCGGCGGTGAGAGCGCCGAATCCTAGCCACTAGACCACCAGGGAGGCGATGAGCACAATAATCCTCTAGCGGCTGGTCGTGGTAATTACCACACTATCTATGCGGTCTGAGGGCAATGACTCTGATGCCCATTGGTGCCTAGACACGGACCCCAGATACCTTCTATCAGGTGAGCGCATTACTTCAAGAGCTTGTCGACTGATTTTCAGAGTCAGCAGAGAATATCTATGGCCAGATAAAATTTTTCTCCACAAGATGTCAGTTAAATAGCCAAAGGTTTTGCAGATTTTCTCTCTGTGACTGCCACTGGTTTTAATTAGTCAAGATTTGAGTTCTCCAGTGAATAATAACACAGAGCCAAAAAGCTTTAAAGAAAGAAGTAAAAAAAAAAACAAACACAACAAAACTTGAAGTTCATCGACACAAACCGGCATGCATTTCACCTTCGATAG
This sequence comes from Silurus lanzhouensis, assembly GCA_039877035.1. Lineage (NCBI taxonomy): Eukaryota > Metazoa > Chordata > Actinopteri > Siluriformes > Siluridae > Silurus > Silurus lanzhouensis. The sequence goes on from JBCEWE010001959.1 coordinate 9,941, forward strand.
CTCAGTTGGTAGAGCGGACGACTGTAGAGGTTTGCTATAAGCCATCCTTAGCTCGCTGGTTCGAATCGGGATCGAAGGATTTTTTTTAACGTTAGATTATTGCATCTATCCAAAAGGTGAGCCAGATGCAAACGGGTATAAAAGGATTTAACTTCCCTGACCGGAATCGAACCCGGCCGCGGCGGTGAGAGCGCCGAATCCTAGCCACTAGACCACCAGGGAGGCGAAGAGCACATTAATCCTCTAGCAGCTGGTCGTGGTCATTACCACACTATCTATGCGGTCTAAGGGGCAATGACTCTGATGCCAATTGGTGCCTAGACACGGACCCCACATACCTTCTATCAGGTGAGCGCATTACTTCCAAGAGCTTGTAGACTGATTTTCAGAGTCAGCAGAGAATATCTATGGACCAATACAATTTTTCTCCACAAGATGTCAGTTGAATAGCCAAAAGTTTTGCAGATTTTCTCTCTGTGACTGCCACTGGTATTAATTAGTTAAGATTTCAGTTCTCCAGTGAATAATTTCACAGAGCCAAAAAGCTGCAAAGAAAAAAGTAAAAAAAACAAAAAACACAACAAAACTTGGTTAGTAGACCTGTATTGGAAATTAAATGTTTATGATGTGACTTGTGGCAGTTTTATTTTTGGTGTATTTAAAATAATTTTCTAAGTAGAACGGCAGTCAATAATGCAAAATTTGGCAAGAGAAATGTTAATGGACTTACTGCTTTGACAGAAAAGTTTTATGTTCAATGTATATATCTATATCTATTTGTTCACTATTGAGATGGGTTGGTTTTAAACACTTGGTGCCAATGGTTGCAAAAGCCTAATTGAAATAAACGCTTGTCAACAGTCCCATTTGCTAGCTCATCGACACAAACCAGCATGCATTCCACCTTCAATAGCTCAGTTGGTAGAGCGGAGGACTGTAGAGGTTTGCTAGTAGCCATCCTTAGGTCGCTGGTTCGAATCCGGCTCGAAGGATATTTTTTTTAACGTTAGATTATTGCATCACTCCAAAAGGTGAGCCAGATTCGAACGGGGATAAAAGGCTTTAACTTCCCTGACCGGGAATCGAACCCAGGCCGCGGCGGTGAGAGCGCCGAGTCCTAGCCACTAGACCATCAGGGAGGCGATGAGCACAATAATCCTCTAGCGGCTGGTCGTGGTCATTACCACACTATCTATGCGGTATGAGGGCAATGATTCTGATGCCCATGGTGCCTAGACACGGACGCCACATACCTTCTATCAGGTGAGCGCATTACTTCCAAGAGCTTGTAGACTGATTTTCAGAGTCAGCAGAGAATATCTATGGCCAGATAAAATTTTTCTCCAGAAGATGTCAGTTAAATAGCCAAAGGTTTTGCAGATTTTCTCTCTGTGACTGCCACTGGTTTTAATTAGTCAAGATTTGAGTTCTCCAGTGAATAATTACACAGAGCCAAAAAGCTTTAGAGAAAGAAGTAAAAAAAAAACAAACACAACAAAACTTGATTCGTAGACCTGTATTGGAAATTAAATGTTTATGATGTGACTTGTGGCAGTTTCATTTTTGGTGTATTTAAAATAATTTTCTAAGTAGAACGGCAGTCAATGATGCAAAATTTGGCAAGAGAAATGTTAATGGACTTACTGCTTTGACAGAAAAGTTTTATGTTCAATGTATATATCTATATCTATTTGTTCACTATTGAGATGGGTTGGTTTTAAACACTTTGTGCCAATGGTTGCAAAAGCCTAATTGAAATAAACGCTTGTCAACAGTCCCATTTGCTAGCTCATCGACACAAACCGGCATGCATTTCACCTTCGATAGCTCAGTTGGTAGAGCGGAGGACTGTAGAGGTTTGCTAGTAGCCATCCTTAGGTCGCTGTTTCGAATCCGGCTCGAAGGATATTTTTTTTAACGTTAGATTATTGCATCTATCCAAAAGGTGAGCCAGATTCGAACGGGGATAAAAGGATTTAACTTCCCTGACCGGGAATCGAACCCGGGCCGCGGCGGTGAGAGCGCCGAATCCTAGCCACTAGACCATCAGGGAGGCGATGAGCACAATAATCCTCTAGCGGCTGGTCGTGGTCATTACCACACTATCTATGCGGTATGAGGGCAATGACTCTGATGCCCATGGTGCCTAGACACGGACCCCACATACCTTCTATCAGGTGAGCGCATTACTTCCAAGAGCATGTAGACTGATTTTCAGAGTCAGCAGAGAATATCTATGGCCAGATAAAATTTTTCTCCACAAGATGTCAGTTAAATAGCCAAAGGTTTTGCAGATTTTCTCTCTGTGACTGCCACTGGTTTTAATTAGTCAAGATTTGAGTTCTCCAGTGAATAATAACACAGAGCTAAAAAGCTTTAAAGAAAGAAGTGAAAAAAACCCAAATACAACAAAACTTGAAGCTCATCGACACAAACCGGCATGCATTTCACCTTCGATAGCTCAGTTGGTAGAGTGGAGGACTGTAGAGGTTTGCTATAAGCCATCCTTCGATCGCTGGATCGAAGGATATTTTTTTTAATGTTAGATTATTGCATCTATCCAAAAGGTGAGCCAGATGCGAACGGGTATAAAAGAATTTAACTTCCCTGACCAAGAATTGAACCCGGGCCGCGGCGGTGAGAGCACCGAATCCTAGCCACTAGACCACCAGGGAGGCGAAGAGCACATTAATCCTCTAGCGGCTGGTCGTGGTAATTACCACACTATCTATTCGGTCTAAGGGGCAATGACTCTGATGCCCATTGGTGCCTAGACACGGACCCCACATACCTTCTATCAGGTGAGTGCATTACCTCCAAGAGCTTGTAGACTGATTTTCAGAGTCAGCAGAGAATATCTATGGCCAGATAAAAATTTTCTCCACAAGATGTCAGTTAAATAGCCAAAGGTTTTGCAGATTTTCTCTCTGTGACTGCCACTGGTTTTAATTAGTCAAGATTTGAGTTCTCCAGTGAATAACTTCACAGAGCCAAAAAGCTGCAAAGAAAGAAGTAAAAAAAACAAAAAACACAACAAAACTTGGTTAGTAGAGCTGTATTGGAAATTTAATGTTTATGATGTGACTTGTGGCAGTTTTATTTTTGGTGTATTTAAAATAATTTTCTAAGCAGAACGGCAGTCAATGATGCAAAATTTGGCAAGAGAAATTATTCAGAAAAGGGACTACAAATGTCATGGCTTTGAACACTGTTAATGGACTTACTGCTTTGACAGAAAATTTGTATGTTCAGTGTATATATCTATATCTTTTTGTTCACTATTGAGATGGGTTGGTTTTAAACACTTGGTGCCAATGGTTGCAAAAGCCTAATTAAAATAAATGCTTGTCAACAGTCCCATTTGCTAGCTTATCGACACAAACCAGCATGCATTTCACCTTCGATAGCTCAGTTGGTAGAGCGGAGGACTGTAGAGGTTTGCTAGTAGCCATCCTTAGGTCACTGGTTCGAATCCGGCTCGAAGGATATTTTTTTAAATTTATTTTAACGTTATATTTTTGCATCTAACCCATCCATTAGGGAGGAACCCAGCCATTAGGGAGGCACAAGCCAGTGTATTCTTAGTGCCGGTCCCAAGCCCGGGTAAATGGGGAGGGTTGCGTTAGGAAGGGCATCCAGCGTAAAACATGTGCCAAATCAAATATGCCGATCACAAATGAGAATTTCATACCGGATCGGTCGAGGCCCGGGTTAACAACGACCGCCACAGGTATCGTTAGCCGACAGGGTACCGGTGGAAATTGGGCTACTGTTGGCCGAAGGAGGAAAAGGAGAGGAGGAAGACGTCTACAGAGACGGCAGGGGAAGGAGCAGTGTAGGAGAGTGGAGGTTAGGGTTGGTACTTTAAATGTTGGTACTATGACGGGTAAAGGGAGAGAAGTAGCTGATATGATGGAGAGGAGAAAGGTAGATATGCTGTGTGTTCAGGAGACCAAGTGAAAAGGGAGTAAGGCCAGGAACATTGGAGGTGGATTTAAACTGTTTTATCATGGTGTGGATGGAAAGAGAAATGGTGTAGGGGTGATTCTGAAGGAAGAGTACAGTAAGAGTGTAGTGGAGGTGAAGAGAGTTTCTGATAGGGTGATGATCGTGAAGGTGGAAGTTGAAGGGATGATGATAAATGTCATCAGTGCCTATGCTCCACAAGTTGGCTGTAAGATGGAGGAGAAGGAAAGATTCTGGAGTGAATTAGATGAAGTGGTAGATGGTGTAACTAGGAAAGAACGGTTGGTGATTGGGGCGGACTTTAATGGGCATGTAGGTGAAGGGAACAGAGGTGACGAGGAGGTGATGGGTAGGTATGGTTTTAAGGAGAGGAATGTGGAAGGGCAGATGGTGGTAGATTTTGCTAAAAGGATGGAAATGGCAGTGGTGAACACTTATTTTAAGAAGAAGGAGGATCATAGGGTGACGTATAAGAGTGGAGGAAGGTGCACAAAGGTGGACTATGTGCTATGCAGGAGATGCAACCTGAAGGAGATTGGCGACTGTAAGGTGTTGGCAGGGGACAGTGTAGCTAGACAGCATAGGATGGTGGTCTGAAGGATGGTTTTGGAGGCAAAGAAGAAGAGGAGGAGAGTGAGGACTGAGAGAAGAATAAGATGGTGGAAACTGAAGGAGGAAGAGTGTAGTGTGAGGTTCAGGGAAGAGGTCAGAGAGAGGCTCAGTGGTGTTAAGGAGGTGTTGGATGATTGGGCAACTACTGCAGGAGTGATGAGGGAGGCAGCTAGAAAAGTACTTGGTGTGACATCTGGAAATAGAAAGGAAGACAAGGAAACGTGGTGGTGGAATGGGGAAGTGCAGGAGAGCATAAGGAGAAAGAGGTTAGCAAAACAAAAGTGGGATAGACAGAGTGATGAGAAAAGTAGGCAGGAGTACAAGGAGATGCGGCAGCAGGTTAAGAGGGATGTGGCGAAAGCCAAGGAAAAGGCATATGAGGAGCTGTATGAGAGGTTGGACACTAAGGAAGGAGAAAAGGATTTGTACCGATTGGCCAGGCAGAGGGACCGAGCTGGAAAGGATGTACTGCAAGTTAGAGCAGTAAAGGATGGAGAGGGAAATGTGTTGACTAGTGAGGAGAGTGTGTTGAGAAGGTGGAGGGAGTATTTTGAGCAGCTGATGAATGAGGAAAATCAGAGAGAGAGAAGGTTGGATGATGTGGAGTTGGTGAAGCAGGATGTAGATAGGATTAGTAAGGAGGAAGTGAGAGCAGCGATTAAGAGGATGAAGAGTGGAAAGTCGGTTGGACCAGATGACATACCGGTAGAAGCGTGGAGATGTTAAGGAGAGATGGCAGTGGAGTTTTTGACCAGATTGTTTAACAGGATTTTGGAAGGTGAGAAGATGCCTGAGGAATGGAGAAGAAGTGTGCTGGTACCGATCTTTAAGCATAAAGGAGATGTGCAGACCTGCAGTAACTACAGGGGTATTAAGTTGATCAGTCACACCATGAAGTTATGGGAAAGAGTAGTGGAAGCCAGGCTGAGAGAAGAGGTGACTATCTGTGAGCAACAGTATGGTTTCATGCCGAGGAAGAGCACCACAGATGCCTTATTTGCTTTGAGAATGTTGATGGAGAAGTATAGAGAAGGACAGAAGGAATTGCATTGTGTATTTGTGGATTTAGAGAAGGCGTACGACAGGGTGCCAAGAGAGGAGTTGTGGTATTGTATGAGGAAGTCAGGTGTGTCAGAGAAGTATGTGAGGGTGGTGCAGGACATGTATGAGGACAGTGTGACGGCAGTGAAGTGTGCAGTAGGTACGACAGACTGGTTTAGAGTGAAGGTTGGACTGCATCAAGGATCGGCCCTGAGCCCTTTCCTGTTTGCAGTGGTGATGGACAGGTTGAGGGACGAGGTCAGACAGGAGTCTCCCTGGACTATGATGTTTGCGGATGATATTGTGATTTGTTGTGAGAGTAGGGAGCAGGTTGAGAAGAGCCTGGAGAGGTGGAGATATGCGCTCAAGAGAAGGGGAATGAAACTCAGTAGGAGTAAGACAGAATACATGTGTGTGAATGAGAGGGAGGGCAGTGGAGTGGTGCGGTTGCAGGGAGAAGAGCTTCAGAAGGTGGAGGAATTCAGGTACCTGGGGTCAACAGTGCAAAGTAATGGAGAGTGTGTTAGAGAAGTTAAGAAAAGAGTGCAGGCAGGGTGGAGTGGGTGGAGAAGAGTGACAGGAGTGATTTGTGATAGTAGGGTATCTGCAAAATTGAAAGGGAAAGTTTATAGGACTGTGGTGAGACCTGCGATGTTGTATGGTTTAGAGACAGTGGCATTGAGTAAAAGGCAGGAGTCAAGTCAAGTCAAGTCAGGTTTATTTGTATAGCGCTTTTCACAACAGACATTGTCTCAAAGCAGCTTTACACAAATCAACAGTGATGGTGAATAGTGTGAATTTGTCCCTGATGAGCAAGCCGTGGCGACTGTGGCAAGGAAAAACTCCCTTAGATGTTATGAGGAAGAAACCTTGAGAGGAACCAGACTCAAAAGGGGAACCCATCCTCATTTTGGGTGACATCAAGAGTTTGATCATAAATCTTTCAACAATACAGAACACTGGAGAGTGAGAACTAACATGATTACTGGAGTATAAGATTATAAGTGATGTTCTTTCTGCAGTCTTATACAGTCTATATGGATAGTAGCTCCGAGTTTTATGAGCTCAGCATTTGTGATCACCACAGATCCAGCATCAGCTTCTCTATGCCAGAGCCTTTAACACTCCAGGAGGTCCAATGTCAAACTCCACACATGTAGCGGGATCCAAATGGCACTGGTACGTCTCTAGATGGTTCGGGATGTTTGTGAGTTCGGCATCTACTTCTTCAAAGGTCCGTAATCATCACGAGGTGGGAGGTGACTGGAGCTGGCCAAACCTCAGGGTGTCTCGGGATGGGGAGAGAAAGAGAAGCAGTGGAGAGGAATTAGCGTAGCTGCTGTTCATGATATTAACAGCACAAGTTGATAATGTGCATGTGATCAGATGTTCTGGAGCACAAGGTTATGATGTGATGTGTGTTATGTGTAGGCTTTGCTAAAAAGATATGTTTTTAATCTACACTTAAACTGGGAGAGTGTGTCTGAGCCCCGAACACCGTCAGGAAGACTATTCCAGAGTTTAGGAGCTAAATGTGAAAATGATCTCCCACCTTTAGTGGACTTTGCTATTCTAGGAACTACTAGAAGCCCAGAGTTTTGAGATCTCAGGGAGCGTGGCGGATTGTAGCGAGTTGAAAGACTGGATAGATACATGGGAGCCAAACCATTTAGTGCTTTATAAGTGAGAAGTAATAGTTTGTAGTCTATTCGAAACTTAACAGGAAGCCAATGTAGGGACGATAAGATCGGGGTTATGTGATCATATTTTCTTGACCTTGTAAGAACTCTGGCTGCTGCATTCTGGACTAACTGAAGCTTGTTTATTAATGATGCAGGACATCCACCTAGCAACGCATTACAGTAGTCTATTCTGGAGGTCATGAACGCATGGACGAGCTTCTCTGCATCGGATATGGACAACATATTTCTTAGCTTAGAAATATTTCTAAGGTGAAAGAAGGCTGTTTTTGTAACTTGATTGATATGATTTTTGAAAGACAAGTCGCTGTCTAAAATAACACCCAGGTCTTTTACCGTTGAACTAGTGGTTACAGAGCATCCGTCTAAATGCAGGTTGAGATGCTGGAGCTTCTGTATACTAGTTTTTGGTCCGATGAGCAAAATCTTAGTCTTATCGGAATTTAAAAGTAGAAAGTTATGGGTCATCCAATCTCTTATTTCCATAACACACTCAGTTATCCGGGTTAATTGAGCTGTATCGCCTGGTTTAGATGAAATATATAGCTGAGTATCATCAGCATAACAATGGAAGCTAATTCCATGCCTTCTAATAATATTTCCTAACGGAAGCATGTATATTGTGAACAGCAGGGGTCCTAGAACTGAACCTTGCGGCACGCCATAATTTACTTGCATTAGCCTGGATAGCTCTCCATTTAAATCTACGAAATGGTAACGATCGGACAGGTAGGATTTAAACCAGCTTAATGCCTGTCCCTGAATGCCGATGTAATTTTGTAATCGATCTAGGAGGAGATCATGGTCTATAGTGTCGAATGCAGCACTAAGATCTAGTAAAACCAACAGCGAAATGAAGCCTTGGTCTGAAGCTAAAAACAGGTCATTAGTTATTTTAACTAGAGCAGTTTCTGTGCTATGATGGGGCCTAAAACCTGACTGAAATTCTTCAAAGATATTGTTCTCTTGCAGGTAGGAACATAACTGGGCAGCGACAATCTTTTCTAAAATCTTAGACATAAATGGGAGATTTGAAATTGCTCTGTAATTTGATAACGTGTTTGGATCCAGATTAGGTTTTTTAATGAGGGGCTTAATAACTGCTAACTTGAGGGATTTAGGACGTGACCTAAAGATAGTGAGGAGTTAATAATATTTAGAAGAGGTTCACCAGTTGTATATAACACTTCCTTCAGTAATTTAGTAGGAATTGGATCTAACTGACATGTTGTCGATTTAGCTTTGGGCAATAACATTATACAGCTCTTCCTGTCCTATACATGTAAAACAGTGGAGTTGTGGAGTTGAAGGTAACACTGTCTCAGGAGATGCTGTCAGAGGTTGAACTGCCACAATTGTTTTCTAATGTTATCTATTTTTTCAGTGAAGAAATCATAAAGTCCTCACTACTAAACTGTGATGGAACACAATTTCAGAGCCCTGATTTGTAGTTAGTTTAGCTACAGTACTGAAAAGGAACCTGGGATTGTTTTTGTTGTTTTCTATAAATTTGCTCAGGTGTTCAGCTCTAGCAGTTTTTAGCGCCTGTCTGTAGCTGAGCATACTGTCTTTATACGTGATTCTAAATACCTCCAATTTAGTTTTCCTCCATTTTCTCTCCAGATTACGGGCTGTTCTCTTGAGTTCATGCGTATGACTATATACCAAGGTGCAGGTGCTTGTTCTCTAACCTTTTTTAACCGGATGGGGGCAACGGTGTCTATTGTGCTAGTGAGGATAAGGTCTATGTTGTTAGTGATTTCATCAAGATTATTAGTAGTTATGGGTTTAGTGAGAAATTGAGATAAATCAGGCAGGTTATTTATGAATCTGTCCTTAGTGGTTGGAACAATAGTCCTACCAAGTCGATAACGTGGTGCAACACGGCTAATCTGCTCTACCGGTAGTGTGTACAGTATGAGGTAATGGTCTGTGATGTCATCACTCTGAGGTAAATATCTATATTAGTGACGTCTGCTCCGTGGGATATTATTAAGTCTAATGTGTGGTTAAAGCGATGAGTTGGTCTGGTGACGTTTTGTTTAACCCCAAAAGAGTTTAATAAGTCAACAAATGATAATCCTAGAGCATCGTTTACATCATCTACATCAATATTAAAATCTCCTACAAGCAGCACTTTATCAAATTTATCAAGAGGTCTGATAGAAAACAAGCAACTCTTGAAGAAAATCAGCGTAGGGCCTGGGGGTCTGTACACGGTGACCAGAGCGAGTTTTCTATATATGTCTGAAAATACAACTTTAAGAATGAGCACTTCAAATGATTTAAAGCTGAATCCTAATATCTGACTAACATTAAGAGAGGCACTATAAATGGTTCCTACACCCCCCCACGACCAGTCTGACGCGGCTCATGCTTATAATCATATCCTGACGGTGTCGACTCATTTAGACCCATATAATCACCTGGTTAATCCAGTCTCAGTGAGACAGAGTGTGAGAGATATTCTCTGTGATCATCTCATTTATAATCAGTGCTTTGGTGCAAGTGATCTAATGTTTAAAAGACCAAACTTTAAACTTTTTGGTGTTTGTTAATCTGGCATTTTTCAGTTTTAACTTCAATAGATTATTTCTGGATCTTGTGTATTTAATTCTTGGTTTTGCTACACGAGGAATAGATACGGTTCTATAAACTGGGCTGTGTGTGAACTTGTAACTATTTGGTCTGTTATGGTATGTGGTATGCGTGTTCTCATTGTCGTAAATTTCCTGATGTTTACCAGTCAGATGGTGTGAAGTATCCTAGAGATGTTATCTGATAGCACTGCTGCTCCAACTCTGCTGGGGTGCAGGCCATCAGGGCGGAAGAACCTAGGACGCTCCCAGAAACAGTTCAGTTATTAACAAAGAAGTTTATGTTCTCGACACCATGACTGTAACCATTCATTTAGAGCTAAAAGTCTACTAAACTTCTCAGCCCCTCGCTGGTAAGTGGGAAGAGGTCCTGACACTATGATCCTCGTTGTGGGTGATGTGCTGCGTACCGTCTCCACCAGGATCCTGAAGTCCCTCTTTATATCTCCGTTTGCCTCAGCCTGGTGTCGTTCGTTCCGGCATGAAGAACAACCGCTCCGAAGTTCTCCTTCAGGATCGCGGGTACCTGCCCGCAGCGACATCAAGAACACGAGCACCAGGAAAACAGCGAGTGTGCACCTTGCCTTTAGCTCCGGGTAGCGCGGACATGCCGGACGATGGAATCTCCGAGAATCACAGTGTTGCGTTCCGTCTCGCGGAGAGGGGTGAAGCGGTTCTTGGTCGAGATCTCGAAGGCCTGTAGTAGCTTTGCTTGTCTCTTCCGCCGCTGCCGCATCCAGGGTCCGTGTTGCACCTTTGCCAGAGATGTAGGTGCGCTGGGTCTGGGCAGAGAAACACGCGGAGTTGAGGTGCTGGGAGCGTTGGGTTCAGCCCGGGAATTTACCTGGGACGAGTGCGCGTCCGCCCGGATGTTTCCAGCGCCGCTTTCCGCTCTCGCAGCCGGGCATGCTTTTCATGCAGCTCGCGAATCTGTTTCTCCAAAACCTCCATCTCCAACGCCACCGTTTGCAAATCGAATGAGTTCTCACCTGTGCTCAAAGTCAGACACACAGCCGGCATAGTGCTCATAATCACGAACAGATTTCAGATACACAAATAAGATAAAGTGAGAGAAAATATAGTGGTAGTCGAGTTTAACTGACTACAGGCACAAGTCAG
>JBCEWE010001960.1:0-12500 GCA_039877035.1 Silurus lanzhouensis
ACTATAGCATGACATCCTCAGTGTTACGTGAAACACAATTATTGTATCAATAGACATTATAGAATATATCCTAACCTTTTCCAAAAATAAACATTTAAGGATTATCCACATTCATCTATAAAACCTTAACCACCTGTCACATTCTAAAACTGTCTGAATTGTTTATTGTACAAGTAGTGCCATCTAAGCTTTAAGAGCTGCAAAGTGAGCTGAGGCAGAACTGCTACTGTCAACAGGTCCAATGATACCACAGTCTTCTCCACTAAATGAAGGTCATTTCAGATAGCAGGAGTGCCATCAGTACTAAAGGTTGCAGCAGGTTAGGCACATGGGGTCAGAGTTCAGGGTTCTTTTGTGAATCAAACCATGAGGGAGGGAATGTTCAAACGTGGCATAAGAATGTCCAGATTCCAGAGCTGCTTCATCACTAGGCTGAGCAGTGTGCAGTGGACAAATGAAAAAAATAATGAATATAGCTCTGGAACATCATGTCCTTTGACAAAGAAAATGTAAAATTGTCTGTGGATAATTAAAAAAAAAATACTTAGTTGACAAACCAAATTCTCTCAAAACCATTTCTTTGTCCATCTCCTATCTTGTCCAGCTCTTAATCTGTTTTATGTTTTACATCTTATTTATATATCTTAATCTTATTCATGTAAATAAATGGTTTTGGCTTCAATTCGTTTTTGTTTTTTTTAAACACGAACCATGCCAACATTGATTTTTGATACCCAGGCCCTTAATAACCAAACACAAAATACTGATACTAATAATGTTAAAATCTGCATTATATTTAATTGTAAGGAAAGTGATTCATGGTGATGTTTTAGCAGACAGTGGAACTTTTCACAGCATACGTTTTAAGAATATAGCATATATCATGCAGACAGGAATGTTGCAAATGCATGCGTGTGTGTAAGAGCAAGACAGAGATTTGAGACATCACCTCCCATCTGGTTTGTGCATCACTAGGGCTAGATCACATTATCCATCCTGGTCTCACTGGAATTTCATCAGTATGTAACATCTTACTTATTCACACATCTACTGTGCACACTCTCTCTCTCTCTCTCTCTCTCTCTCTCTCTCTCTCTCTCTCTCTCTCTCTCTCTCTCTCGCACTCTCAAACACTCACACAATCAAGTCTTAATTGGGTGTTTGCATTGACTATGTTACTGTAATTTAATAAAGCCATATGTACACTACAACTGTGTTAGTGGTAACTATCACTTTTCTTTAGTTTATATATTTCTTTATATTATTTCTAAAATTATTCATTATATGCTGCAGCAGTTCTTTAAAACTATGGTGTGAGTAAAAAGAGAACGAAAGAAGAAAATAGAAGAAAAAGAGAGGAGTTTGATATTGCTTTATGTGTGTAGAAAATGTAAAAAAAAGGAAAAAAAGCAAAGCAATGAATTGACATGACGTGGTGTTTTCAATTTGTTTCGATTTTACTTGCGTAACATTAAAACAATAAACATGAGAAATTGTACGGAAATCCAGATGTAGATTTAGATCTATAATGTAAAAGCCCAGCGGTCACAGAGATAATACGCATCCCTTTATATAACATGGTCACTAGGGGTGCAACTGTGGTATCACAATACAATTAAAAAATTTTAAAGTACAATAACTTTGACTTAAATTTTATTTAGTAACATGCCTAAGGTTCTGCAGTTAGATATGTTGTCATAGCTTTCGGTAGCCCTAGATGTTTTTCAACCCTATGAATTTTCAGAAAGCCACTGTGATTGAATCTGGAAGGAAAGGCGATCTGAATGCACTGGTGTATTTGATACAATGTTATGCTTTGTTTCACCATTCCCTACTCTACTGTTGCAACTTACCTGAACACCAAAATGCTTCTATACACCGATATGAGGGAATGTTCCAGTTCATCTTATTGCAGAATGTAGAAACAAATGGTTTAATATGCCAGTGTACTTAGAAGAAGAAATGTTTTTAAGCTCCGGTAGCCTTATGTAATTTGAGTGTTGACTTTATTAAGTATAAATTATTGCACCTAATTACTTTAAGCTGTACTGTATTATTAGTTGCCTACTTATTATTTATTACTGCATTATTGGATGAGAAATGGAATAATATTGAATTGTATCAAATGAGATATGGGACTAATTAACATATAATTTCAGATTTCTGAACATGTAAAAGAAATTCATAAATATAGGACATATAGCATATGTGTGTGTGTGTGTGTGTGTGTGTGTGTGTGTGTGTGTGTGTGGTGTGTGTGTGTGAGAGGAGAGAGAGAGAGAGAGAGAGAGAGAGAGAGAGAGAGAAGAGAGAGAGAGAGAGCAATACTTAATTTCACAGTGCTACAAGTAAGTCATGCATTCCTAGTTCTAATTAAGCCAGTAATCCCCAGCTGCCCTCTTCATACCCCAACTACAGGAAACAAATGCTTCTGTTTCTGCTCATCTTTCTCTGTGTGATGATACTATGCTGCTCATCACAAATACGTGCAATAAATTTTCCAAGCACCATGCATCCTGCACATATATTCTTGTACCTTGTACCTTGTACTTCAAAGACAGTATACTACAGTTTAGATGGGATGGGTGGATTTGGGAAAAATCATTAGTTACCTGCTGTTAGGTCTTGAATGGAGGGCAAGCCTTGAATGGTTCTTGGCTAAAACCAATAAATCTGAACAATTCAAATGAATTTGGTGGCTGTCACTCTCAAACGCTTGAATGCATGTAGAAAATAAGGTTACAAATTACAAAACTCTCTGTCCCCTACATACACTTACACACACTGTCAGCTCCACTTGCACCTACCTCAATGCTGGATCGGGGATGTCATAGAAACATGAAGCAAGAGACAAGTGTTTGAGATAGCCACCAGCATAATGAAGCACATTCCTAAGCTGTGGGAGCTGTATATTGGTGGTAAAGAATTGAAGCTGAGCAAGTATTTACTCCAAAAATAAGACTAAATAAATAGTAACTGCTGCTGTTTTAAGACCTTCCTGTCACTAGACACAGCACTCTATAAAAGCAGCAGTTATACTCACAGTTATATTTCTATTGGGTTCCCTGGCCTTAGATTTACCCTGCCAGCCCTCTGCATTGGTGGTTCAACACAGGGCATCAGTATCAAGCTTGACCTTTTAAACTGGTGCTTTTCCAATCTAGACTATTTTCTTTCAAACGTAATGGCATTGTATTCTAACATGCAATGAAGCCCATTGCTTTGCACTGTTGGTAGCAGTATAATATTGTCCATAATTGTACTTTTCAACCGTAAAAAAATTTACATTTGTAAGCCCTCAAATAAACATTTTTTATTGCCTACTGTGGCAGCGGATCACGAGTGGAGGGCAGAGCTGGACAAAACGAGCGGAAGCCTATACTTTTAGCTGATGAGACTAATCAGTGTGCTCTTTTCAGTCTGGCAACACCATTTGAGAAGAACAAGAAACCAGCCTCTGTGGAGGGAGAGACACCAAGCAGAGAAGAGTGGAAGGGTCTCCAAACGCTGACTGAGCACGGAAGGATGGCAAGAGAAAGGCATGTGTTCTCAGGCGGATGTCGAGATATATCTGCTATAAATGGACATTCGGTGCAGGATGAGATGGGTTCCCTCTTGAGTCTGTTCCTCTCAGGGTTTTTTCCTTATGCCATCTTGGGGAGTTTTTTCTTGCCACAGTCGCCACGGGCTCGCTCATCAGGGACAAACTTACACTTATAAAGAACATATTTACTTTTAACCACCACATTATCTGTGTAAAGCTGCTTTGAGACTATGTTCATTGTTAAAAGCGCTATACAAATAAAGATTAATTGAATTGAATTGAACAAGGCGTGTCGGTCCACAAAGGATCTTGTGCAGACACCAAGGAACGACGGGCCGATCCGCAAGTGAGTTCAGACAGAAGCTGAAAAAAGGCGTCCGCAAGAGTGTGGGTGAGCTCTCCCATTAATATTGGAAAGGAAAGTGAAGGGACAAAATGTAAGTAAAATAAAGAAAGCTCTGCTTGGTGAACTATTGCTTGTTTGCCTTATTCCAGCACAGAACCAGTGAGATTGTTACAGTGGTGCCAAAACCCCTTGCTGAAGAGAGGTATGAGGCCAAGAAGACTTCGCCATGGAGTGAGCGGAGTTCGCCAAGGAGACTTCGCCATGGAGTCGAGATGGGACCTTTACACACAACAGTCTCTAGAGTTTACACAGAAAAATGTGAAAAGCAAAAAAAACATCTAGCGAAGGGCAGTTCTGCAGGTGG
Organism: Silurus lanzhouensis; assembly: GCA_039877035.1. Lineage (NCBI taxonomy): Eukaryota > Metazoa > Chordata > Actinopteri > Siluriformes > Siluridae > Silurus > Silurus lanzhouensis. The sequence goes on from JBCEWE010001960.1 coordinate 4,255, forward strand.
AAATGCCTTGCTGATGGGAGCTGTCAAGAGAATGGGCACACAGATTTGAACCATAGGAAGTAGGATAGAAAAGGAAGTCTATGGTAAATCAAATAATAACTTTTAACAACAGTGGTAAGCAGTTTTAGAATGCACAGTGCACCACACCTTTAAGACTGTGGGCTGCAATAGCAAAAAAACAAATCAGGGTTCAACTCCTGTCAGACAACAACAGAAATCAGAGAAAACCACAGCTCTCGGATGGAGTATTTTTTTTTTTTTTTTAAGATTTAATAGACACACATTGGTGCAACATTGTGAGCATTTTGTCCTCAAAGTTGATGTTTTAAAAGCAAGAAAAATTGGTAGGTATAAGGATTTGAGTGAGTTTGACAAGGGCCCAATTGTGATCGCTAGTCAAGTCAAGAGTCAAGAAGCTTTTATTGTAATTTCAACTATATATAACTGATGCAGAACACAGTGAAATGAGACAACTTTCTCCAGAACCCTTGTGATACATAACACAACAGAGAGCTACATACAGGACACAGAGGTCCTAGCAACATAAAGTGCATCGTGTGCAACCTAGTGCTAACAGTGCAAGACAAAAGACACAACACAAGACAGTGTGGGACAGATACACAAAACACATAATAGCACTAACCAGTCAACCTACTGTATATGTTATACAGTAAAATGTGCAAAAGAGAACTATAAACAAAAGTGTACTTGTAGACATATACAAAATCTTCTTCTTCTTCTTTCAGCTTCTCCCATTAGGGATCTCCACAGCGGATCATCCATCTCCATACCTCCTGTCCTCTACAGCCGCCTCTTTCAAACCAAGTACATATACACAATGTTTTGCAAAAACAGCAAGAGCATTTGAGAGGTGCAAAACAGCATGTAAACAGTATAATATGATTATAATATATGGGTGGTTCTAAGGACATGGATGTTTATTAATTAAAATAAGTATTGAGTGTGTGTTTGAGTTTAGGTTGTAAAGTTCAATAACACACAGCTACAGTAAGTGAGTGTATATGTGAGCTTGCTACAGTTTAATTCTGTGGTTTAAGGAACCTGATGACTTAAGGGAAAAAACTGTTGCACTGTCTGGATGTGAGGGCCCGATACGCGATACGCGGACTGCATGGGGTCCAGTGCGATGGAAGCTGGGTCTTGATGTGCCTCATTACGAGCCTCTCGAAGCACTTCATCATGATGGGTGTGAGTGCAACAGGACGATAGTCATTGAGGCAGGAGACAGAAGACTTTTTCGGCACAGGAATGATGGTCGTCGTCTGAGGCATGTAGGAACAGTGGCGCTGCTCAGGGAGATGTTGAAGATATCGGTGAAGACATCCACTAGCTGTTGTGCACATTCCCTGAGCACTCTGCCAGGAATGTTGTCTGGTCCAGCAGACTTCCGATGGTCTCAGTCAGTCCGGATTGGAAACAGCATCTCCAGCACCACCACACTGAGCACTGGAGCCCCTCAGGGCTGTGTGCTCAGTCCACTGCTGTTCACTCTGCTGACTCAGGACTGTGTAGCAATGCACAGCTCGAATCATATCATCAAGTTCGCGGATGACACGAACGTGGTGGGTCTCGTCAACAAGAACGACGAGTCAGAGTCATACAGAGAGGAGGTGAAAGGGTTAACAGCCTGGTGTGAGCCAACAACCTGTCTCTGAACGTGGACAAAACTAAATAGATGGTTGTTGACTTCAAAAGAACACAGAGTGACCATTCTCCACTGATCATCGATGGATCCTCAGTGGAGATTGTCAAGAGCATCCTTGGTGTTCATCTGGCAGATAACCTTACCTGGTCACTCAACACCAGCTCCATCACCAAAAAAGCCCAGCAGCGTCTCTACTTCCTGAGAAAGCTGAGGAAAGCTCATCTCCCTCCCCCCATCCTGACCATGTTCTACAGAGGGACCATTGAGAGCATCCTGAGCAGCTGCATCATTGCCTGGTTTGGGAACTGCACCGTCTCAGACCGCAAGACCCTACAGAGGATAGTGGGGACGGCTGAAAAGATCATCGGAGTCTCTCTCCCCTCTATCATGGACATTTACACCACACGCTGCATCGCAAAGCAAACAGCATTGTGGATGACCATACACACCCGTCACACACGCTTTTCACTCTCCTACCATCAGGGAAGCGGTTCCGAAGCATTCGGGCTGCCACATCCAGACTGTGTAACATTTTTTTTTCTTCAAGCCATCAGGCTCCTCAACAACAACTGAACTGAACTCTCTCTCTCTCACACACACACACACACACACACACACACACACACACAACACACACACACACACACACACACACACACACTCACACACTCACACACACACTTACACACAACTGTGTGACTGATCTGCACAAACTGGACTCAACACACATTATACACTTTGCATACCCATCATTCAGTACCACTCACACTAATCATTACCACAAAATGTTTACATGCCGTTTTTTGCACATCTTCCGGGATTTGTTCTTTCGCACAATATTCTGTCCACATCTTTGTGCCACTGTTCACTTTATTTTGATTGCTGCTATTGTTGAATTGCACAATTCTGTTTACATTTTTCTGTTTACTTTTTTCTGCTACTGTGCACCTTATTTTGTTACGACAGGTTTACTGGCGGAGCTATTTTGTGTTTTGTGGTGTAAATGTCCGTGATAAAGGGGAGAGAGACTATAATGATCTTCTCGGCTATCCTCATTATCCTCTGTAAAGTCCTGCGGTCTCTGTAGGGTCCTGCATTTTCCAAACCGGGCAGTGATGCAGCTGTTTAGGATGTTTTTGATGGTCCCTCTGTAGAACATGGTTAGTGAGGAAGATGGGCTTTTCTCAGCCTTCTCAGAAGGTAGAGACGCTGCTGGGCTTTCTTGCAGATGGTGCGGGTGTTGAGTGACCAGGTGAAGTTCTCCACCAGATAAACACCAAGGAATTTGTTGATCCTGACTATCTCCACAGAGGATCTATCAATGTTCAGTGGAGAATGGCTGCTCTGTTCTCTTCTGAAGTCAACATTCAGAGACAGGTTGTTGGCTCTACACCTCCTCTCTGTATGCTGACTCATCGTTCTTGCTTATGAGCCCACCACAGTCGTGTCATCTGCAAACTTGATGATGTGGTATGAGGTAAGCATTACTACATGGTCATGAGTCAGCAGTGCAAACAACAGTGGACTGAGCACACAGCCCTGAGGGGCTCCAGTGCTCAGTGTGGTAGTGCTGAAGATGCTGTTCCCGATCCGGACTGACTTAGGTCTCCCAGTCAGGAAGTCCAGGATTTAGTTGCAGAGTAAGATGTTTAGGCCAAGTAGGCTCAGCTTCGTACGTATGTGTCCTTATTTTCCAGGTGGGTGAGGACCAGCATCAGGCCAGGGCCAGATGTAGGGTCATGATGATGGCATCAACTGTGGAACGTGTCGGACAAAACGCAAACTGCATAGGGTCCAGTGAGGGTGGTAGCTGGGTTTTGATGTGTCTCGAAGTACTTCATAACAATGTGTGTGAGAGTAAAGGGATGATAGTTATTGAGGCAGGAGACTGAAGACTTTTTTGCCATGGGGATGATAGTCGTTGTCTTGAGGCATGTAGGAACAGTGGTGCTGTTTAGGGAGATGTTGAAGATATCAGTGAAGACAACCACTAGCTGTTCTGCACTCTGCCAGGTATGTTGTCTGGTCCAGCCGAATTCCGTGGGTTAACTCTGCATAGAGTCTTTAGACAGAGCACCTTGTTGTTGGGAGGAGGGGTGGGCACTAGGGACCTGGTCTTTGTAGCCGATTTCTCAGCGAACCGAGGTCCTGAAGGTTATTAAGAACATCAGGGTGGTGTTCTAAACCCCCTTGCTGTACTAACTGTACACACATGGCCATGTGGCCACTTTCAACTCCACCACCATCATCAAGTTTGCTGACAACACTGTTGTGGTGAGCTTACTTACAGGAGATAAAAAACCTGGAGAGATGGTGCCAGGAGAGCAATCTTCTCCTGAAGATCAGCCAGACTAAGGAGTTGATAGTGGACTTCAACAAGAAACAGGAGCGGTTATACCAACCGATAAACATCAACAGGACCCCAGTGGAGAGAGTGGAGAGACAGTTTCTGGTACCTAGGTGTTCACATCACACAGGACCTGTCTTGGTCCAGTCATATCAACACCCTGGTGAAGAAGGCCCGGCAGTGTCTGTACCACCTGCACCATTTAGAGCATCCTGATGGGTAGAATCACTTCCTGGTTCGGTAACAGCACCATGCATGACAGGGGAGCCCTCCAGAGGGTGGTGCGTTCAGCAAAATGTACCATCCACACCGAGCTCCCTGACCTGCATGACATCTACAGCATGCAGTGCCGGAACAGGACCTCAGTCATCCCAACAATGGACCTTTTTCTATGTTACGTTCAGGGAAGTGCTTCCGCTCCTTGAAAGCAAACACAGAGAGAATGAGGAGGAGCTTCTTCCTGCAGGCCATTCGGAGTTTGAACCAGGAGACACCCAGCAACTAGCACGTGGACTTCTCTCTCCATCTCACTTCCTTTGCTGGCAACTATTATTTACAATCATTTAGTATTATTCACTATTATTTGCATTACTTGCACTAGTGGAATTTAAACACTGAACCTAGCAACTCTAACTCTGGACTGGACTAGCAACTTATCACTTTATGCCATTTTACTTTTACATTTTTTATACCAGCACATGGACACTTTTAATGGCAATCACAATCATTCTGGGTCACTTTAATCAGTACTCTGTCTATATCTGTCATACACATCCATCCATCCTTTCTGTTTAATTCATGTACGTGTATATACAGTGGAACCCGGTTATGTCGATGTCCTAGGGGGGTGCCAAAAAGCATCGAGGTAACCGATGATCGAGATAAACGAAAATCAAAATGGCGGCAATATATTAACGTGCTTGAAATTTCTTTATGTACATGATGTGCGTTAATAAATGAGAATGTGCATGCACGTGTTTTTGAAGGGTTTTTTTACACAACAGCGTTGCCGCGATTTGTTTGATAAAGACATGCTATAAAAATTCTCAACGGCTGCTCTTTTGTTCCCAAAGCGCACCGCGGATTCCCCCCCCCCGATCCTGCCGTTGTTCATTCTTTGATTTTGCTGGTCATCAATCGCGGCTTTCGCCTCCCGTTCATCGCATAACATTTAACAACAACAGGCATATGTGCAATAACTAACAGCAGAGATTCACCAGTATACAATACAACACCTGTAGCAGCTGTAAGGTTTGATTTTTCCGCCACTTCAGCGAGTTCTTCTGCGGCTGCACCGAGATAACCGACGTTAAATGGCAAATTTTCCCCCCTTGTGCTCGAGATATCAGGGTTTGGCGACATAACCGATAAAAAATGCTAAGAAAAAGCGAGAATTTGGCGGTTCCACTTCAAAAACGTCGACTTAATAGGGTTGTCGAGGTAACCGAGGGCGAGATAACCGGGTTCCACTCTATATATATATATATATATATATATATATATATATATATATATATATATATATATTTTTTTTTTTTTTTTTATCTTTAACCTTTAATCCTCTATAGTCAGACTATATTTTAATATATTTGTATACTTTATTTTATTTATGTTTACATTACTTTCTCGTATTTTTTATCTTTATATTGTATTTCCTTCCATTTTCTTCAAAAAAAAAGCATTTCACTGTATGTCATACTCTGTATGAATGTGTGACATGAAAAAAAAAAAAAAAAAGTGGTCAGTATATATCAAAAGTGTACTAAGGAAGGAACCGGTAACAGGGTCATGGGCAGCCAAGACTCATTGGTGCACAAGGGAGCGAAGGCTGGCCCATGTGATTCAAACAAACAGACGAGCTACTGTTGCTCAAATTGCTGAAAAAGTTAATGCTGTTAATGTTCAACAGGTCAGGACTGTTATGGCAGCCAAAGGGGGAACAACACAATATTAGGCAGGTGGTTATAATGTCATGCCTGCTTGGTGGCCTTAAATTTATGCCTGGTCGGTGTACACACAATCGCATGCACGCAGTCTGAAGAACGAGCCAATCATCCATGATCAGAATTAGCATTCTGATTTCAGCTTAACAGCAACAGGTACTTTAGAATATCTATGTCACTAAAAACATAGCTTTGAGGAAACATGTTTCTCCTTGTACTACATACTTAGGGACACTTCTCATATTTGTGTCCCTGATTAGATCACAGACAACTACTAAAGTTTAGTCACTTCTCTTAATTATTTGCTTTTTCAGATTAAAAACTGGAATACAATAAATTACCATTATAATAATTGGTCTAGTGTAGAGTCATGTAATGAACACAATCATGTGGTCAAATAATGCAAAAATCACTGTTTCTTCGATCTTTCAAGATTGAAATGGATAAATTGCATCATTTAGCAAGGGTACATGGTTGTGATCTGTCAAATGTCTATCTGTCAAATACTTTTGGCTATATAGTAGTGTAACTTTTGTATATATTCACACACGCACACACACACACACACACACACACACACACACACACACACACACACACACACACACACACACACACACACACACACACACTTTCTTTCCTTTCTTGCAGACAGAGAGCTCACTCTTCCAAAAGCCATTACATGCTTGCTTGACTGCAATATATCTCTGGGTAACCTCTGTGAAACCACTGTCTCGCATGTTAGATGTAGGTGTGTGTGTGTGTGTGTGTGTGTGTGTGTGTGTGTGTGTGTGTGTGTGTGTGTGTGTGTGTGTGTGTGAAAAAGTATATACAAAAGTTACACTACTATATATAGCCAAAGTATATGAACATTTGGCAAATCACAACCATTACCCTTGTTGTACAGTACCCTTGTTGAATATCTCATTGCAGATTTAGTCCTTCACTTTTCTGGGAATATAATTCACTAGATTTAGGAGTGTGACTGTGAGGATTCATGCTCATTCAGCCACAAGAGCTGTAGTAGGTCCGGCTGTTTAAGTTCTTCCACTCCAACATTGGCAAATCATGTCTGCTTACTTCGTGCATAGGGTCATTGTCATGCTGGAACATGCTTGGTTTCAGTAAAGCAGAATTCCTAATGGTACTGCATGGTCAGGTGTCCACAGACATTTTAACCACTTAGTTATATAGTGCATGAGAGCTAGCAGTGTGTTTGACACATAGATTGTAGAAGTTTTTAGCTGCACCCCGCTGGAAAATATTTTAGAGTCAGATTCTGATATCTTCCTAATAATTTGTTTCTCACTAATAATTTTTTTATAATTCATTGCTTCATTGCTTCTTTCATCATCTTTTCATTTCTCTTCTTCCCAACATACCAGAAAAACAACTCTATCTATAGGCAAAAGAACCATCAGTCCAGTCCCTGATGTAGTTTGGCCCCCATTTTCTGCGCTTGTTCTGTAGCCATAAATTGCTATTCCCTGGGGAAGGCACGTGAGACAACCATCCGGAGAGAAGAGAGATGAAACTGTCTGGAGCGTCTCTTGTTTCATACTTGCCTTGCTACACAAAAGTCCCACAGTACTGCCTTCAACTGCCTTGAACATTCTTTACAGAAACACAGTTTTCATTCAAAAAACATGATGGTTACTCCATTAATCCTTTAATTATTTTGACAATCAAGGCACTTTTTTTTTATTCTAGTTTAGTCTGATAAATAACTATAATGGCTTTGAAATATGTTTTTAATGTCATGAATCAAATTATTAGTAATTTTTTGTCAAAATGTATTTATTTATCCAAATTCATTTTATTTTAATCCTATATATATATATATATATATATATATATATATATAATATATATATATATATATATATATATTATATATATATATATACAGTGCCCTCCACAATTATTGGCACCCCTGTTTAAGATGTGGTCGTGGACTTCTAAAAAATTCTCCTTTTTTTAAAACAACATAGAACCCAAATGCAAAAAAGAGAAAAAATCCAACCTTTCATTTAAGTACATTACTTTGGTGGTAAAAAAAATCATACATTTAGAAAAAAAAAAAAACTTGAAATCATGTGTCCCACAATTATTGGCACCCCTAACAATTCCTCTGAAAAATTTAATTGTTTTTTTTATATATATATATATTTTCTGTAGTTGCTAAGGTTGGTCAGGGTATCTAGGGACTTTTAATTAGTAATTCATGATTTCCTGTTTCCCTGGGGTATAAATATGACGTGACACAGAGGCCTAATTCTCTTACCCATTT
>JBCEWE010001960.1:17500-20965 GCA_039877035.1 Silurus lanzhouensis
CCATTTTAAAGCTTTCCTACTTTAAATAAATATCAATAACAGATTAATGTACTTTACAAAATGTACCATTATGTATTCATTTTAATTTCTATAAAATACTGACAAAGGAATACATTTCTACTGCAACAAAAAGTGAAACCTTCCTGTTTTCCCACATTATTCCATTGCAATGCTCCCTTCACTGGTGCTTGCCTACAAAGCAACAAATAGACCAGCACCAGTTACATTACAGCACTTACGTCATGTACCATGCTCCCTTCTATCCACTAACACTGCTCTATTGGTTCCACCATCTCTCAGGGTACAAGGAAAGCATGCTTTAAGACTTCTCATATTTCTAGAGGATGATGTTTTTTTTCCCCTGATGTCTTAACAGTTAAGTCACTAACTGTCTTTAAACAACATGTATCTTCTCATAACTTCTGCACTTCTCATAACAGAGAAACAAAACAAATGCTTTTCTTGCTACAGTCACTCGCAACAGAGTTTTAGGCTGATAATATTCTTAGTCTGTGATCTAATGAACCAGTATTAGTATGCATTTACTAATAGAGACTTCAAAGCACTTTTGTCAGTCTGGATAAGGTTGTCTGCCAAATGCCATGCATGTATATGTAATTTAAGCTCCTCATTATCTCAAAGCAGTTGCAACACATGCAAATAATTATCTGCTCCTAATGCTTCTCTCATAATCTATAGCTTAACTGGCCTCGTCACACCACTGCCTATTTGGCTATGATGATTCTGCCCTTGGAGCAACACCATGTTGGACCCAGCTGTGTGTAATTCCCTCTCTGTCCTGGGTGTAAACAGTGCACTATAGCACCCAGTAGAGGCATCTGGCATAATAAAGTGCACTGACCTGAGCATCTGATCTCAGCCTTGTGGTCAGTAAATCTCAATAAAGATAATTAATAACTGTCACCTTAAAATTGAGAATTCTGCTTGATAATGAAATAGAAATGTAGATAAATACCCAATATAGTCTGTCCTTTCTTGTTGGGTATTATGGAGACTACTGATTATCATCCTTTATCAGAGATGGCAAAAGTGCACACATGCTTCAAATCAATTATAAGTACAAATACTCATGTTTTAAAAGACTCTGGTAAAAGTTGACGTATTGACTACACGTTTTCACTCAGTTAAAGTAAAGTTTGGGCTCTGACATGTACTTAAGTAAAAGTAGCCAATACCTGTTTAGTCTCACACTGGTAACTGGACCTTACATCATATTAATATATTAATACAAAACAATTTCAAAATGTGTTACCTAATGAATGTATCCAGGCCGAACAACCACCATATAAAACACAAGCAGAGAAAAGATGATGATGATCAGGTGATGTTTTTTATCAGTCATCTTTACATCAGTGACCTCCTCTGTCTCATCCAATTAGCCATGCTTCTTGTTCCTTCAACCTTGCTTGTTGTAACCTTTGCAGGCTAACCTACGTCTGTGGTGCCAGGAAATAATACACCAGTGAAAAAAAAACACGCTATGACAAGAAATAGGTTGATGGGCTGAAAATGGTGCACAATGCTAGAAAAAAAATATTGATCATGTCATCAAATAGATTAAAACAAAAAAAAAATTGTGAGACTGTTTTAAAAATGTAAGAAGTAGAAAGTATTATATTTGTGAAAAAAAAATTATGAGTGAAAGTAAAAATTAGTCTGAAAAAAAAAAAGTATTGATGCCAGAAAATCTACTCAAGTACAGTAACAAAATATTTGTACTTCGTTATGTCCCATCTCTGTCCTTTATAAAAATAAAATGAACTAAATAACATTTTATAGATTGTATAAAATATTGAACACAAAAGTGTAGACAAAAGCGAACCAACCTTAATTTTTGAAACGCGAATGTCTTTTCAATTAGGCTTAGTATCCAGGAGCTCAGTTACTGTCTTTTCTGAAAGACAGTAATGAAATTACTGAAAGTACATCACCTGAACTCTGCAAAGCAAGCTTTTGCCAACAACAACATTGGATTCAGGTGTTCCCATCATATGACAAAAAATTAGTTGTACATAAAAGAGAAAGCACCAGATACTCATGTAAAGTAGTGTGGTATTGTGGTATCATGAATGCTGTTAATAATAAATGGTTGATATTTTCCAGATGGTTAAAGATTTACACACCATATTGATTGACTCTTTAAATAGTCTGTTAGATTTCAGGAATTAATGGAATGACTTTTAGAGGCTTCTGATCGTCTATTGCCATTTTTAGGTTTAAAGAGATGAATTTACTTGATACTAAGTAAATTCAAGCAACCCAGCCTTTAGAATCTTCAAACAAGCAATAAAATGTACAATCTTAGAGCTACACAGACAGTATATTATTAGGATTAACAAACAATGTAACTCTAAAACACCATTAAAACAACAATGTCAATGGTGAAGTATTTGGAGGCCAAAGTACAGTAACATCCGCCATTAAGAGTGTTTCGACACATCAACATGCCCAGAAGACCCAAGCCTCCAAAGATGATATTAAGAAATTATGATTGCTATTCTTTTGCAGGAGATTTCTCTGGTCAGATGAAAGATTGAACTGTTTGGCCTTAATTATTAGTGCTATGTATGAGAGGCAAAGAATGAGGCTTTAAATAACAACACAAACCATCTGTGACAATGGAGATTGTAGCAGCATGTTGTGGGTCTGTTTTGCTGTGAAGGAAATCGATGCATCAGAAAATAAATATCGTGAGGAAGAGAGATTATCTGGATTCAGAATAAAATACTAAAGCAAAAACAAATTCCCATACTTTGTCAACAAAACTGGAAAAAATTTCCAAACAAAGTTCAAAACCCTGATTGAGTTACACAGTTCTGTAAAAGAATAAGAAAAGGCTAGGAAGCTTGTGGAGCCTCCCAAGCATTTATTAAAGTTTAGGCAACTGAAAGTTAATCATACTAATAAACCCATTACTGTAAAAATGTATGGAAGTTGTAAATCACTGAATTAAAAGCTATTAGGTTAAAATGACAAATAAAAAATAATAAAGATCCTAATTGACTTAGCACGGTAAAAACACATTCAGTTGATGTGATGGTGGTACTGTACATGCCTGAGTTTGTTTGTACGCAAACAAATCTACTTAAAAATGACTCTTTTTTGCTTTAAGAGAGATGACAGGAATTTGTTTTTGGGGAAGAAATGGGGAAGCCATAAATTGTGTGAAAAATGTTTTTCCATCTTGAAACTGTAATAGAAGGAAAAGAAATAGGGGATGGAGACAGAATAGAATGTGGGTCGAAGTGAGGAGGAAGGCAATATTTTTCTTTGCATGTCTGCACTGCACCATCCTGAGCTGAGATGAATTGATAGTGACGGAATGGCAGTTGGTTTTCATTTGGTTGTCTGTTCCTCAGCGCTATAAATATTCCTTTGTTTATTCTACCTCCACACATCTGAGTCGATTCATTGAAGGAAAGGTTGACAAATATTCCTATGGGT
>JBCEWE010001961.1:0-20949 GCA_039877035.1 Silurus lanzhouensis
GTTGTTGTTTTTTTCTTTTCCTCCCTTCCCCCATCCTGTCTATTGTCGAAACTGAGATGAAAACATTGAATGCTGTCGTGCTTGCAAGGATTCACATGTTGTGAGGAGTTTGACGTGGATACTTCCCATTTTGTCTTGTGAACTTTTAAGACATGGTGCAGCTGTTGGTCTTGTTCATGGTGGCCGTGCTCCTGCGTTCTTGGGGAAGGTCTCTCGGCGAACGCCTCAGTGCCGGGCTCAGGCGGCTTGGCAATTGGCCTGTTGCAGCAGCTCTAACACCTCGAGCACGTTGTCGTTCTCTTTAGCCGAGGCTTCTAAGAAGCAGTTGTTCCAGTCCAGCTCCATGGTGGCAACAACGTCTTCAGCATTTACCCTTCTGTCATCCTTACAGTCTGTTTGTTCCCACCACCACCACCGGTGTGAACTTGTCCTTCTTGATCTCCAGGATCCCCATGTGCAGACTCTTGACGGCTTCAAGTGACTCCGGGTCATCCACAGAATAGACAGGGCGAAGACGTCACCGTTCTGAATGGAGAGTTTGCGCATAGCTGGGAACGAGTAGCTCCGCTCGTATCCATGATGTGCACAGTCACCCTGATGCCAGCCACCTCGTACTCCATGCTGTGGAGCTCCTCCACGGTGCGCCGGTGCTTTGGTTCAAACCGATCCTGCAAGAAGCGCTGGATCAGAGCTGTTTTGCCCACACCGGCAGCTCCATGAACACCAGGCGTACCTCTTTTTTTTCCTTTGCGTCCAGAGACATGCTCTCAGAATGCTGCTCTAACCTTAATGATTGGATAGTTCCTGCAAGAATGAGTGCAACCTCATCAAACAACCTGACCTTAAATGTTTAGCAGCTTGCAGGTCTGTTTTGAAATATAGTTTTAGCAGTTGCTAATGAAACTTACTCTGAGATGTGCTACAGCAATGCATGGCACACAGATGACAGGTGCCTTGTGTCTGTGGGTGTCTGTGTTCTATTTATAGATTTTCGCAATCATGGTTCTGCACTCCTCCTTAGCTCTCGGGCCAATGGCTACACGCAGCGCTCCTTACCATTTACTTTGTGACCAATTGAAAAGCAGTATGCAAATGAGAATTGTTATGAATATGCTCGAATCAGGAGTAGCAGGAGCTACAAGCTCTAAATGCATTTTGGTGCTTCATATTCTGGCATAATGAGTGATCTAATACAATGCCAAAAAACTGTTACATTTTGCCGATTATATGGATATATTCTGTGTGATAAATATTTGTAGATGTGTGGTTTAATGGTATATGATTAATATATTACCTAATATTTAATAGGCAGTGGATTTTTATCACTAATTACTTTCTGTAAATGGCTTCACATTTATGAATGTCAGAATATCAGGTTATCAGTTTGAGACAAGCTAAATAGAAAGCTAGGGTTTGCAGAATTACATATTCGCAGTTGAATTTACAGTATCATAGTTTTTTTTAGATAGACTATCAATGGAAACAAAAAGCCACTTTAGCTAGAATTGATAGAAATTCACAGGCTTCATTAGGAGGTTTACAAGCCTCATGCAACTTAATATAGAGTGCTGGAAAAGTGCTGAGTAATGGTCGTTGCTTAAAATGTCAGTGTTTACTGGAAGATTTTGAAGTAATTAAGTTTATAAATTAAATCAAAAAATAACCCATGAAAATGTAGGGCAGTTCATAAAATTTTTATGACCATTACGTTACATTTACAGCATTTGGTAGACACGCTATCCAAAGGAACTTACATTTTGCAATAATTATTACAAATTATTACTTAAATATATACAACTGAGCTGTTGAAGTTAATGTCTTTGCTCAAGGGCCCAGCAGTTGCAGCTTGATGAATTTAGAATATGAGCTCATGGCTTCCAATTAAAAATCCAACATCTTAAACTACTAAGCTACCACTTCCAGACTAAAGCAGCTTGAGGCAGTATCAAAAACTGTTGTTTTTTTTTCTGACCATATCGAACACCGGGTGCAGTTTAAATAAAACAAATCTCTTCTTGAAAAATGTGTTCTGACTTTTGCTCCAAGGGAACTCCGATCTGTCCATATGATCGATCATCTTTTGGCACTTGAATAGCGATTCAACTTTTTATGTTAGTTTTTGTTCCAAATATTACAGTGTTGTGGGGAAAAATGTACACCATGTGCAATTGAAGAACTGATCAAGGAAAATAAAAACAAAATTGTTGCACAAATTATTTTTGGAAGTGTTAAACATTTTTAAGGCATCCTCCTATCGGGTGGCTAAAATACTAGTACTATCTAGCAAATTTGGAATTTGTAAGCAGTGGGTACTCAGTAGGAAGCTGGTAGTATTATGAGAACAATCTGACTACTTTAGTGAGTATAAAAGTTCAGAGTTATTAGAGAAAATGACAACAGTAGCACATTGCATGTTAGTAGTGTTGATGCTTTTGCATACTGTGAGTTTCATGTGTGAGTCATTGCTAAGGTACGTTTTATATCCCCTTATACAACCTGCATTTTATTGTTTAAGAATTCTTCAATCATATCATGGGACTAAACCCAAATTGGCCAATTTTCTGCCTTTCCTTTTCTCTGACTCTACAATAGTCCCTGTAACTTGTTCTCCAAGACAATATTGAAAACTATTTTCTGGGCTTTATTTTCATATTCACTTTTTTTCCCACTTGCGGTAAATACGTAGATACTAAAACAATTTATTGTTAAACAATTTTCTTAAGAACTGTTTGTACCTGGGCATAAAAGCGATACAAATCCCCTATATGACATTTTATCTGACATAGAAATAAACCATTTCACTGTGCAGCATTGCTTCCACAAGCATGATCCGCATGGAAGAGTCATCAGAGGGAAGTTATCACAGAGAAGTTATCACATCACAAACATCTGGCGTGTGCAAAACAACATGTAAATAAACCAGGGGTTTATTATTTACATGGAAACAAGTTCTAGAAAATTATAAATAAAACAAAATTACTTTTTATCCAAAATGAACAAAAATATGTTTGCAGAAACAAAATGAAGAATTTGATAAAAACAACAACAACAACAACCTTATAACCCTTATTATGTAAGTGGATATATATTATGTTGTATGTATATTAATTGTCATCCACATTTGCAGTCACTGGCACAGGAAATATTGCACAAATAGGCAGAATTCAGTAACTATCTATAAGAAAATGTAACACAGGCAGTCACATCCAGAGTTTGAATTTTATGGGACAATAACCCCAAAACTTTCCTCAAACACATGCAATCGAAACACTGGTTAAATCTTTTGGTGCAGCTTTTACAGTCCCTTGACTTAAAAATATTTAAAATCTTTGTGTCAATCCTAAATAGGATCTCAGAACTAGAAGAATTTCCAGATCTGAGAACAATAGTGGAGTGAAAGGTCACATTAAAAGAATAGAAGGAGTCCACAAAAAGCACTTGCAAGCTGTAAGATCTACCAAAAGAGGTGTTGACATAATATTGACATAATAGGATTGACAAATTGTGCAAATGCCACATTCACTTATTCAATTTTTTAGGTCAAATGCAAAGCAACTGCTTTAATGTTAAAAGAAAATTATTTGTTTTAAAAGTTGGCTGTTTCCACCTTTTCTTTCAGAATCAAAAAAAAAAAAAATGTATTTAGTGCCATGGTGCTCACGCATGTGCCTACAACTTTAAATGCTTTTGATAAATACACTAGTATGATATGAAACACAATATTGTACACTACCCACTGCATTCCTCTAAACCAGCTGGACATTTTCATCCAAATTATACCCTATATGCAGAGACGTTTGTGGATAGCTGACAATTTGAAAATTCAACCTGCTGGCTTAATTCTATTATTATTATTACTTTTGTGTATTATCTTTATATATATATATATATTTTTATATATCTTTTTATTTATTTATTTTTTGCTTTGAGATGTTACTTTTAAAGGCGCTATAAAAAAGATTATTATTATTAATTTGAATTCTTTTTGAAAATCTAACTCCAAATTTAAAACATTTGCTGTTATAATAACCTCCAGTCTTCTGGGATGATGTTCCACTTGATTTTTTTATTTAATTCTGGATATTTAAATCTGGATATCATTCAGCCACAAGGGCAAAAGAAAAACCAGGTAATGATGTAGGGTGATAAGGATTCGGGTGCGGTCCTGTGATGTTAAATATGGTTTGAGGTCAAAGTTCTATCAAGATCTATCACTTCAACCCATGCAACCATATCTTCATGGAGCTCGTTTTGTGCACAGGGGCATTGTGATGCTGGAACAGGTTTGGGTTGCCTAGTTCAAGTGAAGGGAAAATGTCATTCTACTCCATATAAATACATTTGTGTGCCTCCAACTTTGTGGTACCAATTTGGGGAAGAACCACATATGGCTGGAAAGGTCAGGTGTCCCAATACTTTTGTCCATATAGTGCATGAGGTGGCTATATAGATTTTTACAGATATTTTTGAAATCATACAAATCACAAATTTTAACATTGCAAGCATTTTATCACATATAGATTCTATAAAAAGCATCTCCTTTAAACTTTATTATGAAACCTATGATTAAGTATATCCAAGTAACATGCATATTAAATTGTGACAAGTATTTCACTATTTTGCCAAAAGTATTGGGTCACCTGACCTTTCCCACAAGCTGGAGGCAGGACGTGTTTAGATGCTCTATAATAAAATTTTGCATTCACTTAAACTTGGAAACCCAAAACCTGTTCCATGGCAATGCCCCTGTGCACAAAGTGAGCTCCTTGAAGATATGGTTTACATGCTTTGGAGAGGAAGATCTTGGTTGGGCTGCCTATAGAGCTCTGATCTTATCCCTACTGAACACCTTTGGGATGAATTGGAACGCTGACTGCACCGCAGGTTTCCTCACCTCACCTACATCAGTACCTGCCTTTCATAATACCCTTGTAGCTGATGAACACTAATATCCATAAGCACACTCCAAATCTAGTGGAACAGCTTCCCAGAAGAGTGGACTGGATTATAAGAGCAAATTGGGACTAAATGTGGAATGCAATGCTCAAAAATCACATACCGTATTTATGAACAGGTGACCCAATACTTTTGAAAATATAGTGTAAATCACTAAATCATTTAAGTACTTTTACCCACAGATTTTGTGTTGCACCTGCAGTGTATATGTTGAGTTTTGATTCAGAATTCCACTGCTTTTACTACTTTCAGATTACTGTTTTAAAAATAAATCTATGATGTCAGTGGGACTACAACTTTTTAATGCATTATATGTTTTATGATGATATTGTTCTGTATATTAAATTACAAATTTGCATTATATTTGCATTTATGTGTTTTGTGATTTTGAAACCGAACTAGTTCACCAAGATGAATCATGCATGAGTATCTAAGGAATATATAAGTATAAAACATGTCTGTTATTTCTATTATAATTAAGCCCAAATTGGAGATACTGTGTTTGGCTGTTTTAAAGATTCTTTTCAAACCTGATGGTGATGGTGTCAGTGTTTTCTTCTTTCTTTCTTTTTCTTTTTTTAAATGTTGAACCACTAATTCCTTATCAGTTATGGGTTCAGTGTTACAAGCACACATAATATTAAAAAGACAACATGCTACCATAGCAAACATGAATAAAAAGGGAGTGTATGACGTGTATTGTAATATTGTATTTGGACAATGCAGGGCACTGATGATAAATGCTGCATGAGTTCTGCTGGTACTAGGAATATTGAGGCAAACATTTTATGAGACATTTTGAAGCAGAACTTGTAGCCCTCCCTTCAGAAACTGGAACGAACGGCAGTTTTCCAAACATAGTAATGACCACAACACACCGCCAAGATGGAAGCTGCCTTGCCGAGGAAGGTGAAGGTGATGGAATGGTCAAGTATGTCTTCAGAGTATGTCCCCAGACCTGAATCCTATTGAATACCTGTGGGGCATCCTTAAGCAGAAGGTGAAGAAGCGGCATGTGTCTTACATCCAGCAGCTCCGTGATGTCATTATGGAGGAGTAGAAGAGGATCCCAGCAACAACCTGTGCAGCTTTGGTGAATTCTATTACACATGTTCACTTAGGGTGCACTCACTTTTGTTGCCAGCTATTTTGGCAGTAATGACTGTACTATATATATATATATATATATATATATATATATACACCGCAGAGGTGACAAAAGTACACACATCCTTTACTTAAGTAGAAGTACAGATACTCATGTTTTAAAATACTCGGGTAAAAGTTGAAGTACTGAATATACTTTTTTACTCAAGTAAAAGTAAAGAAAAGTCTTGGCTCTGACATATACTTAAGTAAAAGTAGTTATTACTTTTACCTGTTTTAGCTGTTAACTGGGCCTCACATCATATAAGATAGATAGACAGATTGCTAGATAGATGTGATAGCCTAGAGGGTTAATGTTAGGGTCCCCACGAGGATGGGTTTAAGAGTTTGATCCCTGGTCAAGCTGGGTGCTGTGTTGGTAAATAAAACATCTGTACCTTGTCCACTCTGAAAACATTTCAATTCTGTCCTTTCTGTGTTGGATTAATTTCTTGATTTCCTGCTCTTTAATGAAAGATAACTCCACCAAAAAAAAAGAAAAAAAAAGCACTTCTGTGGTAGCTCAGTGGGTTAAGGCTTGTGCCTGAACATGGTCCTTAATATAGTCCACGCTGGTGATAAGGTTTCAAAGCCAGTCCTACATGCCTTCTTTCTTACTGCGCTGGCATGAAACAAAGTATGAACCCTCTAAAAAAGCACACGTGCTTTTCAGCAGCGGTCGCTCAGTGGTTTAAGGCTTGTGCCTCATCTAAACATGCTTCCCAATCTGATCTCTTCCATGGTTTAGTGGGTTAAGGCTGATGCCTCACTGAAGTCCTAGACTTGACACACACTCATTACTCATCTCAGCCCATTCCACCATCATTTATTTATTATTATTTATACTCTACCGTACTACACTGTTTACATGCTGTTTTTTG
The DNA here is from genome assembly GCA_039877035.1 of Silurus lanzhouensis. Classification (NCBI taxonomy): domain Eukaryota; kingdom Metazoa; phylum Chordata; class Actinopteri; order Siluriformes; family Siluridae; genus Silurus; species Silurus lanzhouensis. Next base: position 6,984 of record JBCEWE010001961.1, read on the forward strand.
CACCTTTGGCTCTATTATATCGTTTATATGCTGTTTTTTGCACCTTTACTGTTTCTTATTACACTATACTGTTATTATACTATACTGTTTACATGCTGTCTTTCGCACCTCTTGACTGCTGCTGTTTTTTGCACTACATTGTGTCTGTTTATATTCAGTCCCGGGTATAGTTTTTACAGTTCTCCTCATACAGTACTGTATATTCAGAGTATACAGTAGATTTACTAGTTGGCGCTATCTCAGGTTTTGTGTCTTGTCTTGTGTTGTCTTGTGCTTTCTGTCTGCACTGTCTGTCTGTACTGTTTTTTGTCTGCACTGTTTGCACTAGGTTAAACTCGACGCACTTTATGTAGCTTGTTGTTGTTTAGTGTAGCACCAGGGTTCTGGAGGAACGTTGTCTTGTTTTTACTGTGTACTGTGTACCACTGTGTATAGTAGAAATGACAATAAAAGCCTCTTGACTTGACTTGACTTGACTTGATATTGAGGATCAGGGTTTGAATCCTGCTTTCTGCCTGCTAGTTGTGATGTAGGTTATGTTCCTGCTTCCTAAATCTTTCTTTAGCTTTATATTCTTGTGTTGATGGTTTAAAGGTAGATAGACCTGCTCTAAACAAACTTCCCAGCCTGTCTTCCCTGATGGTTCAGTGGGTTAAATCAGCTTTTGTCTTGCTTTTGGTGGGGTTCAGGGTTCGAATCCTGCTTTCTGTCTGCCAGTCACGATCAGGATTCACTTCCTACATCTTTCTTTAGGGATATACTGTATTTTTGTTTTTATGGGTTGAAAAGAAAGATAGACCTGCTCTAAACAAGCTTCCTAGCCTGTCCTCACCGATGGTTCAATGGGTTAATGTTGGTATCTCGCTGGTGGTGGGGATCATGGTTCGAATCCTGCTTTCTTCCTGCTAGTTACAATGTGGGTTCAACTTGTGCTACTTATATCTGTATTCGCTTCCTACATCTTTCTTTAGCGTTAATTCTTGTGTTGATGGTTTGAACAGAATAATAGACCTGCTCTAATCAAGCTTCCCATCCTGTTTTTTTCTGATGGCTTAGTGGGTTAAGGCTGATACTGTGCTAATGTTGGTGGTCAGAGTTCAAACCTGGCTTTTTGTCTGCTAGTCATGAGGTAGGTTAAATTCCTGATACCTACATCTTCATATTCTTGTTTTGATGGGTCCAAAAAAAAATAGACCTGCTCTAAACAAGCTTTCCAGCTTGTCCTTCCTGATGGTTCAGTGGGTTAATGCTGGTGCCTCGCTAATGGTGTGAATCAGGGTTCGAATCCTGCTTTGTCCCTGCAAGTCATGGGTTTGCTTCCTACATCTGTCTTTAGCATTATATTTTTGTGTTGATGGTTTGAAAGAAAAGATAGACCTGCTCTAAACAATCGTCACAGCCCGGTCCTTCCCGATGGTTCAGTAGGTTAAGACTGGTATTTTGCTCTTGGTGGGTTCAGGGTTCGAATCCTGCTTTCTGTGTTTCTGGCTGGTCTGAATTTCTTGCTTTGAAGCATGAAACAAAGGATAAACCCCCCAAAAAAAAAAGAAGGTGTGTTGTGGGGCTTGATGGCTTTGTGATAAAAGCCTTGCCTCTGAGCTCAGAGGTTGCTGATTCGAATCTGGCTTGTCCCCACACTGGGTAAGCTGTATGGAAAGTAGTGTGTGGTGAGTAATGGAATGGTTGACTGTGAACAAAGGTTGTGCAGACCTGCTGCTTCACAGCCTCAGAAAAATTGAGGGTGATAGGTTTTTGGCAGAATTTTTCCCTATATATGCAAAACTAAGTCGATACTTTTTTTAGACGTTTTTGCTTCATAACCCTGGTTTTCAGCTTCTCAGACGCTGGGGGGGGGCAGATGCCCGGATATTGCCCCCCTGCTTTAGGATATGCCCTCCGAATCCGAACTTCTACGCAGCCATTCCTGACACCTTCCTTACTACGGCCAACGGAACCTTCCACACTCTTAACCTCTCAACTCAGAGGCAAAGCTCTTCCAATTGAGCCACAGGATCTCCTGCAAGAACCTGTTTTTTTTGGACCTTATTTGTTTCTTTTTAAAACTTTTTAAACAATTTAAAGGAAACTAAGGGTAGGAATCGAACCGGGTGAGTCAGATAGCAGCGACCACTTCACTAACCATTACACCAACACAGGAGAGGCAAACAAGCCTTTGCTTATTGGACTCTTGGCTTTTATATAGTTAGGAGACCAGTGTTTTCTCTTAGATCATGATGGTAGAGGGTCAAAACTTCTCCTTCCTGTACATTCTCTCAGTAACCGGAAGTCTATGAGAAGTGACTCAGGTATAAGAACCACATCTCCAACACCTGCACCACTGATATACCATGATTTACCAGCAACCAATTTTAATGACCTTTCTTTGTTCTGTTTTTAAAAAGTCTGTCTTTCATCATAGATCGCTAATGGCATTACTTCAAAATTAAAAATTTGTTAGACATGTAAATAAGCAGGAAAGACAAAGACAAGAGACACAGACACAGCTTTAGAAAAAGTGAGAAACAAATAGAGAGACAGCAAGAGAGAGACATATACAGTGAGACAGAGACATTTACTAAAAGAGACACAGAGACAATTAGATAGAGAAAATTGAGAGACAAAGATAGCGAGATATAGCCACTTCCTGTTGGAAGTGTTTATCCTGAGCGACTCTTAATGATCTAATTTACTAAATGAGCAGTAGTGAGTTAAGGGCTTGCTCAGGTGCCCAAAACTGGCAGCTTGGAGGTGTTAAAGATGTATCATATGTACAGCATGTGATATGTATGTAAGCATATGTACAGTGATTAAATATAAAGGCTATATCAGTGCAGAGATGTGTGGACATCATTAAGAGCCTTTGCTATGTTTCCACACGGACAGTTAATGAGGTGATACCGGAGAAAATGCACCTCTTCAAGTCAAGTCAGGAAGCTTATATATAGAAAATTATAGACATTTTACAGATTTAAATGATGTATTGTTTTTATCTGTACGATCAATAAAGACAGTAATTTAAGTTTGTGTCGACATTATGAGGGAAAACCCCACAAAACGCCACCCAGAGGGTTAATGGTGTATCATGGCGTATTTTGGTGTTTGATTTGAGACTTGGCGCATAAATAAAACAAAAGTTTACTGATTCAAAATATTTTTATCTGGAGTTTATTTATTTATTTTAGATCTAAGTAAAGAAAGGACGTCATGGATAAATTTATTTTTTGCCAAAGGTTCAAATTTCGCCTCTTTTTTATTTAATTATTTATTTAAATTTTTTTATAAAAATGGTGAAACAGAAATGCGTGCTGAATTGATAGAGCGTTAATAAAATTTCGTGCCGTTTAAAATTATATATTTGTAATTTATTTTGACAGCCAAATATACATATACAGTGGTACCCCGCTTATCGACCGGCTCGGACATCGACCTTTTCGCTTAGCGAACAGTTTTTCGACCGAAATTTTCGCCCGCTGAATGACCAAACGGCCGCTTATCGACCTTTTTTTACCCCGACCCACATGGAGCATTTTTTTTGTTACTTTTGTAATGTTTTTAATTTATACTTTTTACTTTATTATTGTCAGAAATCCACCTGCCACGCCCCTTCGGCTGTCAAAACCTCCGCTTTCCCTGAAGCCCCGGCTTCAACAATGCACTCCTGGGGCTCATTATTTACTCATCCCCAGCTCCTATATAAACCCCCCATTCATCCACACTCCTTGTTGGTTTTTGTTGCTATGTGAAGGTGTTTGGTGCATGTTTGTCTGTGTTTTCCCTGTCACACGTATTCCTATGCGTTTCTTCCTTTCCGGACTCCACGCGCTCTTCACGGCTGCGCTTTCTTTCCAAAGCGCACCCCGGATTACCTTTTTCCACCAGTGCGTTCGCCCGTGGACCTCGCCCCTCCAGGGCATACCACGGATATCTCTCTCTCGTTTGTCGGCAATCTATGGACTGCCATGTGTGTGTGTGTGTGTGTGTGTGTGTGTGTGTGTGTGTTTGTGTTAAACTTTCCATGTTTTCGTTAAACCAAAGCGAACTGTGCTCCGGCCTTGCCTCCGCTTATTATGCTGCATAACAATTATATACAGTATTATTTATGTACCTGTATTATTTAGTATTAATACTGCTAAAAACAGGGCAAAAATTTTTAATAAATGGGTATCGGTGGAGGTCGGGAATGGATTAATTGGTTTTCCATTATTTCTTATGGTATAATTACATTCGCTCTTCGAACCTTTTCGCATTTCGACTGGTTTTAAGGAACGGATTAAAGTCGATAAGCGGTACCACCTTACATACATACATACACATATATATATATATATATATATATATATATATATATATATATATATATATATATATATATATATATATATATATATATAAATAATATAGAGTATATATATTAATACAAAACAAATAAAAAATGTTGTTACCTAATGAATGTGTCCAGATCCACATATAGAACACAAGCAGAGAAAAGATGATGATGATCAGGAATGTGTCTGTTCTCAGTCATGTTTACATCACTGACTCCCTCTGTCTCATCCATATTAACCCTAAACTTCTTACTGCCTTCTGCCAGCTCCATAAACTAGTCTACATCTGTGGTGAGTGAGAGACAGGACTTTATACACCAGTGGATTAAAAAAGACAGGCAATGACAGGAAATCGGTTGTTCGGCTGAAATTGGCACGCAGTGAAAATAAAAGAAATCTAAAGATTAAAACTAAAGTAACGATTCTGTTTTGAAAATGTAAGAAGTAAAAAGTACAGATATTTGTGTAAAAATGTAATGAGTAAAAGTAAAAAGTTGTCTAAAAAATAAATAGTGGAGTAAAGTACTGATACCAAAGTAACAAAGTAAGTATTTGTACTTCGTTACTTCCCACCTCTAATATACAGTGAAGAAAATAAGTATTTGAACACCCTGCTATTTTGCAAGTTCTCCCACTTAGAAATCATGGAGGGGTCTGAAATTGTTATCGTAGGTGCATGTCCACTATGAGAGACATAATCTAAAAAATTAAAATCCAGAAATCACAATATATGATTTTTTAAACTATTTATTTGTATGATACAGCTGCAAATAAGTATTTGAACACTTGTCTATCAGCTAGAATTCTGACCCTCAAAGACCTGTTAGTCTGCCTTTAAAATGTCCACCTCCACTACATTTATTTTTCTAAATTAGATGCACCTGTTTGAGGTGGTTAGCTGCATAAAGACACCTGTCCACCCCATACAATCAGTAAGAATCCAACTACTAGCATGGCCAAGACCAAAGAGCTGTCCAAAGACACTAGAGACAAAATTGTACACCTCCACAAGGCTGGAAAGGGGGCTACGGGGAAATTGCCAAGCAGCTTGGTGAAAAAAGGTCCACTGTTGGAGCACTGTTGATCATTAGAAAATGGAAGAAGCTAAACATGACTGTTAATCTCCCTCGGACTGGGGCTCCATGCAAGATCTCACCTCGTGGGGTCTCAATGATCCTAAGGAAGGTAAGAAATCAGCCCAGAACTACACGGGAGGAGCTGGTCAATGACCTGAAATGAGCTGGGACCACCGTTTCCAAGATTACTGTTGGTAATACACTAAGACGTCATGGTTTGAAATCATGCATGGCACGGAAGGTTCCCCTGCTTAAACCAGCACATGTCCAGGCACGTCTTAAGTTTGCCAGTGACCATTTGGATGATCCAGAGGAGTCATGGGAGAAGGTCATGTGGTCAGATGAGACCAAAATAGAACTTTTGGGTCATAATACCACTAAACGTGTTTGGAGGAAGAAGAATGATGAGTACCATCCCAAGAACACTATCCCTACTGTGAAGGGGGTGGTAGCATTATGCTTTGGGGGTGTTTTTCTGCACATGGGACAAGGCGACTGCACTGTATTAAGGAGAGGATGACCGGGGCCATGTATTGCGAGATTTTGGGGAACAACCTCCTTCCCTCAGTTAGAGCATTGAAAATGGGTCGAGGCTGGGTCTTCTAACATGACAATGACCCGAAGCACACAGCCAGGATAACCAAGGAGTGGCTCTGTAAGAAGCATATCAAGGGTTCTGGCATGGCCTAGCCAGTTACCAGACCTAAACCCAATAGAGAATCTTTGGAGGGAGCTCAAACTCTGTGTTTCTCAGCGACAGGCCAGAAACCTGACTGATCTAGAGAAGATCTGTGTGGAGGAGTGGGCCAAAATCCCTCCTGCAGTGTGTGCAAACCTGGTGAAAAACTACAGGAAACGTTTGACCTCTGTAATTGCAAACAAAGGCTATTGTACCAAATATTAACATTGACTTTCTCAGGTGTTCAAATACTTATTTGCAGCTGTATCATAAAAATAAATAGTTAAAAAATCATACATTGTGATTTCTGGATTTTTTTTTTAATTATGTCTCTCACAGTGGACATGCACCTACGATGACAATTTCAGACCCCTCCATGATTTCTAAGTGGGAGAACTTGCAAAATAGCAGGGTGTTCAAATACTTATTGTCCTCACTGTATATATATATATATATATATATATATATATATATATATATATATATATATATATATATATATATATATATAATAGCAAATAATCATGCTAAAACTTCAGGTCAATAATGAACAGAACAGAACTTTTTATAATTTTGAATTGTAACCTAAAAATACTAGGCCCTGAATTCTCAAAACACCTAAGATAGGCATAACTTACCAGGAGTAAAATATCTTAGAAGAGGGAATTATAATTACATATAACTGAGCATCATGTGGACAACCTTTCCATTCATCATAAAGCTTTCATAACTTGTAGGGAAAATTGCTAACATATACATAATATTAATACTGTTAAGTTGAGGGGGTACTGAATTACCGAAGTATTACATGCATTCAATTGAGTTTAATAAAATAAGACATCATGTTTAAATGTCAATTCCTTAAAGCTTTAGGCTTTGATCTGTAGCTGTGGTTATTGTCTGTGCAGTGTTTTAAATGTTCTCACTCTATCCATGATAGTTTCCTTTAGGTTTACCTTCAGGCTAGCAGGTGGTCTTGATTGTCCCAAGATGTGAGTCCTCACTGGATAGGAATATGTGACGATTTTGACTTTGACTAGGGATATTTGGCTGATGCCACATGGAAAGGTGTGGAACCTATTTGGAACCTATCCAAAGATTTCAAAGTCCCACACTCTACAGAAACTACCCTTATGACCTTTACTGAGAAGTTCCTTCTAGATTAGCCCAAGTGTCATACGTCTGAACCTTACATCAATGTTTGACACAATCTTGGTTTAATTTTGTTCTCCCTTTACACACACTTTCTTTGTGAGCCCATATCCTAAAATGGGTTTTCCTACCACTGTTATGATGATGAGACTCAATTTATCTTCCTTCAGACTCATATTTCTGCATAGATTTCAGAATATATAGTAGATATCTCTTCATGGATGTCAGCTCGTCAGCTGAAACTTCAGCCTAGCAAAATCAGGCTGCTATCTCTTGCGATGCATCCATACATCAGGATCTTGTGATCTTCAAACAAATCTCAGATTTCATCTGCAGATATTTGCATCTAACCTTGGGGTAATCATGGACAATCAACTGTCCTTCTCTCCTCACAAAACAGAAATGCTCATTCTGTTTTTTTCTTTCCAACATCAAATAGATTTGTTCAGTTCTATCCAAATAGACCACTTGGGTGCATGTTTGCAGACCTTTATCGTTTTGAGACTAGATTATTGCAGGTTGCTTCTGGCAGAAAAGCTACTGCACACCACTCAACCTCTGCAATGGATTCAGAATGCTGCTGCATGACTTGTTTTAACCATTCCTCTTCAACATCTCATTATATCTACAATTCTTCTACTGGCTTCCTGTAGTTTCCTGCATTTGGTATAAAACACAGATCAAAAAATGACCTTGTCAAAAACTGACCTACCATAAGCCTACAATAAAGCCCTGTACTGTACCATGCTATCTTGTACTCACCAACTCTCAAGAAACAAATTAATATGGTGATATGAACCTCCCCCAGATGTACAAACAGTCACTGGTTGTCTTGACAAAAGACCTACTTCTTAATGTGGTGCTTTAATTAGCTTTGATTTTAGAAACCTCTATATAAACCTATACTATATAAGTACTATACTATATACTATATATACTATATAAGATTATATAAACCTCCCCAGTAGGGTTTTTAGACTGATAGTACACTTAATCTAAATAATGTACCCCCTAGTTTGCTGATTTTAAGGTTGAGTGTAGGCATAGCATTAATTAGCATGAATTAATAGTGTGTGTGGTGTGTATTCCTGTCATTCACCCTGTAATACCAAGATACAGTTTTATTACTGAAAATAAAGGAATAAAGTAAATAACAGTGTAACAATGTCCACTATCAACTGTATGCTTAGTCATGTAATGTAAAGGTAATCCTCAGAGGTTTGACTTTTTATATTTTTTACTTATGGCAGTTAGTGTGAAGCTATGTAAATAAAACAGTGTTTAGGGCTTTTATTTGGATGCATTCTGTTAACAGCATTAGTATCAGGTGGACTTTCAGTTTTGTTAGCAGAAAAAGTATGAACGTGTCTGCAAAGCTAATACAAACACAAGAACATGGTTCAAGGGCATGTGTTATTGTTATACCTTGCTGAATTTTCTTCTCCTTGAATCTAGAGGAGCCTGCTGACTGTTAACTAAAAATTCAGGACCCTGAATTGAAAGTTTTTGTAGCCAATTTCTTATTCTTAAATAATGGGTATTGTCTGTATTCAACTATCATGAGATTTTTTGCAGGCATATCTAATCCCAGTGATAATTCAAAGTTTCCAGTTTCACAGTTATCTGAAATTAATTCTTAGAAGAGAAACAAAACTGAGACAGTTGGTTCTATTGATAAGATGGTTTTTAACATCATTTACACTCCACCTATATAGAGGCCCAGCTACTTCTGACTACTTATCTACCTTACGATCACAAGAATTTACAAATCATTTACTCAAACACTAACATAAGTTCTCCTTTCTGCACTGACCCAATTCGGAATCTAACAACAGTACACGGTATAACTGAATGTCTGACTTTCAAGAGTTTTTCGGATCATGCTGGTGATTGTAGAAACATGAAAGACCCTGTACTGACTTTCCTCTGGAAAGAAATAGACCAGGAAAGAGCTTTGATCACAGAGTGTTTAATAGTGATGAAACAAACCCAGGGACATAACTTTAAGATAACATCTATTTAGCTTAGAGAGGGCTGAAAATTTTAGATGTATTTATTATCTTTATTTAGTGCTTCATCTTGATCAAGGCTATGAATGAGTCAGGGGAGCATCTGTGGAACACTAGGTGTGAGTATCATTGCAGGTCACCAATCCAGTGGTAGACAAAGTACACAAACCATGTACTTGAGTTAAAGTAGAAAAAAAAAGTAAAAGTCTCCCCAAATGTAAATACTTCAGTAAAGTTCAGATTCATAAGTACAGTACTGAAATACATTTACTTTGTTACACAAACAAATTTACACACATTTTCACATAGAACTTGATGTAACCAAACCACAAAGATATGTTTTTGGGGGTTGGGCAAAAACCTGAAGAGCAAGGTCAACATCAAGTCAGGGAAGTACCCTGGCCAGGAATGTACCACAGTTCGGTCTAATTTCAGTACAGTTAGGGGAAGTCATGCAAAACATAAAATTGCTTGTTATTTGTTATTGAACACAGTTAATTATTATTGACATTTGTGAACATCAAAAGCTTATTTTAATAAAAAAAAAATAAAAGAATTAAAAATGTAAATGCCTGCTTGGTTAAATTAATACTACAAAAAATAATCTAGGGTTAGGTTATACACACACACACACACACACACACACACACACACACACACACACACACACACACACACAATTATTTTATGTAGTATTCATTTAACCAAGCAGGCATTTTATTATTATTATATATATATATATATATATATATATATATATATATATATATATATATATATATATATATTTTTTTTTTTTTTTAAGCTTTGATGTTCACAAATGTTAATAAAACTGTAATGTTAATAAATTTGTTTCCTGAGAGTTGGTGGGTATAATGAGTCCACCATAGCATGATGCAGTACAGGGCTTTAATGTAGGTGAGCGTTGGTCAGTTTTTGACAAGGTCAATTTTTGATCTGTGTTTTAAACCACATGCAGGTCACTACAGAAGGCCAGTAGAAAGATTGTAGATATAATGAGATTTTGAAGAGGAATGTTGAAAACAAGTCATGCAGCAGCATTCTAGATCCAATGCAGAGGTTGAGTGGTGTGCAATAGCTCATATGCCAGAAGCAACCTGCAATAATTTAGTCTCAAAACGATAAACGTCTGCAAACATGCACTCAAGTGGTCTATTTGGATAGAACTGAACAAATCTATTTGATGTTGGAAAGAAAAACAGAATGAGCATTTCTGTTTTGTGAGGAGAGAAAGACAGTTGATTGTCCATGATTACCCCAAGTTTAGATGCAAAATCTGAAGATGAGATCTGAGATATGGTCGGAGATCACAAGATCCTGATGTATGGATGCATCTCAAGAGATAGCAGCCCAATTTAGCTAGGATCAAGTTTCCGCTGACGAGCTGACATCCATGAAGAGATATCTACTAGATATTCTGAGATCCAAGATTGTGTCAAACGTTGATGCAAGTTTCAGACTTATGACACTTTGGCTAATCTAGAAGGAACTTCTTAGTGAAGGTCACAAAGTTAGTTTCTGTAGAGTGTGGGACTTTGAAATCTTTGGATAGGTTCCAAATAGGTTCCACACCTTTCCATGTGGCATCAGCCAAATAACCCTAGTCAAAGTCAAAATAGTCACATATTCCTATCCAGTGAGGACTCGCATCTTGTGACAATTAAGACCACCTGCTAACCTGAAGGTAAACCTAAAGGAAACTATCATGGATAGAGTGAGAACATTTGCACAGACAATAACCACAGCTACAGATCAGAGCCTAGATTTTAAGGACTTGATATTTAAACATGATGTCTTATTTATAGTAATTTATTTAAATGCATATAAAACTTCAGTACTTCATACCCTCATCTTACCAGTATTAATATTATGTATATGTTAGCAATGTTCCCTATAAGTTATGAAAGCTTTATAATGAATGGAAAGGTAGCATTTGCTGGAATGTATATATATATATATATATATATATATATATACATTCCAGCAAATGCTACCTTTCCATTCATTATAAGTTATGAAAGCTTTATAATGAATGGAAAGGTAGCATTTGCTGGAATGTATATATATATATATATATATATATATATATATACATTCCAGCAAATGCTACCTTTCCATTCATTATAAAGCTTCATAACTTATAGGGAACATTGCTAACATATACATAATATTAATACTGTATATATATATATATATGTATGCAAAAAATTAAATTTGCTTGTCATTTTTTTTATTTAACACAGTTAATTATTAATAACATTGTGAACATCAAAAGATTAAATTAAAAAAAAAAAAAAATTATAAATGCCTGCTTGGTTACTACATATACTACAGATAAATAATATGTAAAATAATTGTGTGTATATGTTCATGCTGTGGATTTTTTTCAGCTGCAGAACTTGGCAACTGTCAGTGTTGAGGGAAAGCTGAATGGAACAAAAGTCCAGAGATATCCTCAGTAAAAACCCATTCCAGGAACTCAGTCTCAACACAGGAGTGGCTTAGGGACAACTCTGTGAATGTTGCCCAGCCAGAGCCCTGACTTGAACCCTATTGAACGTCTCTGAAAAGACCTGAATGTGGCTGTCCACTGACGGTCCCCATCCAACCTGACCCAGCTAGAAAGGATTTGCCATGAAGAATGGCAGAAAATCCCCCTATCTAGTTTTCCAAAGTGAGGCCAAAAAGTCTGAGTCTGTAATTGCTGCCATAGGTAATGCCTCAAGTACTGATTAAAAGGTCTGTGATGTGATATCATCACAATGTGATATTTCAGTTGTTGTTTTTTTTAATAAAATTTTTTTTACAGACATTCTAGAATTTGTTTTCACTATGTCATTATTGGTTACTGAGTGTAATTTAAAAGAAAAAAAATCAATGAACAATTGTAAAGTTATGAAAAAATTAACGGTGGTCTGAATATTTCTTTATATACAGTTATATGCACTTATATACAGCACAGTATAGATCAAGCATAATATTATGGCCACCTGCCTAATATTGTGTTGGTCACCATTTTGCTGCCTAAACTGTCCTGACCCATCAGGAATTAAAAGCATTAACATCTTCAGCAATTTGAGCTAAAGTAGCATTCCTGTTTACTTGGACCACATGGCAAGGCCTCGCTCCCCACGTGCATCAATGAGCCTTGGCCGCCCATGATCCTGTTGCCGGTTCACCACTGCCCACAAAAGTTGCAGTTCTGGAGATGCTCTGACCCAGTCATCTAGCTATTAAAGTTGGGCCCTTGTCAAACCCTAATCCCTAAATGTTCACGTGATGCCTAATATATCCCACCCACTAATAGGTGCCATGATGAAGAGATAATCGTGATATTCACTTCACATATTAGTGGTCATAATGTTATCCTTTTAGGTGTATTGTGTTTCTGTTCTGCCTCACTTAACATGCTTCCTGCTCATCTTTTCATGCTCCTCTCCGTTTGCATATTTCCTTCCGTCTTCCATTGCTGTGCTTTGCTTGTGGTTTGTTTTAAACTGTTATTAGTTCAGCTTCCTTCAGAAAAGTCAGTGTGTATGCTGTGTAACAAATAATACATATCCCACCATATCAGCCCATATTCTGTAATTTATTCATTACTAGAGATTTAAAGCACTTTTGTTCGTCGCTCTGATAGGGGCGTCTGCTAAATGCCACAAATGTAAATGTAAATGTATTAAACTAAGATGAGCATGTCTGTACATCTTGTTTCTTCTTCTTTTTTTTTATGAAGAGAGCTGACTCATGAAGCAATAAGATGTCACTGTACACACAAAGCTTTTAATTCTGAGGGCATCCGTGTTTTCCAAGAAATGCCTTTTGCTGATTATTTAGAGAACATTTTCAGAAAAACAGTCAGATTGAAGTCATGCTTAAAATTGCTTAAGGTCAGAATGCCCTCAGTGTGTTCTGAGAAATTCAGGCTTGAAATTTTTTAATGGAATTTTATTCCCCACACTCATTATTGTTCATTAAACATAACCTGATGCTCCTTCTGGTCCATTTCATGCCTGGCGAAAATGAAAAGCAAAGACAGAAACAAATTTTAGATTTGTTTTTCTGAGGTACATAATTTTTAGTTCAGCAATCAGGAGATTATTGTTCGAAATCCAGAGAAAATGTGACCTGCAGATATGTTTAGTCAGCACAGTATATGGTATAATTATTTTCTGTCCCTATATGTTACCTTTTTAATCTTTAAAAAACCCTTCTCAAATCATTGCTAAAACATATGTAATGTAAAATAACATAAATGAATAATTTAGTTTTGTGTTTTTTCAAGCCAAAATTCATAACCAAATTTTTATAGACTGAGGATTGCCTTGCATCATGCCTTGACAGTGCTCATACCCTGATATCTGATACCTGATGTCATCAGTGGTGGACAGCAATGAAGTAAATGTAATTAGTTACTGTACTTGAATAGCTTTTTTGCATACTTTACTCAAGCATTTCCATTTGAGGAGACTTTTATTTTAACATCACTACATTTCAAAATCAAATACCTCATCAAGTAAGTCGTTCCTTTATATTTGTTAGTGGATAAACGCATTTATTAATCATGAAGGGATTTAAGTTTTTAGTCACCGAGGATGTACTGGAGAGAATACCGTGAGAACAGCACACCGCAAATTGGAGTCGTGCGCGCGCAAGAAATTAATCATTTATAAATCACAGTATGCTTAAGAACATTTGAGGACAAAT
>JBCEWE010001962.1:0-20943 GCA_039877035.1 Silurus lanzhouensis
AGGCCAAGTCATCTGGTGCAGCACCCTATCACTCTCCTTCTTGGTTAAATAGCCCTTGATGCCTTCAGTGTGACTCTACAATTTTTCAGTCATGAAAATAAAGAAAACTCTTTGAATGAGAAGGTGTGTCCAAACTTTTGGTCTGTACTGTATGTGATGAGAGACCTCGAAATATGACAAGATGATGAGTCAAAGGCATAAGCCAACATTTGCATCCAAATTTTACTCTTTGTTCTTAATTACATATATTTTTACATGTATTGCATCTTTCTCTGACTTACAACAGTGCTTTGAAGTCTACATTAATAAATACAGTCTGATAGTGTTTTATTAGGGCACAGACTAAGAATACCATCAGTCAAAAACTAGTTAAAGAACTGCTAACTGAATGATTTCTGAAAGAAGTAGGTCTTTAGACATCATTTGAGGATGACGAGCAGGAAGAAGTAATGTAATTTGTTACTGTACTTAAGTAGCTTTCTTGCATATTTCTCCTTTACTGAAGTGTTTTTATTTGGGGAGACTTTTACTTTAACTCTACATTATAAATCAAGTCAAATATTTTACTTTTACTGACTACATCTGGCAAAATAAGTCGTTGTTTTTTTATGAGGATTAAAAACCTAACTGGTCAAACACGCAGCGATCCACCAATCAGGGTCGAGTGAACGCTCTGTTTGAACCTGTTTTGATTGGCGCTTGGTGTATCCACTAATCACCAACATACAGGAATAAATATCTAAAAACTCCAGACTCGAACTCCCACAAAACACATGAACTTATTCTGTTCTTTTTTTAAGTAATTTAAAAAGGGTTGGCTCATGATAATTTAAATAGATATCAATCAGTGTTTGAGTAATTATTATCATTCTATTCTATCATTTTAATCTATCAGTGGTGTGTTGGAAAGGGATGGAGGATCAGTGGTGCAGTGGAAAGGATCAGTGGTGCAGTAAAAAGGGATGGAGGGATCAGTGGTGTGGTGGAAAGGGATGAAAGGATCAGTGGTGCAGTGGAAAGGAATGGAGGGATCAGTGGTATGTTGGAAAGGGATGAAGAGATCAGTGGTGCAGTGGAAAGGATGGAGGATCAGTTGTGCAGTGGGAAGGCATGAAGGAACGGTGTGTGTTGGAAAGGAATGGAGAGATCAGTGGTGCAGTGGAAAGGGATGAGGATCAGTGGTGCAGTGGAAAGGGATGGAGGGATCAGTGGTGCAGTGGAAAGGGATGAGGGATCAGTGGTGCAGTGGTGCAGTGAAAAGGATGGGGATCAGTGGTGCAGTGAAAAGCGATGGAGGATCAGTAGTGCAGTGGAAAGGATGGAGGGATCAGTCGTGCAGTGGAAAGGATGGAGGATTAGTGGTGCAGTGAAGGGATGGAGGGATCAGTGGTGCAGTGGAAAGGATGGAGGGATCAGTGTGCAGTGAAAAGCGATGGAGGGATCAGTGGTGCAGTGAAAGGGATGGAGGGATCAGTCGTGCAGTGGAAAAGGATGAGGATCAGTGGTGCAGTGGGAAGGGTTGGAGGGATCAGTGGTGCATTGAAAAGGGATGGAGGGATCAGTGATGGGGGTGAAAAGGGATGGAGGAATCAGTGGGCAGTGGAAAGGGATGGAGGGATTAGTGATGCAGTGGAAAGGGATGGAAGGATCAGTGGTGTGTTGGAAAGGGATGGAGGGATCAGTGGGGTGTTGGAAAGGGATGGAGGGATCAGTGGTGCAGTGGAAAGGGATGAAAGGATCAGTGGTGCAGTGGAAAGGGATGGAGGATCAATGGTGTGTTGGAAAGGATGAAAGGATCAATGGTGCAGTGGAAACAAATGGAGGGATCAGTGATGCAGTGGAAATGGATGGAGGGATCAGTGGTACAGTGGGAAGGATGGAGGAATTGGTGGTGTGTTGGAAAGGGATGGAGGGATCGGTGGTGCAGTGGGAAGGGATGGAGGGATCGGTGGTGTGTTGGAAAAGGATGGAGGATCGGTGGTGCAGTGGAAAGGGATGGGGGGTTCGGTGGTGCAGTGGAAAGGGATAAAGGATCGGTGGTGTGTTGGAAAGGGATGGAGGATCAGTGGTGCAGTGGGAAGGATGGGGGATCAGTGGTGCAGTGAAAAGTGAAGAAGGATCAGTGGTGCACTGGAAAGGATGGAGGAATCAGTTGTGCAGTGGAAAGGATGAGGGATCAGTGGTGCAGTGGAAAGGGATGGAGGGATCGGTGTGCAGGGAAAGGGATAAAGGATCAATGGTGCAGTGGGAAGGATGAAGGAATCGGTGGTGTGTTGGAAAGGGATGGAGGATCAGTGGTGCAGTGGGAAGGGATGGAGGGATTGGTAGTGTGTTGGAAAGGGATGGAGGGATCAGTGGTGCAGTGGAAAGGGATGGAGGGATCAATGGTACAGTGGGAGGATGGAGGGATCGTGGTGTGTTGGAAAGGATGGAACAGACAGGAAAGAACCAGATTTAGAAGAGAACTTGTCCTCATCTAATCCAATGTCCATTTATTACACGTCCATGTTGAGGTTCTAAACTGTTCATTGCTGTTGCAGCCCGATGCCATTTCTCAGACTGTTCATATTATTTACATTCCAAATCCAATTTCTTGTTTATCTTTTAGAAAGGCAACATGAACACGGGAAACATTCCTGAGCTCAAGCTGCCTCTATCTAGCAGTTGTTTAAGAAGCAGAGCCGAGATCCAGAGCGCCGGTACAGAGATCCTGCTGCTCGGATTGACGCTCTCACTGATCTTCTCGTAACGTCTTCACACGCTGAGAAACAATCTCAAGATTTATTTACGCAGAATATTTGCTGGTTTAATCACTGTGGCCTTAGACTTAAAATGACATAAATCTAAGAGGAACCTGCTGGAGATCAGCTGCAGATGAATCTGATTCAAGCTCAATCTGACCTCTGCTACTGCATTCATTTTGTTAAAGATCAACTGTCATAACCGTAGAAGGAATGACTTTTAGTAGATTTTACATTGTATATACACTGTTTGGACAAAAGTATTGGGACACCTAACTTTTCCAACATGTTCATGGGTCTTCTCCAAACTGTTTTCACAAAGTTGTAGGCACACAGTTGGATAAGGCGTCTTTGGATGTGGTAAAGATAAATCTTTACTTCATCAACCTGCTCCATTGCCCATGTGCACAAAGATCTTTTTTACATGGGTTGTTGTGGAAGATCTACAGCTATAGAGCTCCAACCTTGTTAAACACCTTTGGGATGAATGTTTTCATGCTGACTGCACCCCAGGCCTCCTCACCTTCCCACCTACAACCAGGTCCTAACTCTACTAACACTCTTATGGCTGAACAAATCGCTACAAATCTCCATAAAATCTAGTGGAACATCTTCCCAGAAGAGTGGAGGTTATAATAACAACAAATGGGCATTAAGTGTGGAATGGGATGTTTAAAAAGATCTTATAATAAAGGTGTCCACAAACTTTTGTCTATAAAGTGTACAAAATGTCAAACATGAACGGTCCTAACATCAAATCATTGTTTGGAAAATTAACAAGAATTAAACAAATAAATTGAAGCAAGGATCAAGTTTTCTCTTTGATTTCTGTAAATGTTGAAGGCTTGTAGGTAAACCTGTGTAGATAAACTTCACACAGTTGAGGATGAGAAGTTGAAAACTTCAACCCAGACAGGTGTTGATTTTTTATTATATATTTTACATTATGATGATTTTAAGCATTTTATACAAACTGTTATCATTAATTAGCATCATATATATATATATATATTTACATTAAATTTTCTGTCAGATTTTTGTCTTTGCCTGTTTTGTTTGATATCCAGTGATGATGTTTATGGATCTTCTTTCATAATTTTGCTCAATTTGTTACATTTCTGACCAACATTTTGTTGCTAAGATCATTAAAAACTTTTTTTTTTGCCTTTCGGATAGCAGGTATCAGATCCCTAGAAGGAAAAAAAACATACATTTGTGTGTATCAGTAGCTGTCTGTGAATTTCACACCTCCGCCTTCAATGGTGTCCAATTTGAAACAGAATGAATGTCATCACTAAAGCAACACTTCTCCTTTCACTGGAGACACAGCAGCACCACCCTCATACATCATCTCCAGCAGAAGCACCAAAATTTACCTCAGAAAATTTTGGATTTGTCCCTACGTTACAGTTTTCCTAAAGATTTGAAATGCAAATTGTGTTTTTGTGCAAATTCTACAGGAAATAAAACACAAAAGTAAATTGTTAATGAAAAAGCTTAACACCTGTTTTAAACTGTTTGGGACGACCAATCCATCTTGAAAGTGTGTCTGCGATCAAATCAGTTTCTCCTCTGTCAGTCGTTGTAGAATGAAAAAACATGTAGTAAATCCACACGAATATATTTGAGCTCGTGCAGTTTGCTACAGATGCACGTTGTGAGCTTTGACTAGTGCGCCTTGCGACCGTCCAATCGAAGGACGTAAAAATGCTTGTGATTCTACGCCTGCTAGAGGGCCCCTGAGTCAGCAAATCAGAATCTGATTGGTTAAAGTATCGAAATCGAACAACATGGAGTTTACACTACAGGCTGCTCCCACACTGCTGATTCTGAAGCACTCACGGCAGATTCCTTAGACACGTGACGTGACGGCTAAACTCTGATTGGAGAGAAACTTTAACTTGCAGCAAGAAAAATGCTATGAAATGAAAAGAACAGACTGTTAAGAATAATTTAATACGTATTCATGGACACAAATATTTTCAAATGTAAGTCTGTGATTCAGTAAAATAGCAGCACAACTTCCAGGCCTGTAAAACCAGGACATAATCTACAACCTCTCAAATTCACGTTTTTACTTACGTACAGGTTTGTTACGCACATCTGTGTGCCCGAGACGGATTTAGAAACCCAGCTGGAGCTTTATCGTGTGTAGAAACTCTCCCACATGCACATCGGAAATGTTTCTGCTTTCACTTCATCTTTTCATTTCGAAGAAACGCTTTTCAAATATATGCTTAAAACCTGTGAGGCATAAAAATAGGGGGTATGAAAGGAAAGAAATAAGTAAAGGATGCCCTCATGTACGTCTTATTCATCTTAATAACACTACTAATACTACATTTTTACTATTGTAGATATAAATGAATACATACTAGCCGATGACTCTATACTGTTCATATAGAGTCTGATTGGATGTGAGGAAAAAAAACTTGATGAAACAGGGTGACTTGAGGAGCATGAGAAGGTGTGTTTGCGTGTCACCTAGACATTTTCACAAAGCAGCTTTAGAGAAATAAATGGAGTAAAATGATTAATTTGAAACTCTTCAAATTTGTTTCTATAAATTAGTCCCTGTACATTATGTTTGTCCCTAGTGGTGGTGATGGAAAAACCTCCTGAGACCACATCAGAAAGAAACCCTGAGAGGAACCAGACTCCAGAAATCCATCCACAGGACCAGATATTTATTAACTATAGTTTCATCATTGTTGCGTTGATCAGCTCTGTACTGATGTACATTTGAGTGTAAAACTGTTTGCATTAATTACAGTTCCAAGCCATTTTCATGGATATTACAGGGAAACAGGATGGTTCAGGAAAGTCCAGAGAGCAGAAAGATGCTATTATGCACAGGTGTTATGTCAATAATATGCACAGTTAATATGTCCCTCTTTATTTATTTTAATATTTATTCATACAGCATGTTTAGCTTAGCAGATTTTATTTTTGCACCAGGGTGGGGTTGAGTTTGCATTTAAATTTTTATCACATACATATTTGCAAAAAAAACCCCCTCATTCTTGTATTAAATATAACTGAAGCAAAAAAATCGTTAAAAAATAGTTAATGGAAGGGATGGCACTACAGCGCCCTCTCGTGGTCACAGGTCACATGTTCCATCATATCCTTTGGAAAAATTAGTGAAACGTCTTCAGTCATGATACAGCGCCCCCTGGAGCACAGAGGGTTGGGAGCCTTGCTCAAGGCATAGATTTCTTATATTTCCGAAATGCATCAATGCCATACACTCTGTCCATCCATCTCTCTCTCTATCAGTTCCATACAATCTGTCTATCCATCTCTCTCTCTTTATCAGCACCATACAATCTGTCCATCCATCTCTCTCTCTTTATTAGTGCCATACACTCTGTCCATCCATCTCTCTCTCTATCAGTGCCATACACTCTGTCCATCCATCTCTCTCTCTATCAGTTCCATACACTCTGTCTATCCATCTCTCTCTCTTTATTAGTGCCATACACTCTGTCCATCCATCTCTCTCTCTATCAGTGCCATACAATCTGTCCATCCATCTCTCTCTCTTTGTCAGTGCTATACACTCTGTCCATCCATCTCTCTTTTTATTAGTACTATACACTCTGTCCATCCATCTCTCTCTTTATCAGTGCCATACACTCTGTCCATCCATCTCTCTCTCTCTTAGTGCCATACACTCTGTCCATCCATCTCTCTCTCTCTCAGTGCCATACACTCTGTCCATCCATCTCTCTCTCTCTCAGTGCCATACACTCTGTCCATCCATCCATCTCTCTCTCTTTATCAGTGCCATACACTCTGTCCATCCATCTCTCTTTTTATTAGTACTATACACTCTGTCCATCCATCTCTCTCTTTATCAGTGCCATACACTCTGTCCATCCATCTCTCTCTCTCTTAGTGCCATACACTCTGTCCATCCATCTCTCTCTCTCTTAGTGCCATACACTCTGTCCATCCATCTCTCTCTCTCTCAGTGCCATACACTCTGTCCATCCATCCATCTCTCTCTCTTTATCAGTGCCATACACTCTGTCCATCCATCTCTCTTTTTATTAGTACTATACACTCTGTCCATCCATCTCTCTCTTTATCAGTGCCATACACTCTGTCCATCCATCTCTCTCTCTCTTAGTGCCATACACTCTGTCCATCCATCTCTCTCTCTCTTAGTGCCATACACTCTGTCCATCCATCTCTCTCTCTCTCAGTGCCATACACTCTGTCCATCCATCCATCTCTCTCTCTTTATCAGTGCCATACACTCTGTCCATCCATCTCTCTCTCTTTCTCTCAGTGCTATACACTCTGTCCATCTATCTCTCTCTCTCAGTGCCATACACTCTGTCCATCCATCTCTCTCTCTCAGTTCCATACACTCTGTCCATCCATCTCTCTCTCTTTCTCTATCAGTGCCATACACTCTGTCCATCCATCTCTCTCTCTCTCTCAGTGCCATACACTCTCTCTCTCTCTCTCTCTCTCTCTCTCTCTCTCTCTCTCTCTCTCTCTCTCTCTCAATGCCATACACTCTGTCCATCCATCTCTCTCTCTCAGTGCCATACATTCTGTCCATCCATCTCTCTCTTTCTCTCTATCAGTGCCATACACTGTAAATATCAATTAATTTATTGGTTAATTCATTAATTCACACCAGTTCAGCAAATAAACATCCTCTGGGTATAAAGGTGTGTGTGTGTGTGTGTGTGTGTGTGTGTGTGTGTGTGTGTGTGTGTGTGTGTGTGTGTTCTCTGAAACTTGAATGTGTTGCTCAGGAATGATTAAATGAGATATTTAGCAGCAGTTTGACTCAGCAGTGAAATATACAATATTACAATAACTGTAATAACTTTTAAAACCATAATATATAAAACATATATAACATAATATTTTAAATACATTTTCATTTATTCCATTTTATACAACTGAGCAGTTGAAGGTTAAGGGCCGTGCTTCAGGGCCCAGCAGTGGCCGTTTGGTGGTGCTGAGATTTAAACTCTCAACCCCCTGATCAAGAAAAAAACAAAAAATGACTGAGCTTCCACTATAAATCCACTGCAAAGTTATAAACTGTATTTATTACACACCAGAGAACAATTTTATCCAAACATAAAGAGTACGTGACGATATTATAGATTTTAGATTAGAATAGATTCCACGTTATGGTCATTGTGCAAAGTACAAGTACAGGGCCAATGAAAAAGAGCTTAAAGAATTGACTCCTTTTTTCAGTGAGTTATACGAAGTGACTCACTGCAAAGAGACAGACTTCCTGTGATTGGTTGTGACGTTCTCACGTTTTCATTGGCTGCTGTTTGTAACCCGATCGTAGCTCTTTGGTCTGGGAGAGAGTGAAACACGTGGGTGGGTGTGTCCTGATTACCTCAAAGGAGAAACAAGGAAGAAAGTGAGAGAGAGAGAGACAGCAGACAGACAAAGAAAGAGAGGGGAAAAGAAAAGGAAATAAAGTAAGAGAGAAAGAAAGAAAAGGAAAGAAAGAGAGAAAGAAAGAAAGAAAAGGGAAGAAAGAGAGAAGGAAAAAAAGAAAGAAAAAAGAAAGAAAGAGAGAAAGAGACAGAAAGAAAGAAAGAAAAGAAAAGTAAGAGAGAAGGAGAGAAAGAAAGAGAGAGAAAGAGAAGGAAGGAAGGAAGGAAGGAAGGAAGGATGGGTGAGAGAGAGAAAGAGGACAGAAGCAGCACTCCACCAAACTTCTCATGGGTGGATGTGGAGAAGGTAGCAGGCATGGCATGGCCCTGCAGATCAGCACATTACCGCTTCTTACTGGAGAAAGGGATTAAACACCTGGTGTGTTTGTGTGAATCCAAACCTCCTGATCATGAGAGCTGTCCAGATCTCACACTGCACCACATCCCCATGGTGGACTTCACTCCCCCAAGTCCCAGTCAGATCCAGACCTTTATCTCCATCACTGAATATGCCAACACTGGACAGGTGAGTTTGCCACACACACACACACACACACACACACACACACACACACACACACACACACACACACACACAATGTTGATTTAAAGTTGAAAGACAAATACTGATAGAAAGACTTATAAAGGGATGCACACAAAGAGTCAGATGGAGTGAGAGAGCGACAAATAGAGACACAGAGAGAGAGAAAGATAGAAAGAAATATGGTGGGAGAGAGACAGAGAGAGAGATACTGGTTAACTAAAAAAAAATGGTTGGACAGAGTGTATGGCACTAAGAAAGAAATGGATGGATGGATGGATGGATGGATGGATGGATGGATGGATGGACGGACGGACAGAGTGTATGGGCACTGATAGAGCGATGGATGGATGGACAAAATGTATGGGCACTGATAGAGAGCTGGATGGATGGTCAGAGAAAGTCTTTTTTGTTTGATTGATTCGAAGTGAACAACTTCTTCCTGGATGATTTCTGGAGTCAGGTCCAAACCCCTGTGTTGGTGTTCCTCAGGCGGTTGCTGTACACTGTAAACACGGCCACGGCCGCACAGGAACCATGCTGGCCTGCTACCTGGTAAAGACGAGGAAGATCTCCGGCGCAGAGGCGATAAAAACCATCCGATCGATTCGTCCCGGATCCATAGAGACGCCCGAGCAGGAGAGAGCCGTGCTGGAGTTTCAGAAGTTCTTCAGTCAAAACACTACTCTCTAAACACCATCAAACAGCTACACACACATCTTATAGTAGTATTCAATCTCTGTGTGTGTGTGTGTATGAGAAAGACGTCTCTCTGTGTTGACCATGATGCTATTCAGATCTCGCATCGTAACAGATTTATCCCAAACCACGCCCCTTTCCCCTCTGTCCCACCAATCGGGATCAATTAGATTTGCATAATAATCAAGAATGATTGACAGGTCTTTTGAACTCCCTTGGAAGCCACACCATTTTTCTTCTAGCTTTAATTTCTGTTTTTTTCTTTAACGAAAATTGAACTCACACCTTCCTGTAAAGCATCCGACGAGGATTTTTCCCACCTGATGTAATTCATTCATATAAATAAAACTTTTTTTTTTTTTTTTTAAATCAATAAACAATTTCTTTTGTGATTTTCATGATTGACAATTTTTTTCTATCAGAAACAGTATTTCAAATACGCCATACTATCAGTCCATATGTGCTAAGCAACGTTAAGCAGGTAGCGATTTATATTATGGGATGCGTCAAAATGAAAACAAAAAACACATTTGGATCAATTTTCAGTGTTAATTTTGGTGCATCCCATAATTATAATAATAAATCAGTAGGAACCTTCAGGCATGTGAAAACATTTCAGGCTGGGCTCGAGGTCTAGATTTACATTAATCTCATTTATACAAGTTATCAGCAGGTTAGGGGCCTTGCTAAGGGGCCCAGGAGTGGCAGCTTGGGGTGGCTGGTATTTGAACTCACAACCTTCAGAGCCAAAGTCCAATGCCTTTACCACTAAGCTATCACCTCCTCCATTTACGGCGGGGAAAATGAGTATTTGACACATCAGCATTTTTATCAGTAAGGGGATTTCTAAGTGGGCTATTGACACAAAATGTCCACCAGATGAAGCCATCAAGCCAAATATTGAATTCACAGAAAGAAATCAGAACATTTAAGTATACAAGTTGAGTCATAATAAATAAAGTGAAATGACACAGGGAATAAGTATTGAACACACTTTATTTAATACTTTGTAGAAAAGCCTTTGTTGGTGATTACAGCTTCTAGACGTCTCTTGTATGGAGAGACCAGTCTTCTGCATTGCTCAGGAGTGATTCTGGCCCATTCTTCCACACAAAAGGTTCCTTGGGCCTCTTTTATGAACTTTGATCTACAGTTCTCTCCATAGATTTTCTATAGGATTTAGGTCAGATGATTGACTGGGCCATTCAAGCAACTTATTTTCTTTCTTTGAAACCACTTCATTGTTTCCTTGGCCTTGTGTTTGGGATTATTGTCTTGCTGAAATGTCCACCCTCTTTTCATTTTCAGCTTTCTGGTAGATGGCAGCAGATTTTTATCCAGAATGTCCCGGTACATTTCTCCATTCATCCTGCCTTCAATAACATGAAGTCTGCCAGTACCCCTTGCTGAAAAGCAGCCCCAAACCATGATGCTTCCACCCCCAAACTTAACTGTTGGTATGGTGTTCTTTGGGTGGTGGGCAGTGCTATTTCTTCTCCAAACATGGTGTGTAGAATGTGTGAATCAATTTTGCTTTCATCTGACCATACTATAGTCTCCCAATAATCCACAGGCTTCTTCAAATGCTCTTTCGCAAACTTTAACCGAGCCGCAACATGCTTTTTGTTCAGCAATGGAGTCTTGCGTGGTGAGTGTGCATGGATGCCATGCCGGTTCAGTGCATTGCTTATAGTTTTCTTTGAAACAACAGTACCTGCTGATGCAAGGTCTTCCTGAAGTTCTGCCCCAGTGGTTCTTGGCTCTTGGCGAACTCTCCTGATTATTCTTTGGACTCCTCGGACAGGGATCTTACATGGAGCACCTGATCGTGGCCAATTTATGGTAAACTGATGCTCTTTCCATTTCCGGATAATGGCCCCCACAGTGCTCACAGGAACATTCAGCATTCTGGAAATGCGCCTATAACCATTCCCATCAAAATCCTTTTCAACGATAAGATTACGAAGATCTTGAGAGAGTTCTTTGCTTTTACCCATCATGAAGTCTTTCCTGTGTGCCTCCTGGGTAATGAGAAGCCTTTATAGGCCATCAATTAGCACTAAAGCAGCTGGTATCAATTAGTACTGATAGGGGCAGGGTTTCTCTCTCAATACTGACAGATTTCAGCTGATCTCCTGGCTTTCTATGCCATTTTGCACCTTGTTATCTTCATGTGTTCAATACTTATTCCCTGTGTCATTTTACTTTATTTATTATGACTCAACTTGTATACTTAAATGTTCTGATTTCTTTGTATGAATTCAATATTTGGCTTGATGGATTCATCTTGTGGAAATTGTATGTCAATAGCCCACTTAGAAATCCCCTTACTGATAAAAAAATGCTGATGTGTCAAATACTTATTTTCCCCGCTGTATGTTAAGGATGTTCAATATAAGTACTGTATGTTTTTTTTTTTTTTTTTGCCCCAGTTGCCACCATGCTTCTGATCTGGGCAGATGTGATGGTTGTTTCTCACTCTGCCCTGACTGAAAGCATTTCACCACCAACAAACACAAAGCTAAACTGTGTATTACAGGTTTTTCAGGTGTGCACACCCATGCAAATACAGACCATAACTCAGGGTGTGTCAGTGAGAAACAAGCTGTTTCCAGGACAACGCTGTGTCCAAATAGTGTCTAAGCTCACCAGATGTTCTCACTGTACGAGACTTTTACATTCTAAAAAGTCTACACAGACACTTTAGACTTGTTCCAGCAGTCACATGACCTACACTTCAACCTGGACTCTGTTAATAGATTTCGGATCACATAAACGTGATAAAGTAGGAAATATATGTTCAGTCACCGTGGTGTTTTGGAAGTGTAATATTAACCGTGTCAAAGTCACATGACTCACGTTCTGTTGTGATAAGGCTTTAGGTTGAGGTCAGTGGTTAGGAAATGACTGATGCAGCAGTCATGTAGGATTAGGAGCAGATGATCTGTTCGTCTGGCATCAATATGGATGTTGCAGCACGAAATTTTCCTTATATTTGAGACCCCAAGTTGTTCCAGCATGACAATGCGCTTGAATACTGGATTCTGATTGGCTCTTCTTTTTCTTCTTGGATTCTGATTGGCTGAAAATTCAAATCCGAGCTCTGAGCATTGAACACACTTGTAGGTTGAGGTCTAGATAAACATGCTGCTTATGAAGGTAAAGGTGATTTATACCCGTCATATGTACATCACAGTACAGTGAATTATTTTTCACATATCCCAGCGGTTAGGAAGCTGGGGTCAGAGCACGGGGTCAGAGCACAGGGTCAGCAATGATACAGAATCCCTGGAGCAATGAGGGTTAAGAGCCTTGCTCAAAAGCTTATGATCTCACCTTATGATCAGTAACCCAGAGCTTTAACTAGCAAACCACCACTGCCCTTTTAAATACCTGTAATCATCATAAGAGAACAGTATTTATATGCACTATATAGACAAAAGTATTGGGGCACCTGACCTTCCCTGCCATCTGTGGTTCTTCTCCACACTGTTACAACAAATCTGGAGACACTCAATTGTACAGGACGTCTTTAGATCTGCTTGGTATCATTAGTTTATCGTACACATGTCTCTGATCCTACAAAATATCTGACAGTAAGAACTGAAAGCCAAACGGTTTAATTGATTTAATTTGGATTTTTCTTCAGTTCATTTATTTTCTATTTTGTAAATACATAAAATAGTAACCAATTAAAATCTATATTCTGAAAGCATGCTTTCTCTACAGAATGTCATACCTGCCTAAAACCTGTGCACAGTACTGTATCTATTAAATCTAATTATACAGTCTCTTAAATATAATACTCTATTAAATCTAATTATACTGTATTTTTTATATATAATTATATTGTATTTATTAAATATAATATAAATAAAATAACGCACAATCAAGATTCAAAACAGCAAGTACAGCAATCATTTATTTTGTGTAAAATCTGAATTTATTTATGATTTACAAAAGCCTAACATGTAACAACTATTAAAACGAAATCAAATGAACTCGTCCTGAACCTAAAACGATAAACGTAAAAAGTGTGTATACACGAGTTTACATTTCGGAAACAGAAAAAAGAAAGAAAAAAAAAAAGGTGACGGAATATTGACATTATTGTGTTACGTATTGGTTCCATTTACATGGTGTGTGTGTTTCTGGAGGAAAGAAATAAAATAAAATAAACAATTTACACATTCACCAGCATTTTCAGAGTGTTAATGCAGATCTACAACCATGTGTTTAACTCCGAGGGGAATAAAACTAAAAGGAGATCGATTCCGAAAAACTTTTCCTGATAAAACAAATGATTAAAAAAAGAAAGGAAGGAAATAAAAAAGGTGAGATAAACTAATAATTTTTGCTTTCTGTTAATGGATTGGATCAGGCATGAAGATGGAATGAACGCCTGCAATCTTTGTTTCTTTTCTTCACTGAAGTCTTGAACCTTTAAACTACAGAACGTCTATTCACTGCACTTTACTTCCATCAAATCCTGTTCACTAGGATGATAAACGGAACTAAAAAGTGGGAAAATCGATTAGAATCGCTTATAATAGAAAAATATAAAAACAGAAACTTTCACTCGGTCTGCAAATCGAATATAAACCCCATCCTCCGAGATCCGTCACCTTCTTCTTCTTCATCTTCGATGTTTTGAGACAAACCCGAGGGGAACAGAGTGCGAAGGAGAAATCGGAGAGACGTTAGGATCTGTAACGACTTCGAGCTTTTACATTGATTCTACTGAGAAACAGAAAGCTGGTCCAAATTAAAAATTTACAGAGAAGGTTATTTAAACAAAAAAAACAAAACAAAAACACACACACACACACACACAAAAGAAAAAAAAGTGTGGAAGTTTGCAGCTTAAAACACCACCATAAAAACGTCCCACGCTACGATCAGTGATATAAAAAATAAAATAAAATTGGAATAAAGCGTTTCGCGTTTTTTTTCTTTTCTTTTCCAGAATGAACTATTTCACAAATCCGAAAAAAATATGCCGTTTCATTCATCGTTATTATAATTAAAACATTTGTACAGTGCTTTATTATATATCTGAAACGCCGCAGGGGAGAAAAACAAACAAACAAAAAAACAAATCAAACAATAGTCTCTATAAGCAAAACACGTGTACTTACTGGTCCAGTTTTTTTCATACAAATGGAAATGATGGTTGGGAAAAAAAAGAAGAAGGAAAAAAAAAAGGAAGCTCCGGGTAAATCTCTCTCTTTCCAGTGCTGGGTTTCAGGGATTAGTGTTGAGTCCCACTTTAAAAGAAAATAAAAAATAGAGGGGGAAAAAAAAATAAAAGAAAGATTTGCTCTTAATTACTACTTCGTGTTCAGTTCGTTCTCCAGCTCCATGAGCTTGCGTGAAGCCTTGACTTTGTTGGAAACCTCTTTCCCCTGCGAGAAAAGTCTCTGCCGCTCCTTAAACGTGAGACTCTCCGGTGCTCCGCCTATCGAGTTCTCCTGGTCTGGTCCACTGAAACACAATCAAACTCTGATTAATCTCGTCTGATTTCTTTCTGATCTCACAAAGAGCCTTCAAAGCCAAAATCTGATGCCTTAACCACCGGGAAGATCTTTCACTCCAACCCATGTAAAGCAGATCTTCATAGTGGTTAAGGCATTGGATTTTGGCTTTGAAGGTTGTGAGTTCAAATCCCAGCCACATCAATCTGGCACTCCTGGGGCCCTTAAACAAGGCCCTTAACCCTGGAGCTGCTCAGTTGTATGATAATGAGATAAATGTGAATCGCTCTGGATAAGGGCGTCCACCAAATGCCATAAAAGAATGTGTGGAATGGGATGTTCAAAGAGCACACGCAGATCTTATGGTCAGGTGTCCACATACTTTTGGCCATACAGTCAAATTGACTGATATTAATTTAATTAAGATCATTTCAATCCACTTCTGGTGTTTCCACCTCAGCAGGTGAGGGTTAAGGGCCTTTGCTCGATGGCCCAGCAGCAACTCATGACCTTCTAATCAGAAGTCCAACATCTCCTCCCTTTTCCTTGAGATGAGATAAAACCGTCTGTGTTTAAGCAACTC
Source organism: Silurus lanzhouensis (assembly GCA_039877035.1). Lineage (NCBI taxonomy): Eukaryota > Metazoa > Chordata > Actinopteri > Siluriformes > Siluridae > Silurus > Silurus lanzhouensis. The sequence continues at coordinate 15,465 of JBCEWE010001962.1, forward strand.
ACCCTTTGGTCCATTTCTCTCGCGGGTCTTTGTAAACTTCTCCTGATCCTACAATTGCCGTCGTGCTTCCAGTGTATGAATTAAACCCTGTTTTTATTTTAAATAGGGAAGAAAAAAAAAAATGACACGTTAAAATTAGGTCGTAACAGTTCGCGTCGACGAGAAGGACGTTTTCCGAAAAGCTGCTGGGTTGGAAATTCGGGCTGAGGATATTAAGATGCTTTATATGAGGTGTGTCATCACAAAGTAATGAACGCATCATTATGACATCATCTAATCTATGAACCCAGCAGCTTTTGGTATCAGGTTGCCTTCAGCACAGACCGGAAGCTGAGCAGCTGGATTAACGCAGGCGGGATTAGTACTGAAGCACTGTCTGAAGCAATGGTCTGTGGATCTCTGGTCTTCGGTGGAGGTCAACTGAAGGAGTAATACAACGACTGTGTATCATTACTGTATCTCTACATACATCCTGGTGGAGAAACAGGGCTGCACCAATCCCGTATAAACAATCTCCAAATCAAAAATGTGTTTATCTGCCGTCTGATTGGCCAAAAGATTTTCTAGTTATGACGTCATAATCGATCATGTGATACTAAAACGCTTCAGTACAGTTCACGTATCGCATTTTCCCTTCACTTGAACTAGGAGACTTCAAACCTGTTGCTGGCATGACAATACACAGAAAGCCAGCTCCATGAGGATCTGCTTTCCATGGGTTGGAGTGGAAGATCTCCTGCTATAGAGCTCTTGATCACCTTTAGGATGAATGTGAACGCTGACTGCTCCAAGGCCTCCTCACCTCACCTACATCACTACCTGACTTTACTATGACCATTGTGCTGAATGAATCTCATCCCAAACTCCACAAAATCTAGTGGAACATCTTCCCAGAAGATGAAGAAGAAGGGTGTAAGTTACTATAAGAGAAAACGGGTCATCAGTGTTGAATGAGATGTTCAAAATGCTCATCTTATTCTCCACGTAAGGTGTCCACAAAACTTTGTTCATATAATGTGTACATGAAGTTACTGTAGATGGTTGAACTCAGGAACTATGGAATCTAGTAAAAAATTTTTAGAAGAGTGGAGCTTATTGTAACAGCAAATGGTGGACTCATGGTCTGGTTTTGGAGCAGCAGCAGATCTTCCACTCCAATCAACGTAAACCGTATCTTCATGGAGCTGGCGTTATTGTCATGCTGGAGCAGGTTTGAGTCTTCTAGATCGAGTGAAGGCAAAATTTCATGCTACAGCATACAAAGACGTCCTGTACAATCGTGTCTCCAACTTAGTGGTCACAGTCTGAAGTTGTGCGAGAGAAAAACGTGTCTACTGTGACACGTCTGGTAATATTTCCGCTGACCTGCTGCCAATTCTGGAAACAAGGCAGTTAAGCTCAGGAGATCTGGTCACGGTGTTGAGTTTAAAATACCCTCTGTAACTCTACCCGACTCTCAGTAGGCTTCTGTATGGTTGAGACGTCACTGGTGTGATGGACGTGGACAACCTGCGTCCTGTCTTCTACATTCAAAATGCTTTAAACGAGTCTTCAGTCTAAAGGAAAGGTTACAAGATCTACCTGACAGCCTCCGATTTGTCTCGCAAAGCAGACCGCTAACTGCAACAAGAGGTTGCCAAGCTCCGCCCACTTTCACACAGTCATGCTTCAGGTAGCATTTTTTCCCCCCAAAGTCCACTTGACTGTTTAATAAGTTTTTGTGCCACGTTAAAAAATTACGAGATTAAAGGCAAAACGAGAAAAACGAGAAAAAAATATTTAAAGTCAAAATACTTCAAGAATAAAGTCGAAATTACGATAATAAAGTAATATTTTGTAAAGTAAATATTTTGAGAATAAAGTCGAAATTACGAGAATGAGGTTAAAATTATGAGAATAAAGTCGAAATTACGAGATAAAGTAATATTTTGTAAAGTAAAATTTTTTAAGTAAATATTTTAAGAATAAAGTCAAAATTACGAGATAAAGTAATATTTTGTCAAGTAAAATTTGTAAAGTTAATATTTTGAGAATAAAGTCGAAATTACGAGAATGAAGTTGAAATTATGAGAATAAAGTCGAAATTACGAGATAAAGTAATATTTTGTAAAGTAATATTTTGTCAAGTAAAATCTGTAAAGTTAATATTTTGAGAATGAAGTCGAAATTATGAGAATAAAGTAATATTTTGTAAAGTTCATATTTTGAGAAAAAAAGTCATAGCAATACAAGTATAAAGTGGTAATATTTTGAGAATAAATCAGAATTGCGAGAAACGTTTTGCTGTTTTGCATAAAATGGACATGGAGGATTTGGGTAAATCCTACTTCAGGTTTGGTTTTACAATCAGGGAAAAAATTCTTTGTGTTTTGGTTCATCGGCACTGAGTTATAATCAGCAAACGGACACTGCGGCAGTTCTGTCGGAAATGTCATTTATTCCGAAGAAAAAAAATCAGACAGATGTTGAGGAAATCTGCTCTTTTGTGCAGTCTGAAGGACATCGATGGTTACATCTGAGTGCTATTCGAAGAAAAGATGCAGTTTTTTTTAAAAGACTATGAGGATGATGAATAAAAGAAATCGACCCTGAGGGACTTGAACAACCGTACACACTTTTTTCTCATAATATTACGACTTTATTCTTGTATTGTTACAATTTTAAATCTCGTAACCTTCGGTTTTGTATTTTTTTAACGTAGCACTAAAAACGCGTTCGCGCATTCTTAGTTGCGATTTATATTTTGAATCACTGGGAAAAAAATTTAATAAAAATGATTCAGAATAAAGATTTTTTGCTGCTTCTAATGTTCTACTTGATAGATCAAAAAACAAAAAAAAAAAAAAACTTTAGCACCCCCTGCTGGGCCGGCATACTTATGTTCACAATTTCTGCAGGAACATAATTACGATCCGAGTTTCCATCACAAACATATTAAGTATTACATGTGATTATTACGGATATGGATTATTTCATGTTCAAAAACGTTGATTATCTCAATGGAGATTTTTATTCCCCATCAATACCGGATTGGTGCAGCCCTACTAACTAATATAACCATGCTTCTCTCCTGAGCTTGTTTCTGAAACCCATTCCTTCAGCTCCAGCTTGAATTTCTAAAGTTTAATACAACTGAACGTCTCTAAACTTCCCAGTGACCTCCACCTCAGACCTGCTCAAGGCATCATCAGCAGCAGGCTCACACGTCCGTGTGTCTGCACGAGTCTGTACGCCTCCATCTACAACCTTTCTATATCCATATTGGTCTTTCCTCTGCAGGCTGGTTGTGAGGTCACAACCTCCATCCAAATGCATGTTGAGGTTGTTGGATGATGAAGCGGGGAGCGGGAGCAGACACACAAACACAGTGGCGCTGGTGAACCGACAGCTCACTCCGCTGACGGTGGAAAAGAGGCTGCATGGCTGCTCAGAATAAACTGAAACATTAGTATGTTACACCACCAGTTCATTTCCCCTCAACAGCAGCAGCTCTGACCTTAGAGTTTAGCAGGTTCTTTCTATCATCTCATTGTTTCGACGTGAAAAATGTATTCACAGGTATGTTTAATGTTTATGGAAGAATAGCAGGGGTGTAACGGTACACGTTTGCGGTTCGGTGCACACGTGTACTGAACGTAATCCTTGTTTTACATGCAGAACATAGTACTACATATGTGTACAACGGTTTAGCGATATGGATTATTTAGCGTTTTATGTACAGCTTCAAGAATTTCTCTTAAAAGGAGAAAATCCTGACAATTCCGCATCTCGAGGGAGAGAATGAATGGATGAATTTATGAGTATAACTGAAATAACTGTGTTTCTTAAATTAGACATTCGTTTTGATTTTATTAATCGTTAGAAAATGTTATATTAATTGCACAAAACACACACACACACACACACACACTTATAATCACATCTGTATTACCCAAATATGGTCTAAAAAAATGTGATCTATTTGAATAAATGTTTCCATTTATTACATTTTATTTAATCAATGCATGCCAAATTAATTGATTACTAAATTTTATTCAATATTATAAAAACAGTGTGTTGCATTAATTAGATTAATTCTATTTAATTTGTACATATTTTCCTTATTTTATTTAGACAAACAGGCATTTTATTATATTTATAAAATTCAGTCGTCCTCTACTTATGACGGAGATACGTTATGACGACCACATCGTAAGTCAAAAAATATCCTGTGCTGTGACTGTGACAGTCTTTTCTGCTCATGCTGATTTATATTTTAAATTTTCTGATCAAAACTGATAGCGTTCCTCTTCTTTTTTTCACTACAAGCAGGAGACATACTTGGGCGCTTGGAAGACACGCTTTTATCACCAAAATTGCTGTTTAAAATCGTTTGAAACGAACAAAAAATATAAATACACACCGACGTATCGTATATTGTGCGCTGCTGCCTGTTGGCCGAAATGTAAAATATTTTTCCAATTTTGTTGTTTCGCTATCGTCATATCGAAAAATCGTAAGTCGAACCATCTTAACTTGAGTACCATCTGTATATGTATGTTTTAACAAAAATGTAAACCGCTGATGTTCACAAAAGTACTGCGTCAATAAAAAAAAACGACAAGCAGTTTCATGTTTCGCATTTCTACCCCCGCAACTGTACCGAACCGTGAACTTTGTGTACCGTTACACCCGTGATGGATTATATACTTAAGAGCAAGAAAAGACAGGCAGGAGTTTATAAGCTGCAATAACATAAGATAAACACCTGCTTCATGGACCACAATAAATGGATAAAAAGGAAACTGTAACGCTGTGGTTTAAAAGGAAGAAAACACGTGTTGAGGAGAACCATAGCCTCTTATCTGTGATTTCGGTTTCCTAGAAGAACACGTCCCATTGAATGCGCTTGGAAACTCTGGCTGGTTTTCTGGCCACCGTAAGCGGAGTGACTGATGATCCTCGGTTGGAGGAGGTGGAGGAGGAGGAGATGGAGGAGATGAGCAGAGCCCAGAGCTTCAGGTGCTGAGAGAGTTCACCTGAAGCTCGGATGGCTCCTGAGACGGGAAGGAGGAGTGCAATATGCAGCGATGAAGCGACACACATAGACGTACGGACACACGGAGACGAGACGTGACAGACAGACGCTAGAGCAGTTTAGAGATTTAGGAGAGCAGAGCAGAAGCAAAGCAGAGCAAGCAAAGCCAGGCAGTAAGCGCAAAACGGATACGCAGCCAGATTAATCCCGTCAGTCTGAGCTCGCAGGATTGCATCGCAGTTTTTTTAGGGTAATTGCAGGATAAGCGGGGTTAGTGGTTTGTCCCGCCATCAGAACAAATGGCACTCGGATGGCAGCAGATCCCACTTGTGTTGGGGAAACACGATTGCATGTCACATCCACCGGGCATCGCTGTTAATCCGGGCTGCATCGTACAAGTTTGTGCATGACTGTTTAAAAGTTTTTTTTTTGCCATTATAACCAATAGTAAAATAATTCCCC
>JBCEWE010001974.1:0-12500 GCA_039877035.1 Silurus lanzhouensis
TAATTAATCTCATTTATGAAAACGGATCTTTTTGCAAAAATTTGGTTTTGTTCTGATTAATAAAACCACTGATTTCAGTCACATGACCATAAGTTACAACGTTTCTCAGATTTGACCATGTAGTGTATCACACCCTCATTCCCCGACACTACATGAGTGTTTGAACCACCAGAGGGCCTCCCGGTTACACCCGCTGTGTTTGGTTTTGTTTAGCGGTGATAAAAATGGAGGGAGGGGCGGAGTACGATCTGCGCATCCTCGAGCAGCCCATTGAGGATGAGGATGAGAGAGAGAGACCGACGCCTGGAGGACCGCCGTCTGAAACCCAGAAACGTGACGAGACCAGAGGAGCCGAGATCGAGCGCAAAGTGTCTGTCAAGAAGGATGTCAAGGAGGTGCGTTTACCGACACACACACACACACACACACACACACACGTTCATCTCGTCTCATTTATTTGTTTTATTTGTAGTCGACTGCTTCATTCGTCGGAAAAATCAGTACCAATAGTTGATTGCAAAAATCATACAGTATGAGAGCAGCTACTAGAGTCTTTATTTATATATATAAACTATATATTTGTTACTTTTTCTTTCAGTTTAAATGCATAACTTATTTTCCTCAATATTTATTGTAATTAATACATTCATATTTACTTAAATCTATTTTTGACCTGTAATTTGTGTAAAGCTTTTAACAATCATCATCCCAAAGCAGCTTTACAGATAAAGAGCTTATAAAATATAAATGTTTTTACCAATAGGTTTATTACTAACAACCGAGTCAACAGTGAGTCTCATCTATAAATCTTTACATAGAGTGTGTCTGTGTGTGTGTCTTGTGTGTGTCTGTGTGTGTGTCTGTGTGTGTGTCACGCAGGGAGAGACTGGAGATGTTGGAATAAAAGATGCAGATGCGGAAGCAGGAAGTGAAAGAGACAAACCTGATAATGAAGCTCCACCTGAGGAGATATCGGAGCCGAAGAAGGTGTGTGTGTGTGTGTTGATGCACTTGTTTATGAGAGTGTGTTTAAGGATATGCTGAAAGACCGCCTCTCTCCCTCTGTAGATGAGTAAGAAGAGGAAGAGGAAGCACAGCGGTGACAGTGAGGACGAGGCGAGTGCCTCAGAGAGTGAGTCAGACTCCGACTCCGACTCAAACTCTCACTCCTCGGAGAAACCCACGCAGAGACAGAGGGAGGCGGAGGGAGAAGGAGATATGGAGGGAGAAGGGGATGGTGGAAATGAAGAAGGAGAAGAGAAGGAGGATGAAGAGGAAGAGGAGGGTGAAGGTCAGTGTGTTTTCTTTACTGCTCTGTTTGTAAGAACTAAGAACACACTGCTGAACTGTGTGTGTGTGTGTGTGTGTGTGTGTGTGTGTGTGTGTGTGTGTGTGTGTGTGTGTGTGTGTGTGTGTGTGTGTGTAGATGTGAAGGGGAGAAAGGAAGAGAAGCAGAGTGAGAGGGAGAAAGAGAAGGAGGAGAAGAAAGTAAAGGATGATCAGCCTCCTAAACCTCGGCCGCTCCACATGACGTGCTCCCTGTTTATGAGGAGCATCGCTCCGACCATCTCTAAAGCAGAGATCGTGGCTGTCAGTGCTCACCTCGTTACTCACCTCCATCTAATTACAGTAGAACTCTGAGATACCATTTAAACCAAAAAACTGTAATAAGCACCGTATGTTGCTGTTAATCCGGTGTGTGTGTGTGTGTGTGTGTGTGTGTGTGTGTGTGTGTGTGTGTGTGTGTGTGTGTGTCCTCAGCTGTGTCGCCGTTTTCCTGGATTCATGCGTGTATGTTTGTCTGAACCACAACCGGAGCGCAGGTACACACACACACACACACACACACACACACACACACACAGTGATGCCCCATGTGTCACCTCACAAAAGCATTTTTTAAATAATAATAATGTTTGCTTCTGGATTTAAGGACATATAAATTTGTGTGGGTGTTTTAGGTTCTTCAGGCGATGCTGGGTGACCTTTGACCGAGGTGTCAACATCAAAGAGATCTGCTGGAACCTACAGAACATCCGAGTAAATGATTCCACCATTCTGTTTGATGTTATTTTCTGTTCGTGTTTCACATGGTCCTGCCTTCTTTTTGCTCCTTTAACATCTGATATCCTGTTTTTTTCTGTTTGTGTGTGTGTGTGTGTGTGTGTGTGTGTGTGTGTGTGTGTGTGTGTGTGTGTGTGTGTGTGTGTGTGTGTGTGTGTGTGTGTGTGTGTGTGTGTGTGTGTGTGTGTATAGCTGCGTGACTGTGAGTTAGCTCCCGGAGTGAATCGGGATTTAGCGCGGCGTGTGAGAAACGTTAACGGCATCACGCAGCATAAACAAGTTCTTAGAAACGACATCAAACTGTCAGCTAAACTCATACACGCGCTGGACGAGAGGGAGGGGCTGTGGGGTCACCGAGACGCACACACTGCTGAGGTGCCACACACACACACACACACACAATACTGTTGTGTAATCAGTACACTCTATAATGTGTTTTATGGTTGTGTGTAGCTTCCAGCTCAGAACCCCATTCTCAAAAACATCACAGATTACCTCATTGAGGAAGTAAGTGCTGAGGAGGAGGAGCTACTGGGAAATGTGGGCGGGGTTGACTTGGAGGACGGGAACAAAGAAGGCAATCCCACTGAGATCACCGTGGAGAGAGATGAGAAACTTGTCAAGGTCAGACACCTTCACCTTCTTCATCCTTCATCAGTCACCGTGAACTCTATTAACATCTGTGTGAGGTTCTAATGTTACAGAAAGCTCTACACATGTTCTGTAGACACCTACATCACTTCCTTATGGTAGAGTCTACACTCATTTACTGTGTGTGTGTGTGTGTGTGTGTGTGTGTGTGTGTGTGTGTGTGTGTGTTTAGGTGTTGGATCGTCTGTTGTTCTACCTGCGAATTGTTCATTCTATCGATTATTATAACATGTGTGAATACACGAGTGAGGATGAGATGCCCAACCGCTGTGGGATCATCCATGTCCGCGGGCCCATTCCACCGAACCGCATCACACACAGGGAGGGTGAGTCACACACACACACACACACAGCATGACTGTGTTGTAACAATGTTAAAATGGTTACCGTGTGTGTGTGTGTGTGTGTGTGTGTGTGTACGTACGCAGTAAGTGACTGGGAGAAGACGTTCGAGGAGAAACTCGGCCCTTTGTTCAGCGTGAAGGAAACCCTGTCTGAGGAGGAAGCCATTAAAATGGGTCGGAAAGATCCGGAACAGGAAGTGGAGAAGTTTGTGTCTGCGAACACGCAGGAGCTCGGGAAGGACAAGTGGCTGTGTCCTCTCAGTGGGAAGAAGTTCAAGGTGCGATCTCCTGCTCTGGAGTTTCCTCACATGGCTCCTTCTCCCCTCTCACGTGGTGCACAGAGCGAGTGTTAACTCTGTGACGTTGTGTTCTTCAGGGTCCGGAGTTTGTGAAGAAACACATCCTGAACAAACATGGGGATAAAATCGAGGAGGTGAAGAAGGAAGTAGAGTTCTTCAACAACTTCCTGATGGATGCCAAAAGACCATCTATCCCTGAGATAAAGCCCCTCCCCCCTCCAGGCCCCACCCCTGGTGAGACATCCCTACTGCTGTCAGCCAATCAGATCTCACCGTACTGTCCTCACACTGACCGTTTCTCATTATTGGGTTTATTAACCTGCCCCCTTTTCTGTAGGTGTGATGTCTCCTGGTGGTCCTCCATTCCACCCTCAGGGTCCTCAGGGTCTGCTGGGATTTGGGCAGCCCAGACCTCCAGTGATGGGATATGGAGGTAAAGTGTCCGTGTCCGTGTGTGTGTGTGTGTGTGTGCGTGTGTGTGAGACTTTCAGAGTGTGTGATGGTTTTCTCTCTATAGCAGGTCCTCCATATCCTCCTAACCAGTATGGTGGAGGAGGAAGGGGGGGTTACGACAGTTTCCGTGGTCAGGGTGGGTATCCTGGCAAACCCAGAAACAACCGGTACGTACATCTCTCTCTCACTCACACACACACACACACCATGTCTGATTGATTATCATTATAATGTAACGCTGTACGTTTTTCTCCTGTGGTTGCTGCTCAGGATGATGCGCGGTGATCCTCGTAACATTATCGAGTACCGCGACCTGGACGCCCCTGAAGACGTGGACTTCTTTTAGACGCAGTCTTATTTTTATTTCCTCATTTTTACCGCCTCACTCTTTTTTTAATATCATCTCTTGCAGGTCCGTGTGCCCTTCTTAGTGCCCTTCCCCCTGTAGTGTACAAGTGCACACTTTACATGTAGTCCCTTTTTGTTCTTCAATAAAATTCCTGATATGGAACTCATTCGATCACGCTGCTTTATTCACCCGTCCATCACGCCATTGTTTCAAACGAGGATCATGTTAGACTCTAAAAAGGGATCCACCCACAGGAGTGTCCAATCTGAGACCCGCCCACAGGAGTGTCCAATCTGAGACCCACCATGCATTTGTAACTGCTCCGTATTAAAGTGTAAAAATATAATCTTCTCTTCCGCTCACATAAAATGTGCTGTAGTTCCGAGTTTCAACACTAGGTGGCGCCACTGTCTTAAAGGCAGCGCCTCCAATGTCAGCAAAGCTGTAACTGAGAGAATTCCCTGCCCACCTTTTAGTACAAAATAAAATACAAATCTACTAATAAAGTCTGTGATGGAGGCTTTTTTTCTTCAAACATGTTCATTAATTAATCCGAATGTACCTGCATTTGATTGATGTGACCAGTATTAGTGCAGTAAAAGTGAGGCAGTACCTCACCGTCTAGTCAGTGGCCCAGTCCTTCATGTGTTTTTCTGTATGTGGCCCTCAGGAAAAAACGTTTGGATGCCCCTGATGTAGAGTCTGGTTCCTCTCAGGGTTTCTTCCTCATGAGTTCACCACTGGATCATTGATTAGAGATAAACGTGTACACTAAACTTCATTCTTTCACACATCTGGATCACGTCTTTATCAGTGTGAAGCTGCTGTAGGACAATATTATTAAACGTGCTGTAAAAAGCAGGATTGAGGAGCTCAGGGTTTAAACGCTCACAGTGATGAGGAGGAGAAATGAATCAGGTGAGAGTCAGAAATACACATTCCAGAGAAGAACACAAAGCACGTGACTTTACAGCGTGGAGTAGGCAGGAGGCGATCACGTGACATCATTGTAATTATTGTTCCAGCAGCAATAGTGTGAGCAGAGTTGTGCAGTTACATCATGAGTTTTATAATAAACTCCAAAATACAGCAGCTGCCTCGTGTGTCACAATAAACTACTGTAAAAAATACTTTTAACAGACGCACGTGAACGAAGGAAAAGTTTTACATCAGCAACACGGAGTCAATGTCAAACAGAAGAACACGACTGATGGAACCTGCGTTCACAACTGTTCCTCATCTATTCAACTCATTCATTTCATTGTTTATCATAAATATAATATTAGTGTCGTTCATGCAGTCGTCTGTTAAACAACTACTATAATCAGTGTTTAATATTCAGCAATCAGGTATTTATTTATTAATCATTGGCGTGTTTTTAAAAGCTGACAGTCTGCAGGTTTCTGACCTTCACCATCTTCTTTCATATGATTAATTTTCTGTTCCGATCTCAACAAGTCTGAGCAAAATACTGAGCAGGAACCAATCAGAGGCTGCATTTTTATCATGTCATGTAGAACGTCTTAGTACAGTAAGTATTTTCTTATTATTGTAATTATTATACAGTCTTCTTCTTTCGGCTGCTCCCAGTAGGGGGCGCCACAGCGGATCATCCGTCTTTACATCTGCCCCTTCACACCAACTACCTGCATGTCTTCTCTCACCACATCCATAAACCAATTATTTTACAGTATTCTAAAAGTACAAAACACAAGTATTTTGATATGAAGCTGTTTATCAACCATCAAATACAAATACCAAAATCCTGTTTAATATTTAAAATACATTCATCATAAATTCTGCGCATCCCAGTGTGTGTGTGTGTGTGTGTGTGTGTGTGTTTTCCCAATATTCATCTATACAAAGTTTTGACTCAAAATATTGTATTTATATCATTTCTTTATGTAATGGTTTATGTACAGAAGTGTGTAAAAGTGAGAAATGCTGTAAAGTGATTATTAATGAACAAAATTGTGAGTAAATGAAGAGAAAAGACTCCAAATCTCCATTTGCCTGCAAAAAAAAGCATCAATTCTTCTCCGTACACTTGCACACAGTTGTTGAAGGAGCTGAGCAGGTTGGTTTTTCATCTTGGAGAACTCAGTACAGATCTTCTGTAGATGGAGGCTCCTCAAATCTTCGTTTCTTCATCTAATCCAAACAGACTCGATGGTGTCTTTATCAGAACTCTGTGAAGAACAAAACTACCACTTCCAGTTCTCCTTGTTCTTCTCTACGCTGAAGATAGTTCTCAATGACACTGTATGTTTGAGGTCGTTGTCCTGCTGCAGAAAAAATTTGGGGCCAATCAGAAGCCTCTCTGATGGCACTGCATGATGGAGAAGAATCTGCCTGGATTTCTCAGTCTTGAGGACACCATTAATCCTGACCACATCTCCAACTCCATTTACAGAAATGCAGGTCCAGAACTGCAGGACACCTCCACCATGCTTCACTGTTACCTACCTACTGTTTTCCACCATCTTTTTTTTATGGTGCTGCTGGACTATTTCCAATGTTGAAGAGAAGTGAGCATGGTGTGTCTTTCATCATCTACATTAAGTTTCCTTGGTTGATCACTGCGTTTTCAAAATAGCTTGAAGGACACATACTGAAACCCTGGTCTACTTTGAAATCTTTGCCTGGGAGAGACCTTGCTGATGCAGTAGAACTACCATGTGTCTCGTTGCTCAGTCTTGCAATGGTGTGGAACTATGACATGAAACTGTCTTCCACAACCTCACCTTAAGAGCGGAGTTCAGCTCCTCACCCAGTCTGAAGCTCCTACACACTGTTTCTGTTTCACTTCATGACTGTTTCAACCTACAGATAAAACTGGTGATCATCAGCACCTGCTTGGTTGAATTGGTGAATCATAAAGTTGACACTGATCCTACAGAATCCAAGTCAATTCAATTCATTTTTATTTGTATTGCGCTTTTAACAATGAACATTGTCTCAAAGCAGCTTTACACAGATAATGTGGTGATTAAGTAAATATGTTCTTTGTAAGTATGTTTGTCCCTGATGAGCAACTGTGGCAAGGAAAAACTCCCCGAGATGCATAAGGAAGAATCCTTGAGAGGAACCAGACTCAAGAGGGAACCCATCCTCATCTGGGTTGCACCAAATGTCCATTTGAAGCAGATATACAAAGTTGCGGGGTGCAGTGATGATGATCAGAAGCAAACTGCACTCCCGAGTCAGTGCAGCAGACCGCCGACACCAACTACAGTCCAATCCGTCCTCAAAGCACCTGTTCTACTCCGGAATTATATGGAACCACCCAAGGTGTTGATGAGAGACCGTCCCAAGCTGCACAGAAGTGTGAAGATCCACGGAGGGGAGAGGGGCAGGAACAGTGGTCACTGGAGCCTCAGGAGCATGTTTAACTCGACCGAGAGAGAGAGAGAGAGAGAGAGAGAGAGAGAGAGAGAGAGAGAGAGAGAGAGGGTGACGGGAAGAGAAGGATATGGATTATTAAGTGTCCCTATTGGTGTATGAAAGTTAATGTCACTGTGCAGTTTGGACTCCAGCAAGACTCGCTATGGCAGCATAACTAAAAGGGAGAACCAGAAGGTAACACAGACATGAGGGATCTCTGGGATAAGAGACGACCCACCACACCACCGTCAACAAACCTGAGTGAACGTGTGAATGTGAGGGGACGACAGCATACAAATATCCCAGTTCACCAAACACTCTATATCCATGCTCCCTCCAGATCTGAGCCTTTACCTAAAAATAAAATCTACTGTTCAAAGGCTTGACTTAAGTACTGAAATCCAAACGGTGTCGCAGCAGATACTGATGTGTTCTGGATTTCTCTTCTGTTTCTTATTAATACACTTGTTTTTAAAAGCATCTTAAATCAGTATTTGTTGGAATAACCCTGACTTTCTATTCGAGATTTAATGAGTCACATGTTGCGCCCCGTCGAGGCAAGAAGCACAACAAGAAAAGAATTGTGTAATAATGAATCTATTGGGTGTTTGGCTTTAGGAGCTGATGAGGCCAAAATAACAAACAAAATGTTCTTGGTTTAATCGTGACCTTACCTACCCAAAGAAAGCAAATAAAATACAATTAAGTGCCGTACCTACTAAACCCAAAACAGAAATGGCCTCAGACTCCATACTAACCCAATTTCAGTATTTACAGTATGTTTACATGGTTAGTTACAGAGACAAGAAAAGGTTTAAAGGGCAGAAACAAACCAACAGTTCTCCAACCAATCTCCAACACCTTCAGAACACCAAAATCTAACACAAGCTATGAAAGTGCACAACAGCACAGAAAACCAGGATGTTCTCGTAACGGCTCTCGTGAGGAAGTGATACTGTGACTTTTAAAGTGTCGAGCACCAATCAGGAGACAGCAGCAATCAGCCTGCAGGAGCCAATCGGATGACGTTCAGACCCCAGAACACAACACAAATAACACAACTCAAGGTTTGTAACACTTGGCATGTTCTCCACCAGTCTTCCACTTTATACCAAACCTGACTCAAAAACTCGGCTTTGTTCAGTCACTTGTGACCAGCTATCTTTCTCCTGATTATATTCTATACCAGGGGTCTTCGACATTATTCAGGTCAAGGACATGGAGCAGTGACCCCCTGATACAAAGTGTGTTAAACACAGCCAATGATAATAAAATAAACCAATCATATTACACCAGATCTATTATATTACATTCATTGTCTTTATATTTTCATAAATGTTCAAATCTTTAAAAAAGATTTATGCATCATAACAAATCTATATTTTGCAATTAAAACCAAAAAGTTGTTCACAGTCTAATTTTAATAGATTTGCAGTTTAATCCATTTTCATTTCACTATCAAGTGAACAATTATACATTTACATGGACTTTGGCTATAATTTTAATAACTAATGTAATAATGATATATTTTTAAATTAAATATTTTATCTTTGATGTTTATTTCTATGATGATTTTTAAACCCTCAGTGGGGTTCAGCTCTGGCGATTGGGACGTATGTTATAAATATATTTGCCCATGAATATGTATTCAATTCTTCCCAGTAGTCTTTTCTCTTTATTTCATAGCGTTTCTCTCAGGTGAGCGTCCGAGTGTCTGTATACGTTACAGTTTCTATCCAATCAGATTTCAGACGTCACATCACGTGTTGCTGTGAGGACAGAACTATAAACCATGAAGGCTTTTTCTATCAAGAACTCTATCATGACTTGCTGACTCAGAGACCCTCTCACAGGCTCTCAAAACACGTCGATTGGTTTAATGGTCAGAGCGCACGCTAGTCAGAGCGCATGCTAGTCAGAGCGCACGCTAGTCAGAGCGCACAATCCACAGCTGTGACAAACTGCAGAATCTCAGATTTATTTAATAGACAGATTTCTATTTCATTTTTATTAGTTTTAAATGAAAGTAATATTTACCAGTGAAATAAAATTCTCTTTACTGAAGTTCTAGAGTTCCAATTCTTATCCCTGGCCCAAATATAAACCAACTGGAAGAGGTCAGGAAAAATAGATATAAAGTCCACCTCCTCCTCAGCTCTGTGAAGAGAGAAGATGATTAGGCTTTGATTTCTCTTTAACCAATGTATAAAAATAAAACCTGAGTAAAACGTCTGAAGATCAGAGTGAAGAATCTTCTATAAAAAATATCATCTCAGCTCTTTTCCCAAATCTGCAGTTACTTTCACTTAACGCATATTTAATGACCTACTAATAGACCATTTTCTCACCTGTGCTGTAAGACGTTGCGGATAAAACGCAGAAGACCGAGAACATGTTCTGCATACACAAATTCTGTTCTCTTCTCCATTTCTTCAACTAGTTTAGGAGAAAGCGTGCTGAGCTGGAATGAGAAGTTTCAGTTAAAGATTTAGTTCAGGTTCCTGCACAGTGAAGGCCACTGCACACGAATACAGTTTTTTTGGTGATTGAGTTTGAAGATGTGTAGATGTGAAACTCACCGTCGTTTTCCAGGTGGGAAACTTTTTAAAATTCTTAGATGGCTTGTAATATTTTATTTCTTGCATATTACCTAAAGCTTCCAGGTACTTCAATTTTCTATAATAACAAAAATAATGAATAAATAATATGCAATCAAATAGAAAACAAAGGATACAAAAATGGAATAATCCATGTTTACTGCATGTAAACTTCACTCCACAAATACATACAGAACAAATACATGTTTAATTACAGAGAATCAAACGAAAACCAGAGTAAACAAAGCAAATAAACAACAAGAAAACCTGACAACGTGTGACACGTGACTTAAATACCTGTGTTAATTACATAATGTGATCCAGATGCTTCCAGGTGCTTGTGGTCATGTGACATGGTGCATGCAGTGAGCGTGTGATGTGCAATGGCTTATGGGTGCTGTAGTCTATATAAAAGCCCTTTCAGTACAAACCTGACCGTCACTATGACAACCAGAAAAATTCTAATTTTAGTTTATTCTCCGTATCAAAAAGGATATGTGGAAAATAATGAGAGTCTCAGGAAAAATGTCCTCACCTGTATTTGTTCCAGAACAGAGGGTGATCTAATGCTTCCTTCAAGCTCCTCTCTTCTTTGCTCATCCATTCTACAAGATCCCATTCCAGGTCACCGACGCTCCAGCTAGTGTTCCTTCCACAGTAATTCTCTCCACCAGACAGGATGTGATAGACGAGTTGTCCAGTTTTCTAAAACACATAGTAGTTATTTGGTTATTAACTGATCACATCTCGTTTATTCACTATCATTAATAATGCTGATTACTGGAAGTTCCCTGAGTTACGATGAAGATACGTAACAAATCCATTGTAACTTGAAAATATGGTATGTGGAGACACGACCTAGTCTACTCTGGAGTCCTAAAGAATGGTGATCAGTATGGGGTGGAACACCTTCTTCTTCTTCTTCTTCTTTCAGCTGCTCCCATTAGGGGTCTCCACACCCCCCTGTCCCCAACTACCTGCATGTCTTCCCTCACCACATCCATAAACCTCCTCCTTGGTCTTCCTCTTTTCCTCCTTCATGGTGGCTCCATCCTCAGCATTCTCCTACTGATATACCCCATGTCCCTCCTCTGTACATGTCCAAACCATCTCAATCTCACCTCCCTCACCTTGTCTCCAAAACGTCCTACATGCGCTGTCCCTCTAATAAACTCATTTCTAATCCTGTCCATCGTCGTCACTCCCAACGAACATCTCAACATCTTCAGCTTTGCTACCTCCAGCTCCACCTCCTGTCTTTTACTCAATGCCACTGTCTCTAATCCATACAACATCTCAGGTCTCACCACAGTCCTATAAACTTTCCCTTTCACTCTCACAGATACTCTTCTATCACAAATCACTCCTGCTATCACTCTTTTCCACCCACTCCACCCTGCCTGCACTCTTTTCTTCACTTCTCTAACACACTCTCCATTACTTTACACTGTTGACCCCAGGTACCTGAACTCCTCCACCTTCTCCACCTCTTCTCCCAGCTCTTCTCCCTGCAACCGCACCCCTCCACTGCCCTCCCTCTCATTCACACACATGTACTCTGTCTTACTCCTACTGACTTTCATTCTCCTTCTCTCCAGCGTGTAGCTCCACCTCTCAGGATCTTTATGATCTTAAGATCCAAAAAAGAATCCAAAAACCTTAAGATCCAAAACCGTCTTTCAAGCCATCGTAACTTATATATACTGAATTTACTGTGTGTGAACGTATTCCACTCTCTCATGAAGTGAATAAATCACATTTATAAACATTCTGAAGCGAACTGAAGAGGAGAAAAGCAGTGAAATCAGTGTGCACCAGAGATTCCAGGAAATAAATACAAAACATAAACAGATCACTTACACAGAGTTCATCTGTCCTCCTGCTGCCATCACAACCTGCTACTTTTACACTCGAGGTGAAGTCGATCCATTTGGGTTCTCCTGCTTCATCTGATCAACACACAACAGCTACACGTTGCAGTTTCCCAATCGCGTATTGTGTAATGATTAAATTAGCATTAGATTAGATACAATAAGATTCAGATGATTTGGATGGAACCCTCAAGTAGCTAGAAATCACTAAAGTATTTATAAGTTCTAGTAGAACACACATTATACTGACTTACCCACTCGAACATGCTGGGGTTTGATGGCACCGTGTAAGTAACCGTTTTTTTGAAGAAAATTTAATCCTTGAAGAACTTTCAGCAAAACGGTTTGCAGGTAGACCTCCTTCTCATCCTTGATGGCCATTGTAGAGTTAATGCACTTCAAATATTCCTCCAGAGATGTTTCTACGTTTAGAAGTACCAAGTAGGTAAATCTCTCATCCTCCAAATAGCCTCGAAAGCTAACAATCC
>JBCEWE010001974.1:15000-17500 GCA_039877035.1 Silurus lanzhouensis
GACATTTTCTTTCAGCACAAACACACACACACACACACACACACACACACACACACACACACACACACACACACACACACACACACACACACACACATGTAATTGCTTTCTGTAATAACTAGTCGATGTGCTCCGACTGTCTTTTTACACTGAAAATGTAAGTAAATGTGTTTCAGTGATGCAGCAACGTTCAATATATAAGAATTTGGAACAATAAAGTTTTTCTCTTTAATGCCTAAACATTTTACATCATTTGTGTGTTGTGTATCTGATGTGTGTAGACAAGATCTCTGACTAGCAACAACACGACATCCAACATTCCAGAAGACTCATTTGTTTTTAAATGCTTTCTTCAAGTGTGTGTGTGTGTGTGTGTGTGTGTGTGTGTGTGTGTGTGTGTGTGTGTGTGTGTGTGTGTGTATAGACTACCAATTTAACACAAAGACCAAAAAGAATGAATAAATTCACACACTGAGCAGACGCATACTCATAACTAGCATAACACACAGCCAGACAGCAGGTCCTGACTTCCTGAGTAGACGCTACATCGACAAAAAATAGATCAACAAGATTCTAAATTACAAACCAAAACTATTTCTTACATTAACTTCTGCTGTAGTGTAGTATATTACCTTAAAATGTATATAAATTAGTCGTGAACTGTGAGAGAGGAGGGAAGACAGGAAGTGTGGACTTACAGCCCGGAGATGATCAGCGAAAATAAAGACACGCCCTTTATAACCTGGAACATCACCAACGGCACACAGTTACACACCTGTTACTGTCATACACAAAGTTTCACACATTCCATACATTATACATTTATTAGTAATACAGTAGTTGTGTAGTATACAGGTTGCTGTGTGTGTGTACTTTTCTATACTTTTATGTAGGTGTGAAGAAATGCTGTAAAGTTAGAACTATTTTTAAAATATTTTTTCAAATTGTTTCATTTAAACAATTTACAAAATGCAAAATAAACAAACAGACGATAAATTTTAATTAAATCAGTGTTTGTTGTGACACCGTTCAGCTTTCAATTCTTACACTTACACATTTTGTTCACATGCAAAAGCTCAGTCTCAGGTGTGAGATTCACCAAATTCACCAAGCAGCTGCTAATAATCATCAATTTCCTCTGTACAGTATCAGTTAAAGTCCTGACACTCCTTCTCCTTCAGTGGGTTTCTTTATTTGCAGTCTTTTTAACATTGTGCATTAATACTGAAGAATCCAAACTATGGAAGAACACATCTGGATTTCTGTAATAAACAGAAACGTGTTAAAGAACCAAATATGTTTTATACTTTCGATTGTCCAAAGTCGCTTCATGTCGCTTTAATGCTGCTTCACACACTTCTCTAATCAGGATCATGAGGTGTCACCTGGAATGGGTTTCAGGTCACAGGTGTGTTTTATCATGAGTTCATCTGTGACATTTCTCACCTTCTTCATGAGCTTTAGAGCATCAGTTGTGCAGAGGAAAGTGTGAGTACAGAGTCATGATCACTATTAGTGCTGCTACAACTACCGTACAGATCCAGATTCTAGCAGGAAACACTGAGTTAAAGAAAGAGAACAGATCCATCATTACTTTAAGAAATGAAGATCAGTCAATCCCAAACATCTCAAGAACTTGAAATTTGTCTTTTGATTCGTTTTGATTTGTTCCAGAAGGAGAGAGATGAAGTACTGCATCAGATAATTTTGCCTTCACAATCATCTAAATCCAGGTGAGATGGTATAGAACAAGGTGGACAGGAGAGTGAAGAAATAGCAGCCAATAAGCACTGAACACCTCTGGGAACTCCTCAAGAGTGTTAGAACATTCCAGGTGAAGACCTCAGGAGACTGACTGAGAGAACGCCATTATTGTGTTGGAATCAAATCCATGTTTGGGTTCTTCAGCATTAATCTACAATGTTGAAAATAAATCATTGTGGTACCCGTGTGTGAGCTGCACCTCAGACTCTGTTCTTTATTCTTTTTATCTCGTGTAAGTGCAGAAAAAAAACTGCTGAGATGATGAACAGATTTTATTTTTACCAAAACATGAAATATTCTCTAGGAGGAACCTTTTACAGAACCATGATGGAGCTGCAGGTCTGTGCATCTATAACATCTCTCATTACTTACATCTCTCTCTCTCTCTCTCTCTCTCTCTCTCTCTCTCTCTCTCTCTCTCTCTCGCTCTGTGTGTGTGTCTCTCTCTCTCTCTCTCTCTCTCTCTCTCTCTCTCATCCTGGGTCTTTACTCTTCTTTCTTCCTGCATGTTGTGTCTCTGTTGGATTGAGGTTTTGTGTAAATGTGAATCTGAATGAGGAGAAGCAGAGAGCAGCAGGAGGAGAAAACCCCGGCCTGCGCATGGAGAGAGCCAGACTCCTAAAAAGAGGGAGAGAGAAAGGGGGGGGGGGGGGTGTCTTTATCAAATAACTGTGTATGTTAATGTGATGTTAATATATCAATACTTTTCACTGCTTTAACTCTGTATATATATGCG